>JARLTB010000194.1:1805000-2202500 GCA_030141615.1 Unio pictorum | reverse complement strand
ATACTTCTTCTAAGTATGACTGTATTGGACTACAATATACTTCTTCTAAGTATGACTGTATTGGACTGCAATATACTTCTTCTAAGTAAGACTGTATTGGACTGCAATATACTTCTTCTAAGTATGACTGTATTGGACTACAATATACTTCTTCTAAGTATGACTGTATTGGACTGCAATATACTTCTTCTAAGTAAGACTGTATTGGACTGCAATATACTTCTTCTAAGTATGACTGTATTGGACTGCAATATACTTCTTCTAAGTATGACTGTATTGGACTACAGTATACTTCTTCTAAGTATGACTGTATTGGACTGCAATATACTTCTTCTAAGTAAGACTGTATTGGACTGCAATATACTTCTTCTAAGTATGACTGTATTGGACTGCAATATACTTCTTCTAAGTAAGACTGTATTGGACTACAATATACTTCTTCTAAGTAAGACTGTATTGGACTGCAATATACTTCTTCTAAGTAAGACTGTATTGGACTGCAATATACTTCTTCTAAGTATGACTGTATTGGACTGCAATATACTTCTTCTAGGTATGACTGTATTGGACTGCAATATACTTCTTCTAAGTATGACTGTATTGGACTGCAATATACTTCTTCTAAGTAAGACTGTATTGGACTGCAATATACTTCTTCTAAGTATGACTGTATTGGACTGCAATATACTTCTTCTAAGCAAGACTGTATTGGACTGCAATATACTTCTTCTAAGTATGACTGTATTGGACTACAATATACTTCTTCTAAGTATGACTGTATTGGACTGCAATATACTTCTTCTAAGTAAGACTGTATTGGACTGCAATATACTTCTTCTAAGTATGACTGTATTGGACTACAATATACTTCTTCTAAGTATGACTGTATTGGACTGCAATATACTTCTTCTAAGTAAGACTGTATTGGACTGCAATATACTTCTTCTAAGTATGACTGTATTGGACTGCAATATACTTCTTCTAAGTATGACTGTATTGGACTACAATATACTTCTTCTAAGTATGACTGTATTGGACTGCAATATACTTCTTCTAAGTAAGACTGTATTGGACTACAATATACTTCTTCTAAGTAAGACTGTATTGGACTGCAATATACTTCTTCTAAGTATGACTGTATTGGACTGCAATATACTTCTTCTAAGTAAGACTGTATTGGACTACAATATACTTCTTCTAAGTAAGACTGTATTGGACTGCAATATACTTCTTCTAAGTAAGACTGTATTGGACTGCAATATACTTCTTCTAAGTATGACTGTATTGGACTGCAATATACTTCTTCTAAGTATGACTGTATTGGACTGCAATATACTTCTTCTAAGTAAGACTGTATTGGACTGCAATATACTTCTTCTAAGTATGACTGTATTGGACTGCAATATACTTCTTCTAAGTATGACTGTATTGGACTGCAATATACTTCTTCTAAGTAAGACTGTATTGGACTACAATATACTTCTTCTAAGTAAGACTGTATTGGACTGCAATATACTTCTTCTAAGTAAGACTGTATTGGACTGCAATATACTTCTTCTAAGTATGACTGTATTGGACTGCAATATACTTCTTCTAAGTATGACTGTATTGGACTGCAATATACTTCTTCTAAGTATGACTGTATTGGACTGCAATATACTTCTTCTAAGTAAGACTGTATTGGACTGCAATATACTTCTTCTAAGTATGACTGTATTGGACTGCAATATACTTCTTCTAAGTATGACTGTATTGGACTGCAATATACTTCTTCTAAGTATGACTGTATTGGACTGCAATATACTTCTTCTAAGTATGACTGTATTGGACTGCAATATACTTCTTCTAAGTATAACTGTATTGGACTGCAATATACTTCTTCTAAGTATGACTGTATTGGACTGCAATATACTTCTTCTAAGTATGACTGTATTGGACTGCAATATACTTCTTCTAAGTATGACTGTATTGGACTGCAATATACTTCTTCTAAGTATGACTGTATTGGACTACAATATACTTCTTCTAAGTATGACTGTATTGGACTGCAATATACTTCTTCTAAGTATAACTGTATTGGACTGCAATATACTTCTTCTAAGTATAACTGTATTGGACTGCAATATACTTCTTCTAAGTAAGACTGTATTGGACTACAATATACTTCTTCTAAGTAAGACTGTATTGGACTGCAATATACTTCTTCTAAGTAAGACTGTATTGGACTGCAATATACTTCTTCTAAGTATGACTGTATTGGACTGCAATATACTTCTTCTAAGTATGACTGTATTGGACTGCAATATACTTCTTCTAAGTATGACTGTATTGGACTGCAATATACTTCTTCTAAGTATGACTGTATTGGACTGCAATATACTTCTTCTAAGTATGACTGTATTGGACTGCAATATACTTCTTCTAAGTATGACTGTATTGGACTGCAATATACTTCTTCTAAGTATGACTGTATTGGACTGCAATATACTTCTTCTAAGTATGACTGTATTGGACTGCAATATACTTCTTCTAAGTATAACTGTATTGGACTGCAATATACTTCTTCTAAGTATGACTGTATTGGACTGCAATATACTTCTTCTAAGTATAACTGTATTGGACTGCAATATACTTCTTCTAAGTATGACTGTATTGGACCATACACTTCTAAGTATTGACTGTATTGGACTGCAATATTACTTCTTCTTCTAAGTATACTGTATTGGACTGCAATATACTCTTAAGTATGACTGTATGGACTGAATATACTTCTTCTAAGTAGACGAACTGGTTTTGGACTAACAATCCTAAGTTACTAAACTGTATTGGACTTGCAATATACTTCTTCTAAGTATAACTGTATTGGACTGCAATATACTTCTTCTAAGTATAACTGTTTTGGACTACAATATACTTCTTCTAAGTATGACTGTATTGGACTACAATATACTTCTTCTAAGTAAGACTGTATTGGACTGCAATATACTTCTTCTAAGTAAGACTGTATTGGACTACAATATACTTCTTCTAAGTATAACTGTATTGGACTACAATATACTTCTTCTAAGTATGACTGTATTGGACTGCAATATACTTCTTCTAAGTATAACTGTCCAATGTTAAGTGTAGGTTTTAGTCTAGCTAATCAATGGTGAAATCCTGATGTACCCTTTACCTTAATAATTTTGTAACACCTTGGTAATTTTTTTTAATGAATTAGTGCTGAAATATTCATATGATTAGAAGTTACAAAACACTGTCACCTTCATTTTAACCTGCTTCCATATTAAATGATAGGTTAGACGAACATGCAAATATATAAAAGCCCAGAAAGTAACCCCCTACATGCATATTTCTCGTCAATTCGTGGTGCCTTGTATTATTATATTACATATATTTCTCATCAATCTGTCGTGACCTTTATTCTTTATATTACATATATTTCTCATCAATCAGTAGTGACTTATATTGTTATATAACCTATATCTGGATGACAATTTTGCCTTACCATGTTACTTCTGGTGCATGCAATCGTTTTCATGTCTAAACAAACTAATGCATGAAAGGTTTTGTATCGCGTGGTGTTTTTTTTTCTCAATAAAAAATAAAAAAATATACTGAAGAATTCAGCCATTACGGCTTTATCAATATAATTATATCTGCCTTAAGAGTTTGCTAAATTTTAAATATATAGTTTATATTAGACCGTTATTTTGTACACACAGCTATGAATGCTATTTTGTAAACACTGCTATGAATGAAGTTTTCTACACACTGCTATGACCATTATTTTGTACACACTGCTACGAGCGTTGTTTTCTACACAGCTATCAGTGTTATTTTCTACACAGCTATGAGTATATTCTACACACTGTCATGATTGTTATTTTCTACACCCTGCTATGATTATATTCTATACACTGCTATGAATGTTATTTTCTACACACTGCTATGAGTATATTCTATACACTGCTTTGAGAATATTTTGTAGACACTGCTATGAATGTTATTTTCTACACACTGCTATGAGCGTTATTTTCTAGACACTGCTATGAGCGTTATTTTCAACACACTGTTATCAGTGTTACTTTCTACACACTGCTATGAGCGTTATTTTCTACACACTGCTATGAGCGTTACTTTCTACACACTGCTTTGAGAATATTTTCTACACACTGCTATGAGCGTTACTTTCTACACACTGCTTTGAGAATATTTTCTAGACACTGCTATGAGCGTCATTTTTTACACACTGATATGAGTGTTATTTTGTAAAAACTGACACGCGCAGATCAACACAGTTCTCTAGTATAAGACCTAGCTCTCGCAAGCACCAGATTGTTTACATTCCATGTCTTGCAGTAAATGCCCTGTCAAATTGTGAGCCAAGCTAGGTTTGGAAAGTTACAGAGACTTACCATTGAAAATCCCAATAAATGGATTGATACACTGAGTCAAAACAACAAATACAATGACTGTAATCTTGTCAAAGTTGTTACTATCCAGTAGTACTGATGTCTAAGGACTGCAAAACTTTAAATATGGAATTAGTCATCAGATACTTGTTATTTACTCCAATAACAGTAAAGAATTATAGCTTGCCGTTTTTCCTGCTCTGTGTTAATGTTCTTGCTATTTTATTGGTAATTATTTTATCAACTCAGCGCGTTCTTATCTTTTGCTTGCGTATCATTGTTGTCTCTAATTTGCAACTGACTTGGGCAAAGACTTGTTGAGAGTCGAAAACACACAGACCTGTTGAAAACAGAACAAGTACTCATTGAGAGTCGAAAGGCATGGGCTATTTAAAAGCTGGCAAATGACTCACGGAGAGTCGAAAGCGTAATGGCTTGTTTAACTCTCGGTAGAAATGCATAGTCGAAAACGCATCCGCTAGTTAAAACATAGTTGTGAATTCTACTTTGTCAGTTTCTTTTAAAAATATATTCTAATTCGTGATATTGGATAGCTTGTTATATTCGACTGTTATTCGATATATCCGTTGAGGTTAGTGAATTTTACGAAACAAAAATGCGGAGGAGGCGGATTTATTTTTTTTTTACTGTTTTATTTGCTAAGTAGTCCATTTGAATTTGAAAGCTAAAAATGATAAAGGGTCAATCGACCATTCAGTTTAAAGATAAGAAAGTTAAAGGGTCAATTGACCATTTTACTTGAATGATAAAAAGGTTAAGGTGTTAATGTACCATTTCACATTTGAATAACATCCACTGAAATGGCTCAAGAAGATAAAAACAGCGGTATTCCAGTTGTCCGAGCGACCCGGGAGTAGCTCTGAGCACGCCATCTAATGTGATTCATTAAACTGATGATATCGTGTAATTGTTAAAAGTTGTCAACAGTTTGCAACCTATTTCGTGTATAATATTCATATTTAAGATTAACATGAAATGTTAATAGCCATGGTAAATAAATAAATACTGCAGGGCAAATCTGCATGAGTAAACATAGATCTGGTTAGCTGAGCGACGGACTTGTAATCAAAGGTTCCTTGTTCGAGACCAGCCTAGGCTTTTCCAGTCGGATGCCCATGCTTGCTCTTGAAATATCATTTAGCTTCTTTTTGCTCGGTATGATATAACCAATACTGTATCACGGGTGCACTTATAACTCACACAAACAAACACAAACATCTTTTGTGGTCAACTGCTTGACCATTGAGACCATTATATCGGTGTGTATTAAACTAAGACCATCCGTAACCTTGACTACTATAATTATAGCCGTCAGCTCGCCCCAGAATTGTAACTGATAACATAGGCCAATAAATATGTCCCCATAATGATTTGTTTCTGATGGTTGCCATTTGGTACATATATAGGTATATAATATTGTCTTAAGCGAGGTATGTCAAATCTGGCTTACAAAATATCTGGGGCAATTTCACACATATATGAAGGCGATGACGATGAAGATGATGACGATGCACTGATATGGCGATATACTATTTGTCATACTGTAATCGTGAATATTTGATGATGATCATTAGTGGCATTCCTGTTAGATGCATTATTATAATGATTTTCTTCTGTGTTTTATGACTTGCACTTTATTATTATTATTATTTTTATTATTATTATTATTATTATTATTATTATTATTATTATTATTATTATTATTATTATTATTGTTGTTGTTGTTGTTACGATTTCTGTTATTATTATTCTTACAATTTATATTATTATTATTATTATTATTATTATTATTATTATTATTATTATTATTATTATTAAACATGTATAATCAAGAATATAAAATATTAAAAAAGTAATGGCACTTCTTAGTCCTTCATTAGTATGCCAGAACCAACAATGTTGCAATTTGATCATTGAAGTTTAAATCAATAAGGCAAGACATTTAAATTTATCAAACAACGCTTCCATTAGACTCACAATCATGTAATGTTTGTCAACTAATCGATTTGTTTTCCTTTTTATTGTTTGTCTTGTTTATAACTGACTTTGAAAAAGACTCACTGAGAGCTGAAAGAACTCGCGCTAGTTAAGAAAATAGCAGATGAGTCATTGAGAGTCAAAAGGCCACAGGCTACTTAAAATCTAAGTAATAACTCATCGCGAGTCATAAGTGCATAGACTAAATAAAAACTAGGGAATGGCTCATCATGGGTCACAAGGCCGCAGTCTAGTTAAAAACTAGGCAATGACTCACTGAAAGTCGTAAACACGTATGATAGTTAAAAGCTAGCTGTGCAATCCTCTTTATTAAGTGTTTATTGTATTATCTTAATTCCTGGCACAACTGATCGCTTGCTGGATCCATTGTACTTGAATCGACGGTATCCACTAGACGTAAGGGAATTTTATGGAACAAAAATTGCGGAGGTGCCGGTCTCGTTTATTTTGCTGCTGTGCATTTTAAGAAGGTCATTTGAGTTTGAACTAATTTTTTTCTCTATATATTTAACACTATACCATTTTACTTGAAAGATAAAATTTTAATGATTGAATTGACAATATCAGTTGAATATTGACAAGGTAAAAGGGTCACTCGACCACTTCACTTGAATATTGAAATGTTAAATGGTCAATTAAACATTTCGCGTGAATGGTTCCTATTTCACTTTTGAATAACACTGACTGAAACGGCTCACCAAGAACAAAGCACAGCGATATTCTATTTGTCCAATATGAGCGTATGTAACTATATGTACGCCATCTAGTGATGACACAGGAAATTGAGTATACCGAGTATTTTTCAATATTTTAAACGATATGACTTTTTGTTAATATAATATTCATATTTCAGATTAAATGGAAGGGTTAATTGGCATGTTAAATAAAAAGATATTACAGGACAAATCTGCATGGAGAAACATATCTCGATTGGTGGATCGCCTGTGGACTTGCCCACTACTACAGAAGAAGTCGAGCGAGCCATCAGTATGATAAACTCTGGCAATGCATTAGGCGTGCATGGAATTCCAGTTGAACACTTCAACGCAGCTGGCCATAAGGCACTTGAGGCACTGATCTGCGCTGAAGCAGGGTTGCGTCTTCGCCCCACTGCTATTCGACCTATTCTTCATATTTGTATTGAACCATTCTATACATGATCTCCAGAAAGAAGTGTACATAAAGTACAGACTAGACGGCTGTCTTTTTGACCTTCGCCGTCTGAATACCCGGTCCAGAACAAAAGATAAACTTAATCTCGAAGCACTTTTCGCGGATGGCTGTGCTCTCATGACACGCGAAAGCAGATCTCCAGATCATTGTTACTCAGTTCGCGGAAACCTTGAGACTCTTCGGACTCACTATCAGTCTGAATAAGACAGAGGTACTTCACCAACAAATCCCAGACACCATAGCTCCCCCCCGATTATGTCTATCGAAGTGACCCAGCTGAAAGCTGTAAATCATTTCAAGTACCATGGAAGCATAATATCTTCCGATGGAACGCTAGACAAAGAGATACAGGCACGCATCAGCAGCGTCGGTCAAACACTAGGCCGTCTACGCTCTCGTGTGTTGAGTCACAGGAATATCAAACTGTCCACCAAGATAAATGTATATAAAGCAGTTATGCTAACAAGACTCATATATGCATGTGAGACCTGGACAACATGCAAGAAGCACATCAATCAACTTGAGCGCTTCCACATAAATGTATCTTATCCGTAACTAAGGGAAAAGATTAAGTATCACTCTTTATCTAAATACATACAGTTGGTAATATGGTAACAATATTATATGGTATCTTACAGTTGGTAATACATACAGTTGGTAATAAGTTAAGTTCGTGTTTCGTCCTTTAAAAGCACCCCAAGTCAATCTGCTCTAGTTTTATAAAAAAAGAAAATTAATTATGATTTGTTTTATTAACTTTCGAAATACTTTATGAACAAACAGGAATAAGAATACTAAATACTTTAATATATTACATGAATGTATTTCTCCAAGCTGAACTCAGATCAACATTCCATTAGAATTTTTAGGAGTTACAGTGCTTTTATCATACATTAACACACTACGATGTGTTCTGTGTTATCCAGCCTTTCTGTAATAACAATGGACATAAACCTTCTGGAATCAGGATTTCAGTTCCAGGTAAATGAAAGCATCCCCATGTTTCCATTCTAAAAATTAAGTCCCTGTCTATCATATATCACTGTGAAAGATGCAGACTAACAACGCCTATAAGTATTGATATAATAAGTTGATTCCAACCCCAAAGGAACCATTTTATTTTGGTCTGATTATAGATATTGATGTTACCCCAATTGCAAGACTTATGGTGGGTAATACGACTACGGTACTAACCTAAGCACGCGTGTCTGTGTAAAACTTGACTGGCTGTCAGCGAATTTGAACAGTTTTATATGCTTGATTTACAGCTGTCGTCAGTAGACGGAGAGGTCTTGAAAATAAATCACGTTGAGCATAGATAGCTCGAAACCGTAACGGATGAAAAGAAACTTGAAGAGTATGAGGTACGTGACTTTCGAGCGATGACATCGCCCCCAACACTTTGCAGATTTGAGCTACCTCCATAAAGATGACCCTCTCTATACCTATATATGCCCTTAATAACGACCACCAGAATATAATAACCCTACATATTTATCGGTTTATTAATAAAAAACAAAAGACATTGTCTTACCTATCAAACCGAATAGAGTATGAAGAACGAATTGTGTTCTTTTGGGATTAATAATATTCCAGTAGTAACTGTACAGTCTGGTCTTAAAAAAACCAAAAATTAAGACAGTGAGCCTGAATAATAGTCAATTCCATTAAATGGGACAAAAATGGTGCTACACCATTCTGCATTAGTTTAATGAATCAGATATTATATGAATCTGAATTAAACTCATTAGTTTGAGTTTTCTTAAATATTTTATGTCTGTCTACCGATTTTAAGCTGTACATAAGCTATATGTCTATCTAACAGCTATACGGCTATCTGTTTAATACGTTAGCTTATCGCGGAGTTTTATAAACCCTTTTTCTTTATTAAATACATGTATTCGAGTTTCGTTGTTGGCGTACAACGATGCCCTAGGGTGATTTATGTATATTTTGTCCTATTTCGAAATATGAATTCGGTCTATGCCGTACGTGCGAAGTGCACGTTCGGAATGCTTTTAGTGCACATACAATATATCCGTATAAATACTCACCGTATGTAAAGCTAATTGCATTACGGATTGTCTTGTCAGTCAGCTGTGTACTATAACGACATGCATACCTCTAGCTGTAGAGGTATGCAAGTTATTAATTTCTTGTATATACGATATCACTATTGTACTACCAATTTGCCGAACTATAGTCAATAGTTACGCTCTGATACAGTGTGCTGCAAAGGTAGGTGAAGCGGTTCACTACGTTGAGATTTTGACAGTTGACGGTGATGTTGATCGCAACATAGGGATTTCCAGGGATCGACTGACGCAGGACTTCAGTCTTCTTATTACTGGTGGTGAGACCAAAGCTGGTGCTGGAGCTGAGTAACTTGTCAATGCTTCTGAGACAGCATTGACGGTGCAGTCATCATCAAAAAATAAATCTCTGATTGTGTCTGTCATAACCTTGGTCTTCGCTTGAAGCCTGCTGTGGTTGAATAGTTTTCCATCTGTACGGTACCTGATGCCGATTCCAGCCTCTCCGTCTCTGAAAGCATTATTCAGCATGGCGGAGAACAATTGCCTGAATAGTGTCTGTGTCAGTATACAGCCCTGCGTGAAGCTATAGGTTACTGGGAATGGCTAAGATATATCCATATTGTCCCGGACTCGTGCCTACATACCATCGTGGAAATGCTGCACCGTGAATATAAATTTTCCCGGACATCCGTTCTTGATTATTAACTTCCACAATCATTCTATGCTGACAGTATCAAAGACCTTTGTTATATCGACGTAGAAGTTCGGTGTTTTGATCTGGCTCAGTCTGGTAACTGTTCACACACACACACACACACACACACACACACACACACACACACACACACGGATAGAGATTGTTGCTGACATAAGCAGCTGATGCACCCTCATATATGTGTATATTTGCGTGTTTATGTGTGTATGTGTGGGTGTGTGGGTGTGGTATTTGTACATGGTTTAAAGACATAAAACTATGGGCTACGATGTTCATAAGCGACATCAGACTTTGTGTAATTGTTATTGATAACAACTGTTTGAGATCATTCTAGATCGAACTTGATGTCCAAAAAATATATGTTCCCCCTGATAATACAATATATAAGTAAATTCCAACTTTTATTTAAAAACCGACATCTGTTCTTAGCTATGCGCATTTATAAATAATAATAATAATAATAATAATAATAATAATAATAATAATAATAATAATAATAATAATGAGGACTTTGTATAGCGCCTAATCTTTAAAAGCTCTAAGCGCTTTACACAATCAATAATGATATGACTACACTACAGAACAACAAATGACAAAAACAATGAAATCGGAAAACAAAAACATGCTGAAAATATAAAAGATACAAAACATGATTAGGTCGCTAAGTTTGTCCCTGAAGTCGAAACAGGTGTGTCTTGAGAGCACTCTTAAAATGGACTATTGTTTCTTTGTGTCTAATTTCAATGGGCAATTTGTTCCACATCGCCGGGCCCTTGTGTGCAAACGAACGTTGTCCATATTTTCTTTGTTTTCACCTTGGGAACAATGAGTATACGATTATCAGAAGAAGAGCGTAAGGATCTAGCTGGTGTTTACACATGGGTGAGGCTGGATAGGTATGTTGGACTGGAGTCTGTCACTGAAATATAGCACAGAGAACAAATTTTGTGTTTGATTCTGTATCGAATTGATAGCCAGTGTAGGGTACAGAGCAGTGGTGAGGTGTGCTCTGATCGAGGTACTCTAAAGAAGATCCGTGCAGCTGTGTTTTGAACTTTTTGAAGTTTCTGGAGTAAATATTGTGATGAACCAGACAGGATTGAGTTACAATAGTCCAGTCTTGAAAGTACTAATGAACACACAAGCGCTTTCGTGGCATCAACTGAAAGATATTTACGAATGGAACTGATGCGTCTCAATTTAAGATATGCAGCCCTGCAGATGTTCATGACATGTTGGTGCAATATGAGAGTACTGTCTAGAGTAACACCTAGATTCCGTATTGACTATGAGAATTTAATGTTGGTGTTGCTGATATTTATTGTCAGAGGTAAAGGATGTGAATGAGAAAGTCTTTGTGTTGTGAGCAGAATAGCCTCAGTATTATCATCATTCATCTGCAGCTTGTTACATGTCATCCATGATTTAACATCCGAAATACACTTCTCTACTCCATGGATGGTAGCATCAACTTCAGTTGTGTGGCTAGACTTGTATATTTGGGTGTCATCAGCGTACAATTGGTGCGACACTGGGTGATGATCTATGACACTTGAGAGCGGCTGAGTGTACATAATGAAGAGAACAGGTCCAATAACAGATCCCTGTGGAACACCACAACATACGTCAACTGGGCTGGAGTGTATTCCATTTGCAGATATAATTTGTGTCCTGTTGACTTAGTAGGACTTGAACTACTGTAAGGCTATATTATGAATGCCAAATACATGCTGGAGACGGTGAAGTAATATAATGGCTTATTGTGTCAAATGCTGCAGATAAATCCAGGAGAGTGAGGACTGTAATCTTTCCACTATCCAAAGCAGAGAGAATGTCACTAGATACTTTCAGAATAGTTTCCTTGCTGTGACAAGGGCGATATGCAGACTGCTAAAAAGACTGATTGAATTCAAATGAGATACAAGTTGAGTTAGAAGAACCTTTTCTAAGATTTTTGATATGAAAGGGAGATTAGAAACTGGGCGGTAGTTCTTTAAAATCGTTATGGTCCAGTGTTGGTTTCTTCAGCAGTGGCTTTACGATGGCAATTTTGAAAAATTATGAGAATTCCCCTGATGAGAGAGAGAGATATTAATAACATCAGCTAGTGAAGGCAATATTGGTTCTAAGCACTCAAGCAGCAGTGATGTCGGAATTGGATCAAGTTCACAAGACTTTGGTGCACTTTTCATCAAGATTGTCCATACTAAACACCATTGCTTTTATTATATATTCAAAAGGTGGTTTAGTTATGTTATTTAAGAGTAAAGAAACAACCTTACACGGGAGCATCTGAACTGTCCCCACCGTCTTGAAACTTTACTGTTGACAGTCTTAAACTAGGAATAGTTAATGAAATTAGATGCTAGGCTTAGGTGACCTAGTTGCAAAACTTGATCGGAGGGAAGGAGAAGGGCAGATCCATATGCTCCTTCCATATTCTGGCAGGTCTGAAAAACAAAAAGGAACACACACACACACACACACACACACACACACACAGACACACACACACACAGGCACACCCACACACACACACGCATATATATATATATATATATATATATATATATATATAACTTGGGTTAGTTAACATTGGTTTCAATATAACTTTAAACACATCATTAGCTAATTGGACACATTGTGGCAGATAAATCAGGCTGTCTTGATAGGTGTCGAAAGTTGGACGAGTTCGAATCGACTCACCCACCTCGACTCCGTTAACTTTGGAATGAAATATAAACTTGTATTAAAATAATAATGGTATAGCTAATTGCCATTTTAATTCTATAGTCACAAAATAAGTTTGACCCGTTACCATTTTTTACAATGAAGTAAATTTGACTTTAAGAAAATAAAACAGGTCGTTTTAAAGATGTTGTCTATCATTTATTCAGTCACAGGATGTTAGTGTCATCGTATTCTTCATTACAAACAAAAACAGTTGAAAAACGGACACGATACATCGAATATTATTGAAGTTCCCCAGGTAAGTCTGATATATGAACCTAATCTATTCGCGAATTGTTGACGTCAATGGCGTATTCATGCAGAAAAGTCAATGTCCTCAAAATAGTGAAATAAATCCAGTTTTTTTTTGTCAGTCTCAAATCTGGTTTATGGACATGTTTGAAAGAGACAAAAACGTTGATTTCGTTTATATTGCAATCATGAGTAATATTAGATTAGTACTATCCATGTTATCTTTTTCATCGTCAAAGGAAGGTAGTTTGGGGCCCCTTAATTTGCAAGAGGCAGAATCGTGTTCTCCTTTTCCAGCTGTTGCTAATTCTACCTTACGCTCATGATCCCGTTGCTTTGCTTTTTCTTCTTACTCTATTCGCCTTTCATCTGCTTCCCTTTCCCATTATATCCTGTCCTTTTCGGCCTGCTCCTCTAATTCTATCTTTTCCTTTTCGGCCTGCGTTTCTAATTCTATCTTTTCCTTTTTGGCCTGCTTCTCTAATTCTATCTTTTCCCTCTCAAAGGCCCATTTCCTTTCATCGGCTTCCCTTTCTAATTCCCTTGCCCTTACCCTTTCTTCCCTTTCCCGGGCATGTTCTTCCTGAATAAATTTCCTTAAACTTTTTCACCTTCATACCCAAATTCTTTGCCTAAACCAACCAAGTCCTTAAGGGATGACATGACAATTGTAATATAAATATAAATATATATAGAACAGGCTGACCTTATCTTCCTGATGAAGGTAACCAAACCAATGCTTTAAATATGTTTATACTGGACCCACGGACCTAGATAATCTAAACAAAAATAAACCCCTGCTTGAGGATTATCTTGTCAAGAAGGTCACGCTCAAATATAAACATTAAATGTATACTTTCACAAACAAAATGAATGACAGTTCACTTAATCCAGCGATCCCACTTCTGACACCATTGTTGGCATAATTGACTAACTGGTGTAAAACGCCATGACACCATTGAGTACGGACATTTTGACTGTTTCACTATGACTTCGATGCCTACAGAGGAAAAAAGAAACTTACTTAATCAAGCAGTATAACATCATCTCTTGTTATACATTTCTTGATTCGATTGCATTAACAAATATTTATATGCGGCACCACGTACTATTCATGCAGCCATTTAAAAAAAAAACAACTAATGTCCAAATATTCGCCCTCTGTGCATGTGTACGTGTGTATTGTAATCAACATTTTAAACATTATATTTCTAGTAAGTCCTCTTTATTGGTTGCACCTGAACAAACTTATTCCATAGTTGATTTTGTATAGCATTCTGTACATTGATGACTAATCCTAGTCAAACCCCAATTCTTTGACCGTATGCATCTAATTTTAGTAATTTTAGTATTTATTGTAAAACAAACACTTGAAGCTAATATATATATATATATATATATATATATATATATATATATATATATATATATATATATATATATATGTATGTATGTATGTATGTATGTATGTATGTATGTATGTATGTATGTATGTATGTATGTATGTATGTATGTATGTATGTATGTATGTATGTATGTATGTATGTCCTTCTTTGCAAACATTAATTGCCTCTATATTTCCGCTTAAAAAGAAAATAGTGTCATCGAGGTCAATGACTTACATATCATCACCATTTATCTATTTTCAGTCAGTCAATAATCAGCAACTGTTTGTTGGCCAGTAGCTTAAATTGTCACCTAAATCTAAACCCCGAAATAAAACTACAACATGAATGAGACTGTGACGCATGTAATCACATGAAGCAAGACGAACATAAACACTACGCTTCAATAATTTTCATACAAGTTAAATTGGATTCTTGGAGGAAAGGTGTCTGTTAAAAGAGTTCAATAACATTTCGATTTTTAATATTTGTTGACTCGAGCCTTTAATTAATCATGTCTAGTGACTGCGTTACCATGACCTGTTACTTTCTTATCACAAATGTAGATATTTGCAAGTTTGCAATAAACGTTATTTAATATGAAATTTGTCGCAAATCATCATATTAAGAACATCTTTTGGGTGAGCTCCGTGCTTATTATCCCCATCACTGCTTCTCTCTCTCTCTCTCTCTCTCTCTCTCTCTCTCTCTCTCTCTCTCTCTCTCTCTCTCTCATACACACACACACACACACACACACACACACATAAACATACACACATAAACATAGACATACATACAAAGAGTAGGGTGAATGGCTGGAGGTAAGAAGTTATTAGTTTTCTGAAAACGGGAATCTAGGGAACGAACCGGAATAGTTTATGTTGGTAGAGTTCACATCTAGAGATATGAAGGTACTATGATTAAACCCTAGAAATACATTTTGCTATAATGTGAGCTGTCTTGAATGTATGTAGATACATATATCAGGTATATAATGTATCATAAAGTGGTATAATACTATAATTAGCCATTTGGATATAATACGCAGTGAAGTAATTAACTCGAGATTATTGTATATTTGCATCGTACACGTTCGTATGTCACATGAAGAGAAAATAATGAGAAGATTTTTCTCAGAACATTTATGAAAATGCTTTTGGCTGGTAATTTCCGTACAATATGATTTGATGATGGCCGGTGGTAAGAGTTCTCTTCTTTAAGCCTAATATTTCGACGGGCACTTTTTGATTGATTGATTTACCGCTAGTTGTTAGAGCGTCCACTGCGAAAGCGGGTGGTCGTGGGTTCGATCCCCGGATGAGTCATTCCTACGACTTACAAAAATGCTACTAACAGCTGCCTCGCTTGACGCTCAGCATTAAAAAGTTAGTGTTAGGACTTGTTGGCATGGTATCAGGATAATATGACTGGGTGGGACATCATGATGCATGTCTGCGGCATGATGCCCCAGTGCGAGACATCACTATAAACTGCTTCACTGCAGACATCGTAGCGATATGAATGAAAAATTGGTAAAGCTACGTTAATAATCCTAATCACACACACTCTGCTCGATTGTGAGAAGACATATAGTTCCAGCCTCATTTACGGTGTCACTCCTACTGATGAGGACATACTTTTACGTCCTTGTGGTACGAGAGGTACTGACTTCAAACCGTCAAGAAAAGGCGGACTTTTTTATCATGAGGTCCAACGGAAAACTGTTCCCGCACTGCTTTACGCGTTGCCTAATGTAATGTAAAACGGAGAATCATAATTCACTTCCAATAAAAGTTATGACCTCGAATACTTACCTTAATATATGAGTCGTCGATAAAACAAATAAAGTCCGATTCCGGAGGTTTGATTTTTTTTTGAAAATGTTCAAGCCGTAATATAATATAAAATATTTTGTTTGACAAATATAGTCGCCTGAAAAGGGAACTTTCAGCTTCCGTTTAACTTCATCGTTCAAAACGTTTCCAATACCTGTTCTTGAGATTTACACACATCATCATAGTAAAACTTTATGCAGCAACAGGACCGACAAACGCCATCCAAAGAGAACTTGCTGATAAATCAGACTTATTCATGTCGAGAATAGTACAATATTTCTGATAACAGAATTCTCAAACTTAGGGCACAAAAAACTTATAATACACCTTTGAATATTAAGAGTAAAGTTTGCCCTGAATAAAGATTCTTGAAAAAAAATTCATTCTCAGTAATTGTAATATTGTTATCATCGTCGTCGTCAATTATCTTAACCTATGAGTCGTCGTTAAAACAAATTCTAAAGTCTGATTCCGGAGTTTTTTGAAAATGTTACAAGGCTTGATATGATATGATATGATATGATATGATATGATATGATATGATATGATATGATATGATATGATATGATATGATATGATATGATATGATATGATATGATATAATATAATATAATATAATATAATATAATATAATATAATATAATATAATATAATATAATATAATATAATATAATATAATATAATATAATATAATATAATATAATATAATATAATATAATATGTCTTGTTTGACAAATATGGTCTCCTGAAATGGAACTTTCAGCTTCAGTTTAACTTCATCGTTCAAAACGTTTCCAATACCTGTTTTTCGCAGATGATAATAGCAGTTTGTTTTGCTCCCAACCAACCAAGAAATATTTCTAACTTTTCGATGGCCAAGCCGTGAGAAATAAGGTTCACATTCACATGCTCAAAACAAAAAGAACTTGCGGGTTAACAAACCACCATATCAACATAAATTACGTCATCTGGATTATATTTGCTGTTCCAGATACCTCCCGGTGTATTTTTGCGTTACCGTTTCATCTGCATATGAAGAAAGTCATCGCGATAATTTTTAATCGACGGTAGCACACATTGATCAAATCTGGATCCGAATTCCGAATCTGGATAAGTATGAAAGCCATATTTAAGCATAGATCGTTTTACTAATAGTTTTAATTTCTCGGCGGAAATTGTGTTATGCTCACAGTCCACATATGAGCGTTCTGGTCAACCATCACAACAAAGAAGCCTTATGTTCTATAATTGATGCAATTGTGCAAAAACCTCGTCGGTTGTTTTTTTTTATTACTATCTAAATTTTAATTTCTTTTCTAGCACTGCGATGTCTTTGATGCTAGTTCCATTCTCTTTAACACGTTCTAAACATTCACTTACTGTTGTATTCGTGATTCTGATCGTCCGTTTCCTCGTCTGGCGTTCATAAAATGTTATATTACCCGATGAGTGACAAAATTTAAGATGCCAGTAGGTGCGCTTGCATCCCGCATCAGTAAAGGAACATTCATATTAAGCTTCTTTAGTGGATAAAGTACACAGGCAACCGCAGTCCCAGGATACGATTTTTCATAAGATGGCCTTTCAACACCTATCATATTTCACGCTTTTTAATTTTTGTCCACGGTAATAACAGGCTGTCCAATTAATGTATGAGCACGGCGGAGTTTATCTCGAATAATCAACTTTGGGTCAGCTTTATAGTCACCGTCATCATGTTCAAAAAAAAATTATATTCAAAATAAATTGTTATCTGCCAACTAAATCACCAATAACCATCCCTGCGTTAACATTCATTGCAGCAGTGATGACATTTTATTATATAGCAATTCTAATATCATCATGTAATTGTAAATCATAATGTGTGGGAGTTCCTTTATCGGCTACTCTAACAACATCAAACATCGTAGTAACCGCTAGTGTAATCATAATCTTGTAAATTTTCTCTCTCTCTCTCTCTCTCTCTCTCTCTCTCTCTCTCTCTCTCTCTCTCTCTCTCTCTCAGTTTCTAACGATCTAATTTGATTTCGCAAATTTCTTTGAGTAGCTTTTGATTTTGAAAACAACACTCAATTCAATTAGCTGTACATATTTACCTCGCCCTACCTTATTATATAATGAAGGCGAAACATGTTCTGCATATAACGAACATCCATGATTTTTACATTGTGATGCAACGAGCAAAATACAGTTGCCGATGGCTGATGATGGGATCAAGACGTGGAAATTCATATTGCTAGGATTATTGTGGATATTATATTGCATTGTTATTATCATTCGGAAAGGAAGTTTACAGCCAAAACATTGCATAAAATGAAGTGTGGGTGTTAATTATAAGCTTTATGTTGCGTGTGGTGGCAGAAAATACAGAGCGCTGAAACGGTACTATTATAAAATAAACTGTAATGAGGTTGGGTGGGGAGGTCGCATTAGAAGACTCTCCAGATCATCTTGATTGAAAATCAGCGATTAAAAACAAATTATAATAATCTAATTTTTACTATTGTATATATCAATATCCTTTACTATTCATCAAAATTCAGTCATATATATATATATATACTCAGAAATACAGTTATTTTCATTAATGTTATTGATAAGTGAAAAATTGTCCAAATGCTAAACTACTTGTTCAGTTATAATCAGCACATGGCCGATTTCATGGAATAAAAACCCACAAATGGATACACGACTCCTGTTATCGAAAAACATCGGGATGGGTGCAGTTTGTAAATCCAGACAGGTCTTGGAATATAAGAGACCTGGCGATGGATTCCTTATTGTAAGGCACATACAAATTTGCCTGCTTGTATGAGCCCCAGGAAATGCTAATTTCAGCAGGCAATTGGTGCTAAATCCAGTAGGGATTCATCATTGTAAGGCACAGATTTTAGCCTGTGCCTGTGTCCTACGATAGGCTCGTTCCAGCGGTGGATTCGCTAGACAACCGAGGGTCCGGCTGGGATGGGAGTGTTGTCGACGTTGCTTGTTTATTGAGCTCGTATATTTATATATGAGTTCGGGACCAAGGGTCGCCTAGCTGAGTTTTGTTGGGGTTCCATTCACGATACGGTTAAACAAAACCCCACCAATATCCTATATACTAAGGATACAGCCGAACCTGCTGAGATAATATTGAGGATAGCGCTGACAGTCAAATTGTTAATTGTAACGATCGTGATTAAATAACTGAACTAGACACGCATGATTCCTGAGATGATCAAGTAGCCTTGAACAACCCTCTGAACCTGCTAGGACGTCGTGTGATGTGGGGTGTGCCCGCGCACAAATTAACATTGATCAGAAGACAGTCTGTATAATATTATATGAGTCACCATCAACTTACATCAGCCTTGTGTCTGTAAATGGAATATATCTGAAGAAATACTGCTGATATCATGGGCATGACCGTCTTCTGTTAGAGATTAATTAAATACGTGTATTTGATGCATAATGAACAAGTAAATATTAGCGTTATTATTTCTGTCATTGCAAAATTACAACAAAATTACATTGATCCTGGAAAAAAAAGAAACAACGGTTTTGAAATGTGGTTGATCGGGCAGTGAATGCTGGGATAAACAATCTCGGGGCCCCGAGTGGTCGAGTAATCGAAAGCGCTCTTCGTTACGGATCACTGCCATCTCACCTCTGTCTGTGTGGGTTCGACACTCAGATTCGGCTAATGTGGGTATGTGAGAATACTTGCCAGTAGCTTCTCGTGGATCGCTGGTTCTTTCCGTGGGTTTTCCTGGGTTCTTTCTCCACCAATAATACTGGCCACAATGTTGTCAGCACTTGAATAATTACATAATGTATTAATGAACGACTAATGTTCGCCAATGATGAAAACAAAATTATTGACTGCCGAGGCTGTTATTGAAAAAATACAATGTAGTTTTGTTAGTGGCCGATCTTGAAGTACCACGCGTGCTAACTTGTTTTCTCGCTCACGTCGGGCCATTTCACAGCCAGTTAATTCATCGCCATTAATGTCCAATAACTACCCGTCTTGGTCTGTCAGACCAAATCTTATTCGTTACAACGACATATTATGTCACTGTAAATAGCTGTGACAATCTAAGCTTTCGGGGGAAAGGGAATCTCTGGAGAAAATTTGTTAAGAACATACTCTTGCTGTACATGTGATCCGGTACACCCAGCTGTGTACCTACCATCCACAGCAACACAGACAAGCCTCACAGAAATTGTCCACAATATATTAACATTGTCATGCAATATTTGACGACTGACTCCTTCTTGATCGTTATTATGTTTTAGAACAGTTTCGGGGCCTTTTATTTTCTCACCTGCATCATTTATCTTCTGCTTCTGAAGATATTAGTTAGCTATGTCATTGAGATCCTGCTGTATTTTATCAATATTCAAGCCTGCTAACTTGAAAGTAGGCACTTAGACTTCAGATATATTATACGAGTCTAGAAATTCCTTTTTGTATACTTAGCCAATCACTAATGCTAACTCTTAATTCTATCACATATTTTTTATATGGTATTCTGTATCAGACTTCACTTGTGTTGTCTCAGTGATTCTTTCAGGCTGTATTGAAGTCACTGATAGCATTCTGGTCGTCGTCGGCTTTGTGGTAGCGATAATCTGTTCCATTCGTGTTGTTTTGCTGCGATCATTATATCTATGCAGATTCTAAATGTAGCGTTCGGAGTGTTGGAGCGCTCACGGCCTGCATGGCTACTCGCAAATGATCGCTATTGATGTCACTGACATTATCTCTTGACGGCATTGATATGCTTGGGTCCTTGTAAGACGCTATCTTTAGATTCCAACAATACATAGCACCAATTGCAGCATCGTCGTATAACCCCGTTGATAGATGACATATTTATAGTTGATAGTATAGATGACATATTTATGTATGTATTGGTAGCCTCCGACACTATTTCGGTATTTTTATTTAATTTCTTTGTCGCTTGTGTTGATACTTTTTTCACGGTAATAGTAAGGATACCAATAGATCTGGCAATAACAGCGACACCGATTCCTATCACCGGCGATACCACTTACGTCGCAAATAATACGCTAATTAACTTCGCTTTTTCAAAGACTAGCGCGAACTCCACATTTAGTACATTGTCAATGACGATGATATGTCTGTTTTATCGCTTTTGCTTTATCATATGCTCGTAGATAGTGTTATCCACGAACATGATTTGTATATCTGTAAGCCTGTTTGGCATTCATTAACCTTATAAACGTCGTTGTAGTTAAGTTTCTATCTGTAGGATCTGATATAAATATTTCCTCGGTATTTTGATTTGTCACGATTGACACGATTCCAAAACATAGATCGGTTGTTTGACGCCATGGATATGTTGTACATATCGTAAATTTTGCAGCACAACTAAATAGAGAGCCTATATACGCAGGTTACGTCAGCAGTATGTTTGATGGCGTTATTTTGTTTTGACCTTAATGCTGATCAAATTCAGTCTTTCTGATTTTTAGGACATGCTGGCGAGCATTCTGTTAATTGTTTCCATGGACGTCTTAACGTTGCCTAGATTACCAAGTCGTGTGCAAATTTCAGTGAACGTAACGTAGACGAGAATTGGAATTTGAAAGAGATCTGCGGAAATTTTATACTCTCTACTAGATCTTTTGCGTAAGCTTTTAAACGCATCTTTATGAACATAATACTCACATCACAAATTGATTAATTTATCATTCGTTGTCGTTAATGTGGCACTTAACGCGGTATCTTTGTCGTCCACATATTTATTCGTTCCAGCGTCATCGTCTGATGCTAGTCTTCTGCGAAGAACAATTTTATCTCCGTTCATGTGGAGTTCACCGGTCATGGTATAGCCGGTTTTAGAAACTTGTTTATGATCAATGAGTCTCTGATCGGATATAGGGTTTCGAGATCCCCTTGAGATATATGTCAAAGTATCGGATATAGGATTTCGAAATTTCCTTGAGATATATGTCAAAGTAATCCTTACGTTTATCCATAATTTTACTATACTATGATGGTTTCGATACACAAAAGGAACCCATTTGTTTTCTGAAACAAAATAGCAGTTTCTGGGTTTAAGTCGAAATGAATATATCACTATTGGTTTTTCTTGAAGTTGTTTTTATTTTTTAAACCTTTGTTCGGCAGATTTGGCAGGTGGTTTTCTTTTAAACATTTTCTGGTTCTGGTGCAACAAAATCCCTTTTATAATCAATCTAAAGAGGTTTTCGTTTGACAGTAACTTTTTTTTTTAATTGTGGTTGAGCAGCAGCTATTTCAGCTGGACATTCTGGGAGAATCTATTGTGTTTAGTTGTTTACGTTTTTCAGTTGCATTAGTGGTTTGTTGTAGTGACGGAGGAAGATCATAAATAACCTCTGTGACTCTTTATAACGATTTTGCATGCACCTTCAGTAAATTCCTCTTTGGCTTCCTTAAGCTATTGTAGTTGTTGAATCTCGGTCGAGAAGATATTTCTTAAATGCCCCTATTTTGTGTCAAGCTATATTTGCTGTAACAGACTACATAGTTATTATTATTATTATTATTATTATTATTATTATTATTATTATTATTATTATTAAAACAACGAATTTTCTTAACTGTACTCGCTGTATTGTAGCCCCACCCCCACCCCCTTGACATCACCGACGTTGTGTCTGCGGTGGATACAAGGCTCGGGGAGTCTTTTGACGATTAGGATCTCATCAATTTTCCAAGGCACGGATTTAGAATCGGGGCCTTCAAAGGGCACAGGCAAGTCGGTCCCAAGAAAGTTCGGTTCACCCACCCACCCCTCGTTGTTTTACTCAGTTTTCGAATGATGGTACTCTACTGGTTTGCCATATATCTTAGCATTATTTGCGGATGTTGCTTTTTTAATTTTACATTTAGCAATACGTAAACTTTGCTGTTTCAACATCGATTTGCCCAACTCAGTACATGTTCTTATTTCCCCGACACCTACGTTTTCTTTAGTATTTCAAGCAAACGTACGTTTATCTTTTCATGATTTTTTTTCGACATATCCCTTTGGTAGATCTAACTGTTCCATTACATCGTTATATACTGACTAGTATTATTTTTAATCCCAAACAATCCCGCAGTAATAATTATAGACCACATGTCTGGGATTATGTCATTTTCTCAATACAAATTTACCCTAACATGTGTTTATACAATGAATTGGGTGGACTGTTAATGCAACAACTGTTACAAACAAACGCTACAGTACTGTTTTCAGATCAGCAAATGCAGATTTTCAAAGCAATATTACAAGCTGCTCTAGAAATGGACACCGTGATTGTTGGGCTATAATAATAATATAAAATGTTACTTTCATTGTGGGTTTTCTGTTTAAATATATTGTATTGTAACGGCCATTATATATCATGTGATCGAGGTGCAGGCATTCTAAACAAGGCAACCGCCCATTCATATCTACAATATATATCTTTGTTGTCTTTATTACATTTTGTCACAACATAACACCAAAAGTAAGTAAATATCTTGTCATCTCATTTTAATATTGTCAACACAGTCGAGCAAAAATTTGTTTTATTGACTTAAAGATATGCCCCACATTTATCATGTATTTATGAGAGAGGGACTAATAAAGAGTAAAGTTTAAATATTAATAGTGGAGAGAATGTTGGCATACGTCTATACTTATTGTACCCTGAAATTTTGGTACAAGTCGTAATCACATAATGTATGCACACTCTAAATCAGACAGCCATCAGAACGGTCGTTTCCTTGTGCTCAGAAAATGAGCCTGAACTAGTTCTAAGTGCGTTAATTTCGCTGTTATTTGAACAGGGAAAGCGATTCTTGCCATAGCAGAAAAGAACGAGCTTCTAAAAGTGCAATACAATTAACAAATTAAAACTTATCAGTTCGCTCGACAAATTTACGTTTGAGGCAAGCGTCATGAATATAATCAAGCCGAGCGAGCAGGCTTATGAGATGTGAACATCTGAAGTAAACCCAGGATGTATACTCTATGAACCCTAATTGCATCGATAAATCGACACCATGATAAAATGAAACGTTGTTTAAACAATAGATCAGAAATATTTTTTTTTTTTTTTTTTTTTTTTTTTATAAAACCAGGATATCCAGTGAGGAAATCTATGGAAATTCTACAACTGAAACATCATTCCGCCAAACAGACGATCCAAGTACAATCAAATACATGACATAAGCACTACGATGGCACTTAGTCTTTAAGTATATGTTTTAAGCGAAATTAGGTAAGTACGCATGCGTGAGTGTGTGATGAAATAATATAGTTTGTTCTAGAGTAATTTTTATTACGTAAACAAGTATTATTTTCTCCAAAATACCATTTAAGACCCGCTATTTTGATTTCATCGTTTAATCTAGAAGGAAGCACACAAATGAATTTAACAAATAGTATCATTTCCAGAAAATGTAGGTCAAAATCGTTTTAGCCATGACCAATAGCTGTACCAAATATCAAGAAACAAGTGTATGGGTTGTGAAAAAAATCGGATAATCAAACATTTCAGTGTTCTATCTACGCCCCCCCCTCTCTCTCTCTCTCTCTCTCTCTCTCTCTCTCTCTCTCTGTGCATGCAATGTATGTATGTATGTATGTATGTATGTATGTATGTATGTATGTATGTATGTATGTATGTATGTATGTATGTATGTATGTATGTATGTATGTATGTATGTATGTATGATATTAGTTCAGTTTGCTCAGAGAGATAAATTGGAGAATGTTTGTCTTGAGGATTTTGTCATGATTACTTTAAAATATACAACGCAGTCCCATTAGGGCTCTTTCTTGAATGAGAGCAGCCCAACTCTTCACATGCAAACATATTTTTGGTGGAAACTACTTGCAATAGTTTATATTTACCCGTTCCATTTTGCATGCCAAAGGACAAATTTAGACAAAGACAATAATCAAATAAATCATGCATTGTTTTAACTGGACTATTTACATGGCTGGTATTAGTCATAAATACATTCTTTGCTTGGAGACCTTTTCCGGCAGTACTCTCTATAGAAACGAGCCTCTGTCGGTGAAACGTAGTTCTAAAAAATTAAATTCCATACAATGTCCAGAAATACATTTCCATTTTAAATGAAAGTATCGATTCATTACTCTTTTATGAAAAAAACAAAAACCTTTGTTTTATAATCTTTTTCAAATGTATTCCACATGATTTAGTATAAAGGTAACGTATGTAAGGATGTATGTAAACCATCGGCTGTCTGTTAAAATATATTTTTATCATCAGAAAAGAATACAATTGAAATGACATTTCTTCTAAATGATTCACGTCTCTTTATTTGATGTAATGCAATTTACAGATCATTTATATCAAGGGAAAACGAAAGTGGAGATAAGTTTTGTAATTAAAGACAAATGCACATTTGCAAAAATCTGAGTGCGATCTAAAGTGTTGTTTTACTGTTGATTGTACTGAACTGTAGATAGATCTTATTACTGTTCGTTTTTCCCACAGGTGTCCCGGGTTTATAATTGTGTTGTACACAAAAATTACCTAGCATCAAACAACATCACGCTACCTCATGTCAAATATACAAAATCTATTTTACGTCCTCAATTGGGAAGTATACCCCACCAGACAACACCATAGTAAACATAAAAAGGAAATATGTCCTTGAGACGAATGTCAGACACAGTAGATGGAAAGTCAAATGTTATTTGACACATGCATATCCATCACACAAGTGACATACATACAAGGTATGTAGAGATCTATGTCACTTGACATATTTATCAAATATATAACATTTATAACCATATCTCTAATTTTATTTGTTAAAATATTATATTTATTGGTAAGTACTGATGTTCAAACATTTGAAGTATAAGGATGACTACTATCTTGATATAAAAAAGTAAATACTAATTGCATATTTACAAAAAATAATTCAAGTTCTATTTAAAGGTAATGTTGATATTGTTTCGCTCAAAAAGTCGTCACATTCATATATGTACAGCAAAGACATATGTGAATAAATTCGATTATCCTTTATATGTTTTCATCATGCATTTAAAGGTTCAAAATAACACGAGTCTTCCGAGAGATTAACTCAGCCCTTCCATTTTTGTGCTATTTTTCATGATATATGTGCTTGTTGTCTATCTTCGTATACATTTTTGCGTTTCATTACGCATTGGCTGCAGCAGCAGAGGGGGTGAATCGGACGATTTTTTCCGACATTTTTGATTAAACCCTCAAAACGGCAAATAGAGCCTTCCTGCGAAATCTCATTTTTTAACCAGAAAAAAAAAATAAGTCTCCATTTGACAAATAGAGCCTTAGTGATTTTTGTCTGAAAACATGAGATTTCGCGGGTAATACTTTATTCGCGTTTTCGTTGCTTAACCATAAATGTCGAAAAAAATCTTCCGATTCACCCCCTCTGCTGCTAATGTTTAACAAATGATTTCAACCGAATATTTTATCAAGTCCGTGTCCCAGACCTTGTCTGGGGTCTTAGGACGAAAATCCTTAGGACGAAAATCCTTTCAGGACTTTACAAACAGACTAATTTGTAAAACTTCACCTTGTAAATCAATCAGATTATTGGACTGGTCAGTGAGTTTGAAATTAATTCTGGTTAATGAATTATTATGACATCGCATATAGACTGGATTCACCGGGGATTCAATAATTAGAAATCCTGGAGGGGCTGTTGGTGCAAATGAATACAAAATATATCCTTGTTGAGCTTGATTTGATCGTTCTAAATTTATTTGATAGCTTCCTTCGATAACATCGCATACTAAATTGAGCGCTATCACCGATGAAATATTCACATTTTGAGGAGCAATATGCCTGCCACCAAACACCATTTGGGTCATTATTATGTTTGAGGATTTTTATTTCCGGTGATGCTGTTTTTTTCCATGCATCATGAATTATTTTAAAACCAACATCGATAGTGTCACTGAGAAGTTTTTTTAGTTCTGGTACGTTATATCCCGGTAGTTTGAATGTTGGAATATCTTTGACGGGGATTTTATAGTCTGTTGCAAATTTTGTTCTCGATGTGGGATTATCGTCATCTAATATATCCTGAATAATTTTTAAATTAAATGTTTCCATATCGTCGATAATTTTATTGCATATTTCTACGACGCTGATAAATTCATCCCGGGTGAGAGAGCCGGATTTAAGAGATATTAAGAACAGCGAAAAATCATTATTCATTGCTGTGAAATTTTTAACGATTTTAGATTCGTCAATAAAATGATACCCTTGCAATAGTCCACCCCCCACACTATGTTCGTATCCGAGACCAAAAAAATCCATAGTGATTTGGTGATCTTCATAACTCTTTATTGGATTATAAGGTTTTATCCTGTCTGTGACATAATCAGTTTTTTTTGGTTCTGGTAAATCAACGGTTTTTCCCGGGGGTGGTAATTCAGGCCATCCTAGTACGGTCCTTATTGAGCTTTGATAGATATCTACGACGTATCCTTCTGTGCTTATCTCAATGGCAGATGATAGCGTTGGCTCATGAACTGTTATAGCTATTTTCGATTCTGCTCCAGTAATGGATTTTATTCTACGTTGCAATTCAGCATTGATTTGTTCAATTTGGTATGATCCGGTTGGTATGGAAACAACGTTCCAGTCTGGGGTACCGTCGTCTTTATTCTTATTTGCAAACACCAGTGAATTATTCGGTTGTTGACCACCAAATGATTTTGATCTGATATTAGGCCAACTGTGGTATACTCGCAATTTTGCTAGCGCAATTTCCTTCACTGGGACCAGGGTAGGGAAATTCACACTGAATTCTGGATTCGTTGAGGTTATTGATATCATGCTGGTTTGTACTGGGTTTGTGTTCTCCACTATTTGTTGAAGTAATTCCATCTTTGTTGTCATTGTTATTATACTCATGATGTATTTTTAATTTTGACATCGCAGAATCATATATACCTACCATCGCTGAAAACTCACTATCTGATATAATTGTATCATCGAGAGATGACGATATCAATGAGGATAATTGCGAGTATGCAGTGGACACAACATGAAATTGAATTATGTAGTCTTGTAGTTTCCGTTGGCTGCATGATGATATTTTTTTTTGTTATTATTGAAATTATTCCAGCGATTGTTGTTGCCGCAGAAATGCAAATTGGAACAGCTATCGGGGCAATCATTGTCACTGAAGATAGTAGAATACCAGCTCCGGTGATTACACCACTCACTGAATACACAGTAACATCAATTGCGGTAATTCTCCTGCGATATTTTTTAATTTTCATTGCATACTCCTCAGTGAGGGTTTTGAGTCTATTTTGATATTCTCTGACCTGATCATAACGATATTGCGATGATGAAATCATTTTTATTTTAAAAACGCTAGCGTTTTCAATTACGATTTCAATTGAAACCGTTAGTGAAATTGCTTTGCAATTTTCAACTTAAATCCGCTACGAATTCCACATACCACGTTGTTGAAACCCTAACCAAATTTTTATCAGTGGATTTTATCGTGAATTGTTCAGTTGTATTCTTGTCGATGATCGTTGAAATCGTATTATTGACCCCGGATGAACTCGACGATGAAATATTAAATTGAGTCAATGGTGTTACTAGTGTTAATCGATAAATACCCTTAACTGTTGCAGTGATATCTAATTTGTTGTTTGTAGGTGTCCACGCAAATGATCCGTGTTGGATCGTGTATACTACGTTGTTGGTTTTCTCATGAGGAATTTTTGTTTTTTCAATGACTGTTATCATCCTCGAAAAATCATTTTTGATGGCCTCGGTGAAGATTTTCGTCTCATCGATGGATTTTTTGATATCCGGAAGTTTTAGTTCAATTTTATCGAATGTAGTTCCAATAAATGTATCAATGATATTTCTACAAAATGAGGTAAACTGTTTTATGTGTTCTTCGGTTTTAGATTGAAGTGTTGCTAGTTCCAACACAGAATTTTTCAACTCATTGTTGAGAGTTTTTAATTGATCTGTAATCGTCGAAAAAAGTACACCCGGCTTGAGTTTTCCCAGATTGGAAAATAACGCGATAGTATTCTCGATTGCGTTTCGTTGTCGTGTTAAAATATCATCCAACGACACATCACTGGTTTTCAATTTACCCTGTTTGTCTTGAAATACAACTATTTCGTTCGGGTCAACACTTGTTAAGTTCAACGTCTCAGCGATTTCATCTTCAATTATTTTTTTTATATCCTTGATAGAATCAGGGGTTGCAGTGCCATCGGGTTTGGGTTTCAAAGATCTCCCCCAAATATCAATCATGATATTTTATACATCTCTCTCTAAAATCGTTTTTGACGACTTCGACTACTAGTGTATTCATTTACGACAATGTGTGGTGGTTTTCTAGATGCTGAAATAGCGTTAAGGACATTTAATACTTCACTGCCGCATATTGGTGGATCATTCATTTGTTGTGTTGGCAGCGTAGAATACCAAGTCTTCATTGGAAATTTTTTTATGTAACGCATAAACTCTTTTGGCGGTGCTAATCCATATGAATCAAAATAGACGATTGCCCGTGGATCAATAGCGTATGCAACCCAGTGAGTTCCAGGTCCGGTGCTGTTATCTAAATTAATAATACCGGTTTCAACATCATTGGGTTGTGCCGGTAATTGATCTTTCATAAAAACGCCTCTGAAGTGTTTAATCGCTAGTTTTTTAGCAGCATCCATTAAACCAAAATTGGACATAGATTTCTCAATTAATAAACCGTTCCTGGGATTCTCAGGCCTTTTCCGCTGTACCATGAATACGGGGTTCTTGGTAGTCTTAGACCCCTTCCCTTTTTTTATATCGCTGTCCAGATGCCTTCTTTAGTGCCATTCCTGCTGCAGTACCAACGGCTCCTAACGCCGCTGCTTTAGCCACTGCTGGGGCTGCTGCTGCAATCAAGGCCGGAATCGCAGCTAACAACGGGAAGATACCGCCTGTTTTAATCATATTTTTGATAGCAGCCGCAGAAAGAGTAATCTGAACACCTTTTTTTGCTACAAGTGCATCATTGAAATGTTTTACTTGACGAGTTGTCAGCGATAATTTATTTGCACCACCAGTCATTTGATTGGGTTTCAACGTGATTGTGGTTCCACATTGCTTAGCTGATTTGGATTGCAATGTTTTTAATTGACCGGGTGTCAAAGACACATTGATATTACTATACGACATTATACATAATTGATTGATTCTAAATCGTTTACAATTTCAATGAAAAATCGTTCAAAGATTTTCCACTGGTGCATCAATGATTCTCATTCTTCCTCAAACACCTTCAAGTAGCATTGATTTATCACTGAGAATGACAGCAACCGCTCTATAATTAGCAATATCACCAGGACGGGTAACATTAGCTCTAAAATGTATATCAACAACAGATTGTCTTGTTAAATCAAGATGTTCCAGTGAAAAGTAATAAATCGGATAGAGGCTTTTAAAATCCAATTGTGATATTTGTAGACCGGTATCCACATTTTGATCACGTGCCATAAATGACAACAACCTATGATACACGCGTGCAATATGATTTTCGGTGTAATTAAGTTGTACATCTTCAGATGGTTCCTGCTGGCCGTTTATTCTCAGTGAGACATCTTTAACACCTAATTGATCAAATATCATATGGCTGGAGAGTTGATTGCCAACTCGTGTGTTATCCTGTAACGCAATAAATATATGACGTGGCGCAGCAACACCTTGTTTTGATGCTAGATTCCACGTAAATAACCCGTTGATATTTGATTGTTTAACATCCGTGGTCACTGATAACCAACTTAGTAATGATTTTCCTCCTTGGTCCATAAATGATAATAATCGTTCTTCTGCGGTAATTGCTGGAGTCAACACTGGCATCCACAATGATATTTTTGTTAAATTGACTTTACCGGCATCATCATTTATATGTGCTGCAGCTGGGTTTGCTGGAATCCTCCAAATTGCGTCATTATCATCACTCTTTCGTACAAGCGATACTGTATGCTTCGCCCCGTAGATAACTTTTCTGACGTTTCTACAGAATCCAAAAATATGATGCAGTGGAATCGCGCATGAAAATGATTTACGCCCTACTCCCAACATTGCGTTTCGTGTTGCAGCTCCTAGATTGAAATTAACATCGTTGTTTATAATCATATCTTCGGCATCAATATTAGCGGTACCAGCATTATTCTTTGGTCGTCTTACAAGAAATTGATTTCCTCCAGCGGTATTTTTAACATCTTTTGCAAACATCATAGAAGGTCCTGCTGATCTTGTATAATCATCAGAATATCTTGCTAGCCCGATTATTGTTGTAGCCACATCAACATCACGATCTATCGACTCAATTTCTTTTCCATCAATGAGATATCTAGCACTCTCAAATAGCGCCATGATACCATTATTGACAAAACCGACTTGAGTACCAGCTGGATACGGTGCTGGTACAGCAGTAGTATCAGCAGCTGTTACAAGTTCTCCTTCTACTTCAATAAATGCTTCACAAGGCAAAAAGTATTTACTGGTATCATGGACTTGAAGTTCAATTCTTGATCGACTATTTGAGTCTATTGCATGATAGGCGTAATATTGATAATCGCGTACAGAATCATCCTTGCCAACTGGGGCGTCTATATCAAACGCTGGATCACGTGACTGTTTGAACATTTTATTCTATTTATCAGAGTCTAAATCGCGATTTTCCATTTCATCGTCGTAGTTTTTTAAAGCCGTTTCCTGCTATCATATTTGCAATATTGCTTTGGTCACTTGGAGTTACCAATGATGCTAATTTTTCATCTACTGCGTTATTTATAATTTTACTAACACTTGCAGGCATTTTCGCTGTAGACGGTAACGGTTTCTTTTTTCGTCTCACTAATGATGTTAATTTATTCTTCGCAGCTGAAAACGCTTTTCCGGCAAGATCTCCAACAGTACTAATACCCTTATCACGAATAACATCAATGGCTTTCATTGATAATTGTTTAGCTAACGGCATCACTTTTGGGGCCATTCTCGCAAAAAACCCTGCAATGGTATTACCTAAACCATCTCCGTAGTATGCTCTATAAACTGGAAACCGTGAATTAACTACATAGACGGGGGTTAGTTTATCATGATTGTAGTGTATAATCATCTTGTTATAAAATTAGTAGTTTTTTAATTAGTGATCAATCGCTGTAATAACCATGGGCATCTTTGTGATTTTCAACTAATTCAGCAATGAGTTTTCTATATACATTAATGTCCATGATACCACCGGCAAATAATCGTCTACAGATATCAGCTGCTTCATTAATTATTTCCGGAGAGTTATTTACGGCTCGTTTCCCTCCGATGAGAACTTCTAACCGTGATATATCACTGAGAATGTTACCAGGACAAGTAACGCTAGTGTTTTCAACTATGCCGCTGCCTAAATACCCATCTCCAGTTGACTCCTCTTTACCAAAAAATCCAGTTGGATACTCTTTATCTACTCTACTCAATACTTCGTCTTTAAAACTCTCAAAATCATTGCGGTTACTTTCTGTGATTCTAAATCTATCACGGTTTGCTAAGTATACTTTTTTTTATCCGATTCTCGTCGTTTTTTATATACTCTTTATACCCTTTGTTTACAGCAATTTCTCTTTGATCGAGTGAAAAATTCCGCACGGTAAGTTAATTAAATTATTGTCATCTTTAAAACTTTTAATTATGCTGTATGCATAGTATGTAAATATATTTTGCGGTGAATACATTTTTTCTATAGTAACGTCTTCTTCCTCTTCTTGTTTTCTTGCAGTAGCACCAAGTTCTTCTAGTACTCGCTCTTTTTTTGTTGTTGCCGTGAAGTAGCTACAATATCTACTGGAAGTGTTTCTAAAGACTTTTTTGTTTGTTTAGTTCTTTTTGCTATTTTTTCTAACACAGGGAGAAAAGTCTCTTCTTGTTTTTTTCCTTGTTCAGAGATTGTTGACACTACCTCCTTCGTTGCTGTGGTTACTGGTTTAAACAATTCTTCAGATCCCGCAGCAAAATCAGTCTGAAGACTCTGTCGTTGTTGCAGTTTATTCCTTACAGAGTCACAAATTGGTATAAATCTCTTAATTGCATCTAGCCGCTCACGAGCCAATCGGGTCGTTAATGCTTCATTGACCATTATTTGAAATCAGAAACAATTTTTCAATTGTAAAACAATTTTCCCCATTGATGATTAACTAATCGGAACAATCCTTTAACGGTCCAATTTTTTATTCAGCGTGAAATATTTTTATTTTCTATTGCTGTGAAATATTTTTTTTTTCTATTGCTGTGAAATATTTTTATTTTTTATTCAGTGTGAAATATTTTTAATGCTGTGTAATATTTTTATTTTTTATTCAGTGTGAAATATTTTTTATTCAGTGTGAAATATTTTTATTTTCTATTGCTGTGAAATATTTTTATTTTTTATTCACTGATTTTGCCTGTTTTTCACTGATTTTTTGACAGTTTGGTGGTTTTTTTTGTGCCATTTTGTGCCATTTTGGTGGTTAATCTCTTTGAGATTTTACGGTCAAACGGTCGATTTTGCATTGGATTTTCCATAAGGAAAAGCTGTTAGAACTTATTTTTGATGATTTTTGGTCGTTTTTCATCAATTTGTGCCTGTTTTCAGTGATTTTTAGTCATTTTTCATCGATTTTTGGCAAAAAACCTCGTAGGGTAAAGTAGTCGATTTTGCATTGGATTTTCCATAGGAAAAGTTCTTAAAAGAACTCTCAAAGCTGTTAGGAATCATTCAGTGTGTGAAATATTTTTATTTTTATTGCTGTGAAATATTTTTATTTTTATTGCTGTGAAATATTTTTATTTTTATTGCTGTGAAATATTTTTATTCAGTGCCTTTTTATGTCATTTTGGTGGTTTTTTGTGTCATTTTGGTGGTTTTTTGTGTCATTTTGGTGGGTTTTTGTGTCATTTTGGTGGGTTTTTTTCGTCGTTTTGGTGGGTAATCTCTTTGAGATTTTACGGTCAAGTAGTCGATTTTGCATTGGATTTTCCATAGAGAAAAGCTGTTAGGATTGATTTTCATCGATTTTTGGTCGTTTTTCATCAATTTTTGACTGTTTTTATCGATTTTTGGTCATTTTTCATCGATTTTTGATGAAAAACCCTGGAGGGTAAAGTAGTCGATTTTGCATTCCATAGAGAAAAGCTGTTAGGATTCTATTTTATTTTCGCAGTGTGAAATATTTTTCTTTTTATTTGTGTGAAATATTTTCACTGATTTTTTGACATTTCCCTTGAGGGACGGCTAAAAAAATGAAAATCTCTTTGAGGGTCGGTCAATCAAAATCGTTCATTTTCTTGAATTAATGCCCGTAGGTTTCTAATTTTAGAATTAACCTCCTTTTTCAATTCATATTCGTTCCCTAATTCTTTTCATATATCTTCCACGATAGTATATAACGGAACAAACACACCTACTTCACTGGAAAATGCAAGAGAGTCCCTAATAGAATTTTGAATTTTTTTGATGAGCGCATATTTCTTTGGTAGCATATATTTGTTAGTGCTAACTCCGTATTCTATATCCTGAAAATCCGACTTGATTTGATCAGGATTTAAGCCATCTGATAGTTTGATATCCTGATTTTTCAATTTTGCTATTTCAACTATAATGTTATTCATATTTTCAGAATTCATATTATATAATAATTACATATTTCTAATTGAAAAATATGACGCATTAGACATAACTAAATTGAATTTTTTGTCCAGTCCTATTTGAAATCGCCGATCGATAACGCCCTTCTGCAACATATCGTACTGAGGGTTTACAAATATCGAAGTGCCTACCGGCGCTAGTTATCGATTGAAATATTTTTTTCTTCCTTAGTTGCCGTATTCAAAGATTTTACTAGTCTCGCTTTTTTTGAGCATTTTCCAGTCTTTCCTCGTTTCAAATTTTCACTCTGTGTGATAGCTTGCAGATTTGATAAAGAATTGTTCTTCGGATTAGAATCCTTGTGATCAATAACAAAATCACCCTCGATCAATCCATAAAAACACTCGTACACGAAACGATGGCAGTAATAAAATTTCCTTCCAGCGCCAAACTTCAAATATCCACCACCATTGTCAGAACCAACTGGTTTCTTCAGTCTACGGTTTCTGACAGTACCATCACTGGATGCTTCATAATTTTTAATCATAGGGTGTGGTCTGAATTCTTGGTTCATTCGTATACTAATACTATTGTTTGTCTAATTCATTGTTTGGTTTAATAATAAATCTTTCAATATAGTCTTGAGGGGTTCTTATGATTTTATCGCTGACTTTGTCAGTGTCAGGGACGTTGTCAGTGTCAGGGTCAGAATTTTTGATTGAAAATCCATTTTTGATTCTTTAATCATAATAACGCTTCAACTCCCTGTATCGCTTACCACCACAATTTAGACATAATTGCGATTTTCCCCTAACCCCAACCCCACATCGAATACAGGGTAACGGGCCAAGGCTTCCACGACGAAAGCTTTGCATATGATACCCACAGAATTCATTTCTGCATGATTTGTTACAAGGAGTCACTGATCCAACCATGAGCCATTTGCAATGATTCATTATACTTAAATCTTTCATTTAAATGCTTGTTTTAATTATAGTATGGAGGAGTTCGAGAGATTATCGAAAATTAAGCCCTGGAAAAGTGTTCAATTCAATCTTGATAGAGTTTCTGATACACCAAAGAATAAAATTCTTGATAGAACCATGATTAGTAAAATAAGAGACTGTTTTAATGAATTCAAGCGTGATGGGGCATCTCACTGTTGGTCAACATTTCGAATTGGTGGTGTTGTTGACGCTACCATGAATGATGAAAAAGCAGCAGTGATAATCTCACGTCTTGGGGAAGAAAGAAATTTTTTTCGAATAAAATTCCTTATCCGTGATAATGGAAAATGGATCATTAGGGATAAATTTGAACCCATTCTTAAGGACAAAAAAACTGTCACTGTGAATCAGGATTCAAAACCAGGAATTTTGACTGGAATTGATAAACCATACTACGAAAGATCTTATCCTGTCACAGCAGTTGTTTACGGGATATATCCGCTCAATGAAAAACCTGATATTGCAAAACTAGCACCCATGAAATATTCGACAGGGCTCAATTGTGTAGCAGAACGAATAATGGAACACTTCACAAATGCATCCCGGGGAAATAAATTAACTGATCTAAGACGAAAAAAAATAACCGAATAGGGACTGACAGTGAAACAGCATGGGGCAACAATTCAGGATATAGCTAAATTAGAAACATCATTGAGATTTCCAATATCAGTAACGACAATCACCGGTGAAGTATTATACGAATCGAAATATAAATCAAAAGGAGCCCCAATACAGATTATTGATCATAACGAGCACGCGTGGTCATCTGCAGTAACAATATTCCCACGGGATAGAACCATAAAATATCTGTTTGGAACAGAAGAGTTTTTTTTCAGAGCAGAAATTATTTGATGCTATTTACCATTTGAGTAAAAACGATCCTGTGTCAATGTGGCTATTTCATAGTACTTCAGACGAGGAATGTAGATTTGATCAGTTTGTAAGGCCCAACGGAGAATTATACCGTACTGAAGAGCTGCATAATCAAATGAAAAAACTAGCTAGTGAGTTTTCACTGGAGGGGGAAGACAACGATCAATTATTAGCAAACTGTTTTACACTACCATCAATTGCAACACATTTTGCTAGGAAGAAAAACGCGTGGAAACCAACGAGAAGTGAGTTTTTATCAAATGTCAGATTGTCCTATCTTGAATACAGCCATGGAGGGTTATGGAATACAAAATACACCGCTGAAACCGTTATTTGCGTTGATATGATTGCGTGTTATCCAGGAAGTTTTCTTGGGTATGGAGAATGCGAGAAATATTTTAAACGATTTGGACACCCCACACACAAAATGACCCGTGTTGTGATTAATGGACCACTGCCTGATTTTGATTTAACAGGATTCGCTTGTGTAGTATCATTTGAAATAGCAGCAGAGGGGGCGAACCCTACAACGTTTTCAGGCCAAAAATTGATTGAATCTATAAAACAAAAAATAGAGCCTTCCAACGAAATCTCATGTTTTAACCAAAAAAAATAAGTCTCCATTTGGCAAACGGAGACTTTACGATTTTTCAATCAATTTTGGTCGCAACTTGTTGTCGTTCGCCCCCTCTGCTGCTATGGGTTAATAATTCTTTTACGAGTTCAACCGAATATTTGATCCAGTCCTTAGGATCTCACAAACAAACTAATCGCTAACACCTCATCTTGTAGATCAATTAGATTATTGGACTGATCTGTGAGTTTGAAATTAATTCTGGTTAATGAATCATTAGGACACCGCATATAGACTGGATTAACCGGAGACTCGATTATTAAAAATCCTGGAGGGGCTATTGGTGCAAACGAATAAAGAATATATCCTTGCTGAGCTTGATTTGATCGTTCGAGATTAATTTGATAGCTTCCTTCGATAACATCGCATACTAAATTGAGCGCAATCACTGAGGATATATTCACGTTGAACGGAGCGATATGCCTACCGCCACCGTTTGGGTCATTATTATGTTTGAGGATTTTTATTTCCGGTGATGCTTTTTTTCTCCATGCATCATGAATTATTCTAAAAGCAACATCGATGGTGTCACTGAAAAGTTTTTTTTAGTTCTGGTACGTTATATCCTGGTAGTTTAAATGTCGGAATATCTTTGACGGGGATTTTATAGTCTGATGCAAATTGTATTCTCGATGTGGGATTATCGTCATCTAATATATCCTGAATAATTTTCAAATTAAATGTTTCCATATCGTCGATAATTTTATTGCATATTTCTACGACGCTGATAAATTCATCTCGCGTAAGAGTACCGGATGTGAGAGATATTAACAACAGCGATAAATCATTATTCATTGCTGTGAAATTTTTAATGATTTCAGGTTCGTTAACAAAATGATACCCATCTAATGGTCCACCCTCCACCCTTGGATGGAATCCGATACCAAAAAACTCTATAGTGATTGTGTGATCTTTATAACTCCTTATTGGATTATAAGGTTTTATCCTGTCTGTGATATAATTAATTTTTTGTGGTTCCGGTAAATCAGCGGTTTTCCCCACTGGTGGTAATTCAGGCCATCCTAGTACGGTTTTAATAGAACTCTGATAGATATCTACGACGTATCCTTCTGTGCTTATCTCAATTGCGGATGATAGCGTCGGCTCATAAACTGTTATAGCGATTTTCGATTCTACTCCAGTAATCGATTTTATTCTACGCGCGAATTCATTATTGATTTGTTCGATTTGGTATGACCCTGTTGGTATGGAAACAACGTTCCAGTCTGGAGTCCCGTCTTCGCGATTCTTATTCGCAAATACCAGTGAATTATTCGGTTGTTGACCACCAAATGATTTTGATCTGATATTAGGCCAACTGTGATACACCCGTAATTTTGATAGCGCTATCTCCTTCACGGGGACTGGGCTAGGGAAATTCACACTGAATTCAGGATTCGTTGATGTTATTGATATCATGCTTGTTTGTACTGGGTTCGTGTTCTCCACTATTCGTTGAAGTAATTCCATCGGTGTTGTCATTGTTATTATACTGTTGTTGTCGCTCTAATTTTGATATCGCGGAATCGTAAATACTGACCATCACTGAGAACTCACTATCTGATATCGTTGAGGTTATTGAGATCATTCTGGTTTTCGGGTTCGTGTTTTCTAATTCCATCGGTGTTGTCATTGTTATTATATTCATGTTGTCGCTCTAATTTCGATATCGCGGAATCATAAATACTGGCCATCGCTGAGAACTCACTATCTGATATAATTGTATTATCGAGTGACGACGATATCATCGAGGATAATTGCGAGTATGCGGTTGATACAATATGAAATTTGATTAAGTAATCTTGCAGTTTACTCTGGCTGCATGATGATATTTTTTTTTATTATTCCGGTTGATATACCCGCGATTGTAGCCGCCGCAGAAATGCAAATTGGAACTACGACCGGGGCAATCATTGTAACCGATGCAAGTATTATTCCGGCGCCAGCGAGAACGCCTGACACCGAGTACACAGTAACATCAATTGCGGTGATTCTTCGTCGGTATTTTTTTTATTTTTATTTGATACTCCTCAGTGAGGGTTTTGAGTCTATTTTGAAATTCTCTGACCTGATCATAGCGATATTGCGATGATGAAATCATTTTTATTTTAAAAACGCTAGCGTTTTCAATTGTGAAATCCGAAGGATTTTCCTCTCAATTAAGTTATTTACTTAAATCCGCTACGAATTCCACATACCATGTTGTTGAAACCCTAACTAAATTTTTATCAGTAGATGTTATCGTGAACTGTTCAGTTGTATCCTTGTCGATGATCGTTGAAATCGTATTGTTGACCCCGGATGAACTCGACGATGAAATATTAAATTGAGTCGTTGTCACCAGTGTCAATCGATAAATACCCTTAACGGTTGCAGTGATATCTAATTTGTTGTTTGTAGATGTCCACGCAAATGATCCGTGTTGGATTGTGTATACTACGTTGTTGGTTTTCTCATGAGGAATTTTTGTTTTTTCAATAATTGTTATCATCCTCGAAAAATCATTTTTGTTGGCTTCGATGAAGGTTTTCGTCTCATCGATGGATTTTTTAATATCAGGGAGTTTTATTTCAATTTTATCAAATGAGGTTGCAATAAATTTATCAATGATATTTCTACGGAAGGATGTAAACTGTTTTCCGTGTTCTTCAGCTTTAGATTGAAATGATGATACTTCCAACACGAGAGTTTTTAATCTATCTGTAATAGTCGAAACGAGTACACCCGGTTTGAGTTTACCCTGATCGGAAAATAACGCGATAGTATCCTCGATTGCGTTTCATTGTTTAACTAAAATATCATCCAATGATACATCACTGCTTTTAAATTTACCCTGGCGATCTTGAAATACAACTATTTCGTTCGGGTCAACACTTGTTAAGTTCAACGTCTCAGCGATTTCATCTTCGATTATTTTTTTATATCACCCGTCGCAGTGTCATCGGGTTTGGGTTTCAGAGGTCTTCCTCAGATATCAATCATTGTTATTGTAAAACTCTTTCTCTCTCTAAAATCTTTGTTGACGACTTCGTCGTTGCCAGTGATTACTAGTGTATTCATTTACGACAACATGTGGTGGTTTTCCCCTTGGGTTACCCAAGGAGTTAGAAATAGCGTTAAGGACATTTAATACTTCGCTGCCACATATTGGTGGGTCAATCATCGTTTGTGTTGGTAGCGTAGAATACCAAGTCTTCATTGGAAAAGTTTTTATATAACGCATAAATTCTTTTGGTGGGGCTAATCCATATGAGTCAAATTAGACAATCCCACGTTGATCAATAGCGTATGCAACCCAGTGAGTTCCGGGTCCGGTGCTGTTATCTAAATTAATGATTCCGGTTTCAGTGTTGTTTGGTTGATGTGGTAATTGATCTTTCATAAAGACACCTCTGAAATTTTTAATCGCTAGTTTTTTTTAGCGGCATCGAGTAAATCAAAATTAGACATAGGAGTCAAAGACTCTCCAATTAATAAACCGGTCCTAGTCTCAGGCCTTTTCCGCTGTACCATGAATACGGGGTTCCTGGTAGTCTTAGACCCTTTCCCTTTTTTTATATCCCTGTCCAGTTGCCTTTTTTAGTGCCATTCCTGCCGCGGTACCAACGGCTCCTAACGCTGCCGCTTTAGCCACCGCTGGGGCTGCTGCTGCAATCAACGCTGGAATCGCAGCTAACAATGGAAATATACCGCCTGTTTTAATCGTATTTTTGATAGCAGCCGCAGAGAGAGTAATCTGGACACCCTTTTTTGATACAAGTGCATCATTGAAATGTTTCACTTGACGAGTTGTCAGCGATAATTTATTTGCACCACCAGTCATTTGATTGGGTTTCAGCGTGATTGTGGTTCCACATTGCTTAGCTGATTTGGATTGTAGTTTTTTTAATTGACCGGGAGTCAACGCAACACTAATAACACTATATGACATTATACATGATAGATTGATTCTAAATCGTTTACAATTTCAATGAAAAATCGTTTACATATTTTCAACTGGTGCATCAATGATTCTCATTCTTCCACCAACACCTTCAAGTAGCATTGATTTATCACTGAGAATGACAGCAACCGCTCTATAATTCGGGATAAGGATATGGGGTACCCCACCAACTGGTGGACCAGTCGGGCGGGTTACACGGGCTCTAAAGTGTATATCAACGACAGATTGTCTCATCAAATCAAGATGTTCCAGCGAAAAGTAATAAATCGGATACAGATTTTTAAAATCCAATTGTGATATTTGCAAACCAGTATCGACATTTTGATCACGTGCCATATATGACAACAGGTTATGATATACACGTGCAATATGATTTTGACCGTAATCAAGTTGTATATCCTCGGATGGTTCCTGCTGTCCGTTTATTCTCAGCGAGACTTCATTAACACCTAACTGATCAAATATCATATGGCTTCGTTCTTGATTACCAACTCGCGCATTATTCTGTAATGCAATAAATATATGACGTGGTGCTGAAACCCCTTGTTTTGATGCCAGGTGCCATGTGAATGTACCATCAACACTGTCTTGTTTAATATCCGTAGTTACTGATAACCAACTCAACAACGACTTTCCTCCTTGGTCCATAAATTCTAGTAGTCGCTGTTCTTCGGTGACTGATGGAGTTAACACTGACATCCATAATGATAGTTTTGTTAAAATAACTTTACCGGCAGCAACCCCAGCATTACGCCAGATTGCATCATCATCAGTACCCTTTCGTACAAGCGCTACTGTGTGTTTAGCTCCATAAATAACTTTTCTAACATTTCTACAGAATCCGAAAATATGATGCAGTGGAGTCGCACATGAAAATCGTCGACGCTGCCCATGCAACGTTGCTACGCGTGTTGCAAATCCTAAATTGAAATTACCATTATCGCCTCCGAGAATATCAAACGCAGCTCCGGGTCTAGTTCGACGTTCTGGATTAGCTGCTTCTTGTTGATCGGCTTCTGCATTATCTCTTCCTGTTAACACTTTAATGTATTGAAGATGGTCAGCGTTATCAGTAGTATCTTTTGCAAACATCATAGACGGACCAGCCGATCTTGTATAATCATCAGAATATCTTGCTAGTCCGATTATTGTTGTTGCAACATCAACTTCACGGTCAATGGATTCAATTTCTTTTCCATCAATGAGATATCTTGCACTCTCAAATAACGCCATTATGCCGTTATTAACAAAACCAACTCGGACATTTGCGTTATCTGCATATGGGGTATCAGCTGCAACATTTGTTACAAGTTCTCCTTCGATTTCAATAAACGCTTCACAGGGAAAAAAGTATTTACTGGTATCATGGACTTGAAGTTCAATTCGCGATCGTAGGTCGGGTTGTATTGCATGATATGAATAAAATTGAAAATCGCGTACAGAATCATCCTTGCCAACTGGGGCATCCATATCAAACGCTGGATCAGGTGACCTTTTGATCATTTATTCTATTTATCAGAGTCTAAATCGTGAAATCGTAAACGATTTTCACCGTAGGATTTTCATCGTCGTGTTTTTTTGAAGCCACTTCCCGCTATCATGTTTGCTATCATGTTATTTTGGTCACTTGGAGTCACCAACGACGCTAGTTTTTCATCTACTGCGTTATTTATAATTTTACTAACACTTGCAGGCATCTCTGCTGTAGACATTAACGGTTTCTTTCTCCGTGATTTCACTAATGATGTTATTTTATTCTTCGCAGCTGAAAACGCTTTTCCGGCAAGATCTCCAGCGAAATCTCCGATTTTGCTAATACCCTTATCACGAATAACATCAATGGCTTTCATTGATAGTTGTTTAGCCAACGGCATCACTTTTGGAGCCATTCTCGCAAATAACCCTGCAATGATATTACCTAAACCATCTCCGTAGTATGCTCTATAAACTGGAAACCGTGAATTAACTACATAGACGGGGGTTGGTTTGTCATGATTGTAGTGTATGATCATTATTTGAAATCAGAAACAATTTTTCAATTGTAAAAAAAATTATCAATTGTAAATTCAGTCCCGGTGGTGAGAATCCAAGGGATTTTCAGTCGCTGTGATACCCACTTGATAACTCGCCAATGAAATCTCGATATGTGCCGATATCCATGATACCACCTTGAAATAACCGCCTGCAGATATCAGCTGCCTCATTATTTCCGGAGAGTTGTTTCCAGCTCGGAACCCTCCTACAAGAACTTCTAATCGTGATATATCACTGAGAACAACACTACCAGGACATGAAATCCTTGGATTCTCACTGGAATCTTGCAATCCGCTTCCGCTATAACCCATTGCTTCATCCAGTTTTTCTTCATCCGTGGGTTGTAAATAACCAAGAGGATCATAATCATCATCATCATCAGGTGGTAGTTGTTGTTGTTTTTTAGGTGAAAAAGATATTTTCTTTGCAGGTTGCTGTCGCCGCCTTTACAATTTTGGCGGTTTTTGTTGTTGTTTTAGTTCTTCAAATTGTTTATACACTATACCCACCGCATCGATATATTCGATGTATGATGCACTATCTGTCTTAATCTGACTTGTTTTAGTTTTGATTTTGTAGAATATATCAGCTCAGTGAGTTATACTTCTAACAAACTTATGATGTTCTGGTTTCAACATGTTTTCCTTGTTTTCATAAGTCGTAACAACAAGCGCAGGAATTTCTGTTGGATCAGTCTTATCAATTGCTGTTAACCCTTCCTCGTTAAATATCACGCGTAAATCATCTACTGTTCTTTTTGATTCCATTTTTTGTACAGCCTGTTTTGTTTGTTCAGTTTTCGCTGCTATTTTTTCGAGTTCACCAATAACAGATTTCCTCCCCGTCTCGTGAACATCTCCCAGTATAGCACGCTCTACCCCTTTCGTTGCTGTGGTTACTGGTTTAAACAATTCTTCAGATCCCACAGCAAAATCAGTCTGAAGACTCTGTCGTTGTTGCAGTTTATTTCTTACAGAGTCGCAAATTGGTATAAATCTCTTGATTGCGTCTAGTCGTTCACGAGCCAATCTAGTTGTTAATGCTTCATTGACCATTATTTGAAATCAGAAACAATTTTTCAATTGTAAAACAATTTTCCCGAACCTGACCTAACAGACGAAAACATTTGACATGTCGGATTTTGAGGGCGAAAACCCGAGGTTTTTAACACAGGATTTTCGAGATTTTTTATCAAAAAGGGCTAAATCAAGCAAATCTTACATGAATTTCAATCAAAAAATGCTAAAAAAAAATGAATATCTGATACGAATTATGGCTAAAAAGTGTAAATAGGATAAAAAATCTCGAAAATCCTGTTAAAAACCTTGGGTTTTCGCCTTCAAAATCCGACATGTCGGATGATTTTTAACATCACCGTGGAAACACTTAACAGCGTTACCATCGATGGCGAAAGTCACATAATTGCTATAAAAATAGATAATTCTGTGACTTTCGCCATTCTATTTTGATCATCCATTAACGGCCCATCGATTTTTTATTCACTGATTTCAACATTTTTAATCAAAAAATGCTATAAAAAAAATGAAAATCTCTCTGAGGAGGGTCGATGACAAAATCTAATGGAGGGTCGGTCACGGTCAAAATCGTTCATTTTCTTGAATTAATGCTCGTAGGTTTCTAACTTTAGAATTGATATCCTTTTTCAATTTGTATTCGTTACCTAATTCTTTTCGTATTCCCTCTACGATAGTATATAACGGTACAAACGTACTTACTTCACTGGAGAATGCAAGAGAGTCCCGAATAGAATTCTGAATTCTCTTGATGAGCGCATATTTCTTTGGCAGCATATATTTGTTGCTGTTAACTCCGTATTCTATATCCTGAAAATCAGACATGATTTGATCAGGATTCAACCCATCTGATAGTTTAATATCCCGACTTTTCAATTTTGAAATCTCGGATATAATGCTATTCATATTTTCAGAATTCATATTCTATGGTGATTATACATTTCTATATGAAAAATATGACGCATCAGACATAACTGAATTGAATTTTTTGTCCCGTCTTTTTTGAAATCGCCGTCTTGGTTATTCCCTCTGCAACATATCGTACTGACGGTTTACAAATATCGAAGTGCCTACCGGCTTCGTTCATAGATGAAAATACTTTTTCTTCTTTAGTTGCCGTATTAAAAGATTTCACAGGTCTCGCTTTTTTGAGCAAATGCCAGTCTTTCCTCGTTGGTATTCTCACTTTGAGTAACAACTTCTAGATTTGATAAAGAATTCTTCTTTGGATTAGAATCCTTGTGATCAATAACAAAATCATCCTCGATCAATCCATAAAAGCATTCAAATACGAAACAATGATTGAGATAAAATTTCTTTCCAGCGCCAAACTTCAAATACCCCATACCATTATCAGAACCAACTGGTTTCTTCAGTCTGCGGTTTCTTACAACACCATCACTAGATGCTTCATAATTTGTAATCACAGGGTGTAGTCTGAATTCTTGGTTCATTCGTATACTAAATACTATTTGTCTAATTCATTGTTTGGTCTAATGATTACATCACTGGAGAATCTTTCGATGTAGTCTTGAGGGGTTCTTATGATTTTATCCTTGATACTGACAGTGTCCTTGACAGAGTCAAGGTCAGGGACTTTGTCGGTGTCAGGGACTTTTTCAGGGTCAAAATTTTTGATTGATTTTCCAGTTTTGATTCTTTTATCATAATAACGCTTCAACTCCCTGTATCGTTTGCCACCGCAATTCAAACACAACTGAGATTTTCCCCTGACCCCAACCCCACATCGTATGCAAGGTAACGGACCAAGGCTTCCACGACGAAAGCTTTGCATATGATACCCACAGAATTCATTTCTGCATGATTTGTTACACGGTGTCACTGATCCAATCATGAGCCATTTGCAGTGATTCATTATACATAAATCTTTCATTAAATGCTTGTTTTAATTATAGTATGGAGGAGTTCAAGAGATTATCGAAAATTAAGCCCTGGAAAAATGTTAAATTGATTGATTATACCATGAAAGAATTCCAAAGATTATCGAAAATTAAGCCCTGGAAAAATGTTAAATTGATTGATTATACCATGAAAGAATTCCAAAGATTATCGAAAATTAAGCCCTGGAAAAATGTTAAATTGATTGATTATACCATGAAAGAATTCCAAAGATTATCGAAAATTAAGCCCTGGAAAAATGTTAAATTGATTGATTATACCATGAAAGAATTCCAAAGATTATCGAAAATTAAGCCCTGGAAAAATGTTGAATTCAATCTCGATAAGGAGTTCAAGAGATTATCGAAAATTAAGCCCTGGAAAAATGTTGAATTCAATCTCGATAGAGTCTCTAATACACCAAAACGTCTAATCGGTGACAGAACTATACTAAGTAAAATCAAGGAGTGTTTTAATGAATTCTACTGAGACGGTGCAGCATACTGTTGGTCGACATTTCGAATTATTGATGAAGATGTTAATGTACCCAACATCGATGCTACTATGAACGATGAAAGAGCAGCCGAGATAATTTCACACCTTGGCCCGCCAAGGAGCTGGAAATTCAAGGGTGTAAAATCCAAAGTGGAAATTCGAAGAATTTTATCAAGGAAAATCAAAGATTTTCAACAAAGCAATTCCCATCAGAAGTATTTTTTCAGAATAAAATTCATTATCGAAGTCGAAGGCAAATGGATTATCAGGGATAAATTTGAACCGATCCTCAAGGATAAAAAACTGTCATTGTAAGTAGAGATTCCAAACCAGGAATTCTAACTGGAATCGACAAACCATACTACGAGAGATCTTATCCTGTAACAGCAATCGTTTATGGGATATATCCGTTAAATGATAAACCCGATATCGCAAAACTAGCTCCTATGAAATATTCTAGTTCACTGAATTGTGTGGCAACACGGGTAATGGAACACTTCACAAATGCATCCCGAGGAAATAAACTAACTGATCTGCGACGTAGGAAAATAACCGAATGGGAACTGACAGTGAAACAGCACGGTGCAAAGATTTGTGATATAGCTAAATTAGAAGCATCATTAAGATTCCCAATAACCGTTATGACGATAACCGGAGAAGTTTTATACGAACCGAAATATAACAAAAATGGAGCGCCAATACAAATTATTGATCATAACAAGCACGCGTGGACACCTGCGGTAACAATATTTCCACGAGAACGAACCGTGAAATATATCCCCCCAGAATTCGTCGGGGATGTTTTTTATAATGAGAAATTATTCGATGCTATTCATGCGTTGTGTAAAGATGATCCTGTGTCAGTGTGGTTACTTAGAAGTGATGAAGATCCCGAAATAGGATTTGATCAATTTGTAAAACCAAATGGTGAATTATATCGCGTTGAAGAATTAGATAACAGAATGAGAAAAATCGCTAGTGATTTTTCACCGGAGAATTCCCATGAAAAACTACTCACGGATAGTTTTACTATTCCATCAGTGGTAGCTCACTTCGCAAGAGAAAAAATCTCTTGGCGTCCAACACAAAGTGATTTTCTCGAGGACGTTAAATTGAGTTGCGTCGAATTTATTCATGGAGGACTGTGGAATACGAAGTACTCACGTGATGGTATGATTTCAATTGATATATCCGCGTGTTATCCTGGAAGTTTTCTCGGGTATGGGAAATGTGCTGAGTACTTTAAACGATTTGGACACCCCACACATGAAATGACTCGTGTTGCGATTAATGGGCCATTACCTGATTTTGATTTAACCGGATTCGCTCGTGTGATATCATTTGAACTCGCTACAGGGTTACATCCGTGTAGTTATCTTTGGCTTGGTAGACATATATCTGAAAAGGCCTGGATGCCAATAGTGCTATTGAGATATATGATTGATTGTGGTATGCTAATATCGTTGATTATTTCCGAAGCTATTATATGCTATCGAGCTCAGAAAGAAGTTTGGCTACCACAACCCGATCTAGATCGTATAATTAGCGAACAGCGAAAACAATTTCCAGATTTCAGTAAAGAACAAATCATGAATTGGTCTAAGAAGATATTTGAAATTAAAAAAGAACAAGCAAAAGATTTTGGACGAAGAATAATCGGTAAATTTACCCAGGGTGGACGATACGACAATGCAAAATATTCTTCGCGGTTGATCATAGACATCGCTGAATACGATTTTATTGTAACGGATTTAACGAAACAGGGAAAACTTGTAAATCGTAAAGACGCTTTCCTATCCGATGGAAGACGATTAGGTACAATTGTTACCTATTGTGATGGATATATTAAACAATATACGCATTTGAGAAGTTTATGCTTCTATCAATTTATTTTCGATGATGAATAGATTTCCTAATACCGCAGTTAGAGTAGCCACTGATTCTATTTATATCCACAATAAATACAGATCAGATGTAGCTAAATTCACATCCCCGGAGGAAGCGTGGGGGTGTTGGAGATTTAAAAAGGAGACGCTACATGAGTATTGTGAATCGGCAGATGTTACCAACGACGATAAATACTTGAAAAGCAACCAATTATCAGAATTTTCTAATGCACCACCGATATCAGATCCGATTACGCGATATAAAATCGTTTATATAAACGGATTAGGAGGATCAGGAAAGACAACACGAGTAATTAATTTATTTAATAATAAAATCAACATGAATGCGTTAACGCCAACTCACAAACTTGCCAGAGACATAAAACAACGAGATGTAAAAAATTCTGGTACTTATCATAGCTTCTTCCGATGGAGCGGCGATAAATGGACCCCTGAAAGAATGGGAAATAAATATATTCCACCGGTGATATTATGGGATGAAATATGCACGGTGCCGTTACATATATTAAAAATGTTTCTTGGTTGGTTAAAAACAAAAAATACGAAAATTATTATGTGCGGTGATCAACCACCGCCAATTTTCGGTGAACCACCTCATGACAGGCTCAAGGATCACGTTGATCATTACGAAGAGATGAACGATGACATTAGATCATTAAATGAAGTATTAAAGGAGTTGAAACAACTAATCAGATTACAACCGGATAGAATCCAATGTGAAATAATGCGTGAAATAATTTCAGAAACCCCAATGAATGATTTCTGGGAAGCGTGGAGACCAGACGATTTGATAATAGCAAGTAGAAAAATAGACAGAGATAAACTTCAGATGAAATTATTTGAATTGCATAAAGAAAAATTTGCAACACTTCCAGTACCGTTATGTTATAGGCCTTCGGATACACGAAAGCGAATATCGACGTTGACATTCCTGGACAACGTGAAAAGCAGAATTTAGTGTTAAATGATATTGTGCTGGTTGATATCAGCGTCGTCGAAGATGCATTGCGTGCTGATAAATCCCCGTGGACGTTAGGTTACGCAACGACAATACACTCTTCACAGGGATTAACTGTCACAGACACAATTATTTGGATAGTAGATAATCGCATTGAGTGGTCAAATTTAGTTTATCTCGCAGTATCCAGAGTACGAAGTATAAATCAACTCCGAAGAATCGTTTTAGATGATGATGACACTACAATAAGTGATATTGTCAGCGTTGATAGAGTCAAGGACATAATCAGAAAAAAACTCTCTGGTTATAAACAACAGGATAAAAAAAATAATAGAAAATTTGACATTGATGCTGAATTAATAATTTCGCTGAAGCAACAACAGAATAATCACTGCGCGAGTTGCAATTGTATAATGCGTTGGAGTTGGTCGGATAAAGATCCTCGCCAATTTACCGTAGACAGAAGGAATAGCAGCATTGGTCATACTAGAGATAACGTTATGCTGACTTGTCTTGAGTGCAACAGACGAAGAGGTGCTAGTTAAGACCATGCGGTGGTAATTGAGTATCCTCGGGAATTACCTGTAGTTGTTGTCGAGTAAATCCTCGCTGAGGGGCAGTTGAATCTAGTTTATAGATTGCTGGTCTACCAGTTGATCGTGTTATACTAGATATTTTATGTACGGTGACACTCCAAATAGGATCAGTAGCTCTTTTATTACCACCCTCAAGCTCTCCTGGTTCGTATAAATACCTTACAGTGACATTACTACCAAGAATTTGTTCTCGGAAATCTTTTTGTGGTTGTACGGGTATATACTTCTTTTTAATAGCGTTGCTAGGTTTCATGTTGATTGTTCTAGTAATCCCATTATTGATTGCGGTAACTACACCTGTTAATCTCTTAACCCATTCACGGGATCGCTTTTCTTGGATGAATTCTTTTGCATATTAATATCCAAATAACCGCTCAGCAATCGTCCGATTAAACCGTTCAACAATTGCCTGATCGCGATGTAACGCAGTATGCCCCCGTCTGATGGTGACCTTGTGATGTTTCATTGTAGATGCAACCACACCTTGAAATTTCTTGCCAGGATGAACTTGTAACAGATTTGGCCAGTGCAGAGGACCTCGTCGATAAATCCTTTCAAATGCAGAAGCGACTTTAGTTGATGATTTTGTTTTTAACGGTTCTGCTTCTTTGTATCGACTCGCAACATCAACTACGGTTAACGCGTATTTGCAACCACGATCATATGGCAGAAATAATATATCAGCCTGATGAACTTCATTAGGAACGGTCACATCAAAATGCGAGTAATTAATTTGTTTAGGCGGTGGTAGATAAATTTGCCATAGTGCCTGTTTGGATAACCAATGAGCCGCAGTGGTTTTTTTCACTTTTGCAGCGCTAGCGAGTTTATTGATTGCCTATTTACCCCACCAGTATCCTCTTGGGGAATAATAAATCGATTCCATATTATTAATTACCGGCACCTAACATCAATTTACCTTTCATAGCCGATTTTATCAAAAAGGAAGACAATTTTTCTTTGAAGGATTTATCAGGAATAGCATTTAACGCATGAATTAATTTCACATCTGCTAGATGCCTGTGTTGCAGATTATTGCTTTTATAAGGAACATCATGAAGGTGACAGGCCTTATCAATGGCGTTTATTGGTTCTTCACCGGGTCGGGGCTGATTTTGATCATTGAGTCTGATATCAAGTCTGGTTCCCGGTCCACAGTAACTATATCCTGGAAGGTGCTTTTCTCCGGGGTATTTTGCCCATGGGGTTCCAGGGAGTTTTGCCAATTTGGCTGCGATATCACCTCCTCGTTTTTTTTTAAATCATCATTTCCTGCAGATCTCATAGACACAAATCTAAATTTCTTTGTACCACATTGCACGCATTTACCAGAAAGCGCTGATCGGTTATTTTTAGTTGTAATCGTCGTCAAGTCATCTGTGCCAGTACGCGTTTTACACTTCACACAATATAGATCCATAATTTATGTATAGAAATATGGATATAATTGATTTTTCAGCGACTAAAGCAAGAGAACCGGTTAAGCATCATGCAGCGCTACCAAACTCTATCCGGATGATTATAATCGGGCCATCTGGATCCGGTAAAACGCAATTGTTGCTCAATTTAATAATGAGATGGATGAAGTGGGATAAGTTGTATTTAATTGCCCCTAGTGTAGATGATCAACGATGTTATGAAGTGTTAAAGGATTTTAACGAGAATGCATCAGAAATTAAGGGTGAGAACGCCATTGATTTTATAACCGATATTGACGAGGCACCATCCGTGGATGACCTTGATGGGAGCATTAACAATTTAGTCGTATTCGATGATGTAATGTTGGATAAACAAACAAACCCAGCTAGAATATTTTCCCGAGGCAGGCATAAAAACACCGACGTGATATATGTCACTCAACGCTACACTCAGATTCCAAAGGTGATCAGAGATAACTGCAATATCCTTGCTGTATTCAACGGAGTTGATACTCATACTCTTAGAAATATTTGGCAGACATGGTGTTCCGATATGGACTTCAATCAATTTAAAAATTTCTTTAGTAACGCTCAGTCAACCCCGTACGGATTCGCAACAATAAATTTGCATGATCCTCGGACACGATATCGTATCGGACTGGATCAAATATTCGGTTAGAATCATTTATTATTCTTGTTAACCAGAACTGAAAGCTTTAGCAGCAGAGGGGGTGAACGACAACAAGTTGCGACCAAAATAGATTGAAAAATCGTAAGGTCTCCGTTTGATAAATGGAGACTTATTCTTTTTTGGTTAAAACATGAGATTTCGTTGGAAGGCTCTATTTTTTGTTTTAAGGATTCAACCAAAATTTTGTCTGAAAAGGTTGTAGGGTTCGTCCCCTCTGCTGCTGAAATGGCTACAGGACTTCATCCGTGTAGTTATCTTTGGATTGTTAAACACATGTCTGAAAAACACTGGATGCCAATAGTGTTATTACGGTATATGCTTGATTGTAAGATGTTAAAATCATTAATTGTCAGTGAAGCAATTATATCGTACCGAGCACAGAAATCAGTCTGGTTACCACAACCCGATCTAGAAAAAATAATTAGCGAACAGCGAAAACTGTTTCCTGATTTTAATGAACAACAAATCATGGATTGGTCTAAACAGCTATTTGAAATCAGAAACAACGAAGCAAAAGATCTTGGACGAAGAATAATCGGTAAATTTACTCAGGGTGGCAAATATGACAATACAAGATATTCTTCACGATTGATTATAGACAACGCTGAATACGATTTTGTAATCGCGGATCTAACGAATAGGGGCCTATATGTCAATCGTAAAGACGCATTTCTGTCCGATGGAACCAAATTGGGTACAATTGTTACCTACAATGATGGATACAATCCGCAGTACACACACTTAAGAGCTTCTATGCTTGGTTATGCTTCTATCAATTTATTTTCAATGATCAGTAAATTTCCTAACACCGCAGTTAGAGTTGCCACTGATTCATTTTACATAAATAGCAAAATGGCTGATTTTAAGGCTACTGGCAACGAGAATTGGGGGTCATGGAGAATTAAGAAAGAAATGCTTCATGATTATATTCAATCAGCAGATGTTACAATTGAAAATAATTATTTAGAAAGCAATCAGTGTTCAGAATTTTCTAATGTACCACCGTGTTCTGATCCAATCTGTAGATATAAAACAGTTTATTTAAACGGCTGTGTTGGGTCAGGAAAAACAACTCGGGCAATTGAGTTATTTCGTGGGAAATCAAATATAATTGTACTAACACCAACACACAGACTTGCCAGAGAAATGATACAGAGAGGGGTAAATGCCTGTACGTATCACAGCTTTTTCCGATGGAAAGGAGATAAGTGGACTCCTGAGCGTATGGGAGAGAAATTTATTCCTGAAATCATGATTTGGGATGAAATAGACACAGTGCCATTAGATGTATTAAAAATATTTCTTGAGTGGTTGTTATTGAAAACTACAAAAATCGTTATGTGCGGTGATCACGGCCAACCACCACCATTTGTAGGTGCATCCCCCCATGAATAGCTAAAGGGTTTTGTAGACTATTATGAAGAAATTGATACCGATCATAGATCACTTGATAATGAATTAAAGGAATTTAAGAAACTAATTAGATTACAACCGGATAAAATCCAGTGTGAAATAGCCCGTGCAATAATTTCGGAAACTCCAATGAATGATTTCTGGGAAACATGGAGACCAAATGATTTGATAATTGAAAGTAGAAAAATAGTCAGGGACACACTTCAGATGAAGTTATTTGAATTGCATAAACAAAAATTTGCAACACTTCCTGTGCCCCTTTGTTATAGGCCATCGGATACACGAAAACAGAACATTGAAGTTGATATTCCAGGACAGAGTGAAAAACAAATTCTGGTATTAAATGATATTGTGCTGGTTGATATCAATGTCGTTGAAGATGCATTGCGTGCTAATAAATCCCCATGGACGCTAGGATACGCAGCAACAATACATTCTTCGCAAGGATTGACTATATCCGATACAATTGTTTGGATGGTAGATAATCGCATCGAATGGTCGAATTTAGTCTATCTTGCAGTATCCAGAGTACGAAAAATAAATCAACTTCGAAGAATTGTTTTCGATGATAATGACACCACAATGGATGATATTGACGTTAAAATTATTGATAAAAAACTCTCCGGTTACAAACAACAAGACAAAAACAAAACAACGAGAATTTGATATTGATGCTAAATTAATAATCACTTTGAAGAAACAACAGAATAATCACTGCGCAAGTTGCAATTGTATAATGCGTTGGCAGTATTCGAATAAGGATCCTCGCCAATTTACCGTAGACAGAAAAAATAACAATCTCGGTCATGTCAGAAATAATGTGATGTTGACTTGTCTTGAGTGCAATAGACGCAACGGCGCTAATTAAGACCATGTGGTAGCAATTGAGTATCCTCGGGTATCACTTGTAATTGTTGTCAAGTAAAACCCCGCTGAGGGGCAGTTGAATCCAGTTTATAGATTGGAGGTCTACCCGTAGATCGTGTAATACTAGATATCTTGTGTGCAGTAACACTCCAAATAGGATCAGTAGCTCTTTTTCTGCCCCCTTCAAGCTCTCCTGGTTCGTTTAAGTACCTCACAGTGACATTACTACCAAGAATTGGTTCTTTGAAATCTTTTTGTGAAATTCGAAGAATTTCCATTTCAGGTATTGACTTCTTTTTAATCGCGTTGATAGGTTTCATGTTGATTGTTCTAGTAATCTCATTATTCAGTGCGGTAATCACAGCTGGTAATCTTTTAACCCATTCACGGGATCTTTTTTCTTGGATGAATTCTTTTGCGTATTGATATCCAAATAACCGCTCAGCAAGGGTTTTATTAAACCGTTCAACAATTGCCTGATCACGATGTAGCGCAGTATGCCCCCGTCTGATAGTGACATTATGATTTTTCATTGTAGATAACACTGCACCCTGAAATTCCTTGCCAGAATCAATTTGTAATAGATTTGGCCAGTGCAGAGGACCCCTTCGATAAATCTTTTCAAATGCAGAAGCCACTTCAGTGGCCGATTTTGTTTTTAAAGGTTCTGCTTCTTTGTATCGACTTGCAATATCAATTATGGTTAAAGCGTATTTGTAACCGTTATCATGTGGCAGAAATAATATATCAGCCTGATGAACTTCATTACGAAAGGTCACATCAAAATGCGAGTAGTTAATTTGTTTAGGCGGTGGTAGATAAATCTGCCATAGTGCCTGTTTAGATAACCAATGAGCCGCAGTGGTTTTTTTCACTTTTGCAGCGCTAGCGAGTTTATGGACTGCTGATTTACCCCTCCAGTATCCTATTGGAGAATAATAAATAGATTCCATGTTGTTATTAATTACCAGCACCTAACATCAATTTGCTTTTCATAGCCGATTTTATCAAAAAGGAAGACAATTTTTCTTTGAAAGATTTATCAGGAATAGCATTTAACAAATGAATTAATTTCACATCTGCTAGATGCCTGTGTTGCAGATTATTGCTTTTATAAGCAACATCATGAAGGTGACAGGCCTTATCAATGGCGTTTATTGGTTCTTCACCGGGTCGGGGCTGATTTTGATCATTGAGTCTGATATCAAGTCTTGTTCCCGGTCCACAATAACTATACCCTAGAAGGTGTTTTTCTCCTGGATACTTTGCCCATGGGGTTCCAGGGAGTTTAGTTAGCTTGGCTGCGATATCACCTCCTCGTTTTTTTTTAAAGGTTCCTTGGGTTTAGAAACAAATCTAAATTTCTTTGTACTACATTGTACACATTTACCAGAAAGCGCTGATCGGTTATTTTTTGTTGTAATCGTCGTCAAGTCATCTGTGCCAGTACGCGCCTTACACTTCACACAATATAGATCCATAATTTATATATAACGGCATGAATATAATTGATTATTCAGCTACCCGACGACGGGAACCTATTAAACATCATGAAATGTTGCCGAATTCAATTAGAATGATTATAATCGGACCATCTGGAAGCGGAAAGACACAACTACTACTTAATTTGATAACGAGATGGATGAAATGGAACAAATTGTATTTAATAGCCCCGAGTGTAGACGATCAGCGATGCTATGAAGTGCTAAACGATTTTAACGAGAAAGCAAAAGAATTTCAAATCGACGATGATATTATTGAATTTATTACTGATATAGAGCAAGCACCGAGCATTGATGCTATTGATGGAAGTATTAACAAGGCAGGCATAAAAAACACTGATGTGATATATGTCACTCAACGGTACACACAAATACCAAAAGTGATCAGAGATAACTGCAATGTGTTGTGTGTATTTAACGGCGTTGATACTCATACGCTACGAAATATTCATCAGACTTGGTGCAGCGGTGATATGAATCATAATCAATTTAGAAATTTCTTTAGTCACGCTCAGTCAAAACCACACGGATTTGTAACAATAAATTTAGCAGACCCGAGGACACGATATCGTATCGGACTTGATAAAATATTCGGTTGAAATCATTTGTTAAACATTAGCAGCAGAGGGGGTGAATCGGAAGATTTTTTTCGACATTTATGGTTAAGCAACGAAAACGCGAATAAAGTATTACCCGCGAAATCTCATGTTTTCAGACAGAAATCACTAAGGCTCTATTAGTCAAATGGAGACTTATTTTTTTCTGGTTAAAAATGAGATTTCGCAGGAAGGCTCTATTTGCCGTTTTGAGGGTTTAATCAAAAATGTCGGAAAAACCCCCTCTGCTGCTGCTGCTCAGTTCATGTGCGTTTCTTCATCTCCTTGTTTTGGAAACAAGAAAAATTATAATTTTTCTCAGCTGTCTTCCTCCAATGTTAAGACGTCCTTGTTCTTGAATAAATCGAGGTAACGTGATCGCCACTCAACCCGTTTATGCTATGATAGACTCTCATCAATTGGTTTAAATGACGACTCTTTGGCCTTACATACTACATTGTGCTCAAGACTAAACGAACTGGGTCTACATTCGTCATTACTTAAATGTAAACTGAAGCGAAAAACAGAAACGTTTTTTCAAAGCTGGCCGACGAAGGACAGGAAGAAGAATTCCAGTTATCTCCCTTTTGGCCTATCCAGCTAAAAATGTCAAAATTCGACCGCTAATTTAGATAATTTGGTGCAAATCAATCCTAACTCGTCAACCTTTGTGTCAAATGCCCCAGGGGATATCACTGCCTATTGCATAATTCAACCTCCAATCAGTTTGACCACCGGAAAAGAGCACAGCAATAGTGAATATTATCAACAATCAGAATATCGACAGAAACATGGCTGAAAACATCAAGTGATGAGCCCAACTGCGCGGATCTAACACCAGCCGGTTACTCCATCAAGTCGTTCTCTCCACTCTTACAAAGAATTCCATAATAAAATGTCTTAAATACAACTTTACCTTCAATTTCTTCCACACATTATTTGAACTAGTCCAAACAACACTCACACTGGAACAGAGGTCAGTCCATTTTTTCTGATTCTACTGCTCTCCTCCTAGTAGAAAAACAAGCTGACTGAATCTCTTGTTTTGGGACAGTGTTCAAATCTTCTGGAGTATGGAAATTCGATAGGTGGCAACCTGATTATTCTTGGAGATTTCAACTTTCTCTTTGACTGGCCTGGAAACTCGTACATGTCAAAACTCTTAGATTCTATTCATGCTTTCAACCTTAAACAGTCAGTTAACCAACCAACACATAAACATGGTCACAATTTATACTGGAATCTTCACAGACCTGATGATAATATTCTGCGATCCACCCTTGTATCCCATGAATTTGTATCAGATCACCTCTGCATTATATGCCATATCGACGTATCAGTCTCTAATCCTTGACATTCATTTGCTACTAAGAGAAACCTGCGTATGATAAATATAACCAATCTAAAGCATGACATCCAAGCAAACCATACACCTTTCTTACCTCCTACAGAAGAATAACTCGATAACTGCCTGCGTTCATTGCTTGAAAAACATGCCCCGGCCACCAAGTGCAGAGTATCAATTTAAGAGTGTTTTCCGTGGTATAGCAGTGTTAGGGACCACTTCGTACTGCTAAAAGTGACCGCCGTAAAGCAGAGAGGCTTTGGATTTCCACCAGACTCACTAATTATAAACAACTATATGAAGCGGCTGAAAGAACGTCACAAACATTGTCCTTTAGCCAAAATATCCCACTTCAATACTAAAATCGAGGAGAGTTCCAGCTGCACAGAGCTCTTCGAGATAACTAACAAACTAATGTCAAAGAACAAATGTACACCACTTCCAACTACCTTCTCTCCGGTAGACCTTCCTAACCTAATTGCAAATTTCTTCCGTGACAAATTACAAACCATTAGAGACAAACTTGAAAACAGAATTTCAATTGACTCGTCATTACCATACAGTTACGATACAGAATTACAGCGACAAACAGTAGGAACATTTGAACCTGTCAATGGATTTAGTACGGACAATCGTGATGAAGAATGCACCGACGTGACGTGAACTTGATCAAATTCCAACATCACTGCAGCTTGAGTGCTTAGACCCAATATTGCCTTCACTACTGATTATTAATATCTCTCTCTCTCTCTCTCTCTCTCTCTCTCTCTCTCTCTCTCTCTCTCTCTCTCTCTCTCTCTCTCTCTCTCTCTCTCTCTCTCTCTCTCTCTCATCCGTGGAATTCACATCAATTTTCAAAATACCATTGTAAGGCCTCTGGTGAAGAAAACAACACTTGACCATAACGATTTAAAGAACTACTTTAAAACATCTTAGTAAAAGATGTTCTAATCCAACTTGTCTCAGTTGAATTCAAACAGTCTTTTTAGCAATGTACATTCTGCATATCGCCCTTGATAAGTACTGAAACTACTCTTCTAAAGGTAGTTAATGAGATTCGCGTTGCTTTGAATAGCAGAAAAATTACAATTCTCCCAATTCTTGATTTGTTTGCAGCATTTGACACAACATACAATGCTAAATTACCTTATCGTCTTCAGCATGTATTTGGCATTCACAAAAGCAGTCTTACTGTGGATCGACTCCTACTTAGTCAACGGGACACACATTGTATCTGCAAATTGAGTTCACTCCAGCCCAGTTGATCTATGTTGTGATGTTCCAGATGGGTCGTTGTTGGACTGTTCTCTTCATTCTGTACACTCAGCCGCTCTTAAGTGTCATAGATCATCACCAAGTGTCTTACCAATTGTACGCTGATGACACACAAATATACAAGTCTAGCCATCCAGCTGATGCTACCATCCAAGGAGTAGAGAGGTGCATTTCTGATGTGAAATCATGGATGACATGTAACAAGATGCAAGGCCAATCATTCTTTCTTGTAGAAATTGGATTGTCAACCGAAAACAACACATGATCCAATGTTTACAGAAATGACATATCGTTGCACTGAATTATATGACGCGTAGAATAGACCGCAAGGCATATATAGATCACAAAACAAAGACTTTCTCATTCACATCCTTTGCCTCAAACAATAAATATCAACAACACAAACATTAAATTCACACAGTCATTACGAAACCTAGGTGCTACTCTTGACAGTACTCTCACATTGCACCAACATGTCACGAACATATGCAAGGCTGCATATCTTGAGATGAGACTCATCAGCTCCATGCATAAATATCTTTCAGTTTATGTCACTAAAACACGAGTGTGTTCATTAGTACTTCAAGACTGGACTATTGTAGCTAAAAAAGTTCTGGTTCGTCTCAATATCTAATCCAGAAACTTCAAAAAGTTCAAAACACAGTTGCTCTGATGCTCTGTTGAGTACCACGATCAAAGCACACCTCCCCGCTGCTCTGTACCCTACACTGGTAATCCAATCAATCCAGAATCAAAAACAAAATTTGTTCTCTGTGCTACGTTTGTCTGACGGACTCCAGTCCATCATACCAATCCGGCCTTACCCATGTGAACACACCAACAAGTTACTTATCCTCCTCTTCTGACAATGGTATACTCATTATTTCCACTACGAAAACGAAGTCATATGGATATCGGTCTTTTGGATACCCACGCAACGTGGACTACATTGGCCATTGAAATTAGACAAATAGACACAGTGATCCCATTCAAGAGTGTTCTTAAAACTCACCTTCTTAGACTGCAAGAACAAAAGTAAGGACCTAATAATGTTTCCTACCTTAAATAATTTCAGCATTGTTATGTTTTCCTATTTCATGGTGTTTGCTTTTGTTTTTTGTTTTTTGTATTCATATCATTATAGATGTTGTAAAGTGCTTAGAGCGTCTAAATATTAAGCGTTATACAACAAAGTCCTCATTATTATTAATTATTATTATGATGTACCTATTCCACAGACATATCAGTTTTAGTGAACAGACAAAAGACTCTATAAAGGAAGAAAATAAATTTAAGATCATGTGAACGATGATTCAGAGAACCACCTTTGTCATTAACACCTTAGCTATCTGCGTGACATTACATAGGTATTAGAATAAACTCCGTGACATCATATATGCACTAAGCTAAAATGCGTGATATCACTATGTACTAATATAAACTGCATGATATCATACCGTACTAAGAATAACTGCGAGACGTTCTATGTCTACTAAAATTCACTGTGTAATATATATATATATATATATATATATATATATATATATATATATATATATATATATATATATATAGAGAGAGAGAGAGAGAGAGAGAGAGAGAGAGAGAGAGAATCAATGATTACACCAGTTGTGTTTGATGCTGTTAGACTAACAAATTAAACTCAATGAAAAAGGAAAGCAATACAAATAATTAGGTATAATGATAAGACTGAAAGATCAACCAAAGGCGATTGCAATTTTTACTAGATTTGGAACCATAACAGTATGGAAACACCAGTTGTCTATATTGGATTAAGATCTTTTGTCGGATTTAGACTTTAAGAACAAACATCGATCTGAGAAAGTTATTTCAGTCCGATATTGTTTTCCGGCTTCAATCTCAAGTTCTGGAACAGGAGCACAATCTAATTAGTTAATACACTTCACTCAAACAAATCATCTTAACTCCTAAAGTTTACTGCAAAGGTTTAGTCTCTCTCTCTCTCTCTCTCTCTCTCTCTCTCTCTCTCTCTCTCTCTCTCTCTCATACGCAAGCACATTGTGATATATTACAGGGATTAATATTGAATATTGAAATGAAAAACGCGGACGTATTGTTTGAATGATGACAGGTAATATGTAAGACATGAAATCAAGAGTTTTGGGGTCATATATTTACATGGCATTATACCCTTCAAACATTTAGTATACAATAAGGTACCCCAAAAGTCTTCAAAATTGTCATGTATTTGTTTAAAAATGGGAGGAAACGGGTGGTCACTGGTAAAGAAATATTTAGGTATTCAGATCGCAGATATAATTATCCATTTTTTTTTAACCTGGAAACAATTAATGAACTCTAGGCAACTGTCAAATTAATAATATCAAGTTATGTCGTTATTCAAACAAATGACCGCTTCGATTGATTAGAATAAAATGAAAAAATAACAAAATTCATTGACCTCTAGGGAACTGTAAACTAATTTACGCATAATTTTAATTCCCAAATTCTGTGACCAGTCCACTCATCCATCTTGATGTTTTTATCTAATGTTTATCAAAACCGTTAAGCGGATCATAAAGAAATAATTAAGTCATTTTATTGGGCGAATCGACGTTTTTAGGTTTCCATTTTGTTACAATGGTTTATATTTGAAACTAATTAGTAAATTAATCTCGTTGATGCAATAAATAAATAAATCCTGTAGTTTGAAAATTGACCACAATAAATGATAGTTTCGTAAACACACTACAACTAAGGGTCGTTTAGAGACGAAAAACAACACAATGAAGTGTAGTTTCGAAAACACATCACAATGAAGGGTAGTTTAGAAAAAAAAGCCCACTACACTGAAGGGTATTAAGAAAACACCACAATGAAAGGTCGTTTTGAAAAAAACATACACCACAATGAAGGGTAGTTACGAAAACACACCACGATGAAGGGTAGTTTCGAAAACACATCAATGAATGGAAAATATGATATCAAAATCTAAATGAATTATGTATGTAAACTAGGTTAGATTATTTTTGCCATCCTACATTATCTTTTCGTTTGTCCTTGTACATATGGTACTGTTGTCATGAAGATTCGTGATCAAAAACTAGAATAAGAGGATTAGAGGAATGTGTTTACAACTATGGGGGATTGATTGTTAGTGCAGTGCTCACACCTGACAAGGTGTACGATCAAACTACAACAGCTGAACAGGATGCGTCTCTTTGCTCCAATTATTTCGCCTTATATTATCTACTTGTATTTCTGTGTCATTAAACCCCAAACCAAACCATATTTGAAACGTTTGAAAACGCTGGACAAATTGAGAATGTGGAGTATTCGTTATAAATCCCAAAAATACTATTGAATATTGGGTTACGCCCCTGTTACCAATGTAGACTGCATGTTATCCAGTTAGGGAATTTACATTTAAATACTAAAAAAGAAGAATACAAATAAATAAGCACAATATAATTAGATAAAGAAATCATTAAAATAATTTTTTAAAGATGTCACTTTCTGTGAGATGTCGTATAAGACCGTTCTCTGTATGAATTGCCACTCCAACCCTCTTTTAACGAGAACAAGAGTCATTTATTCTGTTAACGAGAACAAGAGTAATTTATTCTGTTAACGAGAACAAGAGTCATTTATTCTGTTAACGAGAACAAGAGTCATTTATTCTGTTAACGAGAACTAGAGTCATTTATTGAACGAAGACTGTGAAGTGTCGTTTAGTAGGGGTGGGGTTCTTCCTATAGACTTTAAAGAATTATGAGGAAGTTCCCCTGGTCCGCATTCAGAATGTTTACTTCTGGACAATATATTATATATGGCTACGAGCCCCCAGTCAGCAATGCCGACAGTTAAATTAAAAGAAATACAAAGATGAAATTTAAACAACAATTTAATAAATGAAAATTTTAAAGATATTCATCAGTCAACGTCACTCTTGACCCAATGATCCCTAGATCATCATTTGATTTCAGTGTGAGGAATATTTTCCCTTCTTGAGTGTTACTCATCTAAATAAGTCTCCTTTCGTCTTTCTCTCCTTCCGATTCCTCTACTTCCGTTTCCTCTTCTATCTCTACTTCCGTTTCCTCTTCTATCTCTACTTCCGTTTCCTCTTCGACGGTATCTCTTGAGGTCACCCGAAATTCACTCGGTATCTCTCAAATTCACTCGGAATTCTTTCCACGTCATCCGGAATTTCCCCGGAATTCTCTCACCATCCCCCGAAAGCTTCCTTTGAAGCTATCTTAAGATTTCCTTGATTTCCAAAATCTGAGTCTGCCACCAATTTTCGTCTGGCCGTACGGAGTTCTACTCTCTTCTCAATTCTTGTAGCAACTGACGAATTCTTACTAAACATGAGTTATTATCGCAGATTCCAATCAAGGGCCCACCCTCAGCGAATTCTGATTGGATGGCGATCGACTCTGGTCAGTTGTTCGACTGTCAATCATCCGAATGTCTGTCTGTGTGTCTATCAATTGTTACAGTCTTCTTATTAGGCGCTGTCCTGTCCTTTGATGTGGTTACGTCACCCGTCCGCGAAGGACACAGTCTCCTCTCCCCTCGAGAGCTAACAAAGACCATCTTACGTAAGGGGATTAGCTAACTTAGAACAATTGGAAACAGCACAGCTGGGTCAGGCAGACCTACAATTTATACATGTACAAGGCCAGTCAGAATCACAAGTTATAATAACTTATACCTACATACAAGGGGTTGGGGTAAAATCGTCACAAAGACAGTCATCAATTAGAGAAAATACAATTTTAAGAATTCGTACTAAGATATAACTTTCTAACGACAACTGTCTTAAATTACTTTAAAATTTCAGAGCTTATTTTAATTTCTTTAAAATTTATCATATATATATATATATATATATATATATATATATATATATATATATATATATATATATATAGTAAAATAGTTAAACACACCAGTGGGAGAAAAACGATATCGCCACAATGAAGATTTCCTTTAGGCTATTTAACATTTATCACTACGGTATCGGTGTTACTTTCGGAAGTGCTTTCTTTATCTCATTAGAAGTATGTAATGAAAACATTTCTATTTTGTTATGCAAATATTCATTAATTTGACACAATACACAGTTTGAACAATTATATGCATAATCTAAATTTGAAAAAACGTCAGTGTGTTAAAGATACAGTAAAACTTTGGATCTTTTTTAATTAATGTCGTACGGTAGCCGTTCATCACATTGCCACAGAGTGGAGAAACAAATCCATGCAAACATATTTATAATATCTACATCTCCTGAGTATATATAAGGAAATATTTAACTCGTGAAATGGAAACACTTTATTTTGTCACTCGTAATTCCGAGTGAATTGGAATCATTTTTTCACAAGTGAAATATTTTTCTTTAATTACTCAAATAAGTAAATATAATTACGTATACATACGCAGACAAAACGTTTTCTCAATCACAAGTGAAAAAATAACATCTATTGTGTCATGTCATCATTGATACGGTATACTGTTGCAGCTATTCAAACCCGATAAAGAAAACAATAATGCAGCTTGGTAAGCATAACATATAGACAAACGAGCTAATTCTTGACCGATCCGTGGTCTAGTGGTTATAGCTTTAGCCTCGGAAGAAGGGAGGTCGTGGGTTCGAGCCCCGGCCGAGTCATGCCAAAGACTTACAAATAATGGTACTAACAGCTACCTCACTTGGCGCTCAGCATTAGGAGGTTAGTGTTAGGACTGGTCGGCTTGGTGTCAGGATATTGTGACTGGTGGGACATCATGATACATGTCTGCGACATGATGCCCCAGCGCTAGACATCACTATAAACACTGTAGACATCGTAGCGATATGACTGAATTTTTGTTAAAGCTACGTTAAAAATCCCAAACACACACACACACACACACACACACACACACAGAGCTAATCATTGTAATTCATGGCTACATGGACTGAACTACGTAAGGATGAGGTGCAAAGCATGCGTCTCACCTTTGCTCAGATGAGTCCTTTAATAACTGAACTTGATGTTTTCGCTAGAGTTTCGTGCAACCGGGATGCTAAGGTCAAATATTACATTGGCTCGAACGAGGATCCTTCCGCAGTCTGATAGGGGTGGGTCTTACTTGGTGGCTCCCCGACAATTCGACGAGAGCTATGGAACCATGAATACGTCGTGATCGTGAACTGTACTCGACGAGATACGAGAATACGTCGTGATCGTGAACTGTACTCGACGAGATACACATGTTCCTTTTTTAATCAATATTGTACCTTAAATACCATTACTAGATAAATCGACAATTACATCTCGCTATACGAGTGAAAATTTATACAATGTCCTACTTGTGAATGAAACATTCATCTTTGTGTACAAAATAAATTGTATCATATGATCACGCGTAGTGATCATCATCATTTATTCATATTTGGGTATATATTATATGAATATATAATATATGATGATATATTCTTGTCTTTCGTTTTGATTTTAAGTTCCATAGGTTCAATCTTGTTTGATTTCTCGTTTACGCTGCATTTTCTGAATAGTTCCATTTTGGTCAGATATCATTAACATATATCAGTTTCTGGAACTGTGTGGGCATTATTCTGTTAAATCCGTTGATGGACTTTTTTCGCTGAGTTTGGTACCAGATTCATTCATCGTTAGTCAGTGTCTTCGCTAAATCGAATCCTTACCCAGCTTGATTCCCGTACAGGAGGTGCAACAGGTTTCATTCCTATGGATATTATTCGTAAGTTAGTGATGGGTGTGTCGTTTTACCGCATCCATAAAAGCAAATAATAAGAGCGCAAGGTGATACACACAAGGATAGACTTAATAGATGAATCCAATGATAAGGTGGTCAGAGTTTGAGTTCCGTGTTAGCGTTTATCTAGTGACCTCATATCAATCCACTCCCCCATGCACTCCCCCATGCACTCTATTAACAGCGACACACGGGCGTATGATTTAGAAATTTGCACTTAGACTTGATGGAGAGTAATTATAATGTAAGAAAGAAGCAGCAAAAAATGAAATGATCAAATAATAATGTAATGTCAGAATTACTCGTGGAACCATTTAGATAAGGTGATAATGAGTGCGATAGTGTACTGGAGGTATAATATTGAGGCTACCGTCTTCGTGTAGCACAACACAAATGACACTGACTGTTTAAAACACATTTGATTCAGATTTAAACTTCTGTAAAATGGGCCCTAGTTTCTCTTGTGTGAGATATGGTCTGTAAAGTGGGCCCTAGTTTCTCTTGTGTGAGATATGGTCTGTAAAGTGAGCCCTAGTTTCTCTTGTGTGAGATATGGTCAGAATCAAGCAGATAGGAGGAGGACAATCTCCGTTTCGAGGGATTGCTTCGAAAGTGTGATTCTTTTACTTACCAAACACTTATATGTATCGAACATACAATGTGACATCAACTGATATTACCAAACCAGAGATGGAAGCACCACTTGGTTGATAGAATACTAACCTTTCATATGGCTACCATCCTAAATAAGAGACCAGATGGTACCTTTATTACAAAAATCAGACAGGATTTCATGGCTTGTGCTGATTTAGACAGTCGTTATGTATATTGCGAGCATGAGAGATAAGCCTCATAGAGGATATATTGGACTAAAAGACAGTATGTCTCAATATGAATGAGACGAGGTTAACGCGAGAATTATACGCATTTCTACGTTGAGAAAATACGGTATACCTTTATTTACATGCAAGTGGTGAAAATATATTTAATGCTGTTTAAAAATAGAATATAAATATTTGGACGTGAAGCTCATTCTACAGAATGTAGAATTAAGTGAATAGGTTCAGTATACATGTCAGTTCATCTTTCAGTACAAGGTTGTATATCATCATTGGGACCATAAAAGCGATATTGAGGAAAGTTAATGTGTTTTGTATCTCTCAGGAAATTAGAGTAGGAGTTGGATAATATGCATGAAATATTAAATTTGACCTTCAGTGTATGAAAAAATTCTCAGCAAACCTAATTAAATCGGGCTTTAGTAAGACGGTTTAGCGTGTGACTTAAGTAAGCCGTGTCAAAGATAACCAGTAGAAATTCACATCTATGAGATCTTAATTCAAAAATCTCTCTCTCTCTCTCTCTCTCTCTCTCTCTCTCTCTCTCTCTCTCTCTCTCTCTCTCTCTCTCTGGACGGATCTCTCTGGACGGATCTCTCTCTGGACGGATCACATTAATATTTGGATTAGATGGCTTGTATACACTGAATAAAATGTGACGACTCCAAGATATTAATCTTTACCGGTATCTCCTTTAATTTCTCACTAAAATAATTGGGCGGCGACTAATTAAACCATAGCGGTAAAAAACGAATCGTCTTTATACTCCAAGTCTCTGCAAGGCAGTACACTAACGTGTTATGTTAATGTAAAGAGATTTTTATGAATAGAAGTTTAGAAACAGTCGCGTAAGTTATTTATGGCTATTTAAATATGCACAATATCTCTATATCGTGATCAAACTTCGATTTCCAAGAATCATACAATATTTCAAGAACTATATAGCAGTGCCAGTAGCATGGAATATATCTAATGGTATCATATTTTTGGCAAATGAACACAATATTTTTTAAGGCCTACAATTTAATAGAGCTCTTGTAAGACAATGATGTCTTATACAGCCAAAAACGAAATCTTTTTTGGAAGAAACACACCTGCTTGCGAGAATATTTCACTATCCCAAAAAAATTCGGACTACCAATCGAAATGTACAAAAAAGTAAGATACTCGAATCAAGCGTAATTGAATTAGTTACAACACACTGTATTTATTTCCTCCTTCCTCCGCCGCTCAGATTGAATTTCTTTAAATTTTAAACAGAAAAAGCACCAGTATTATAATAAATAAACAAAACGTAGTCATTTCATCTATCAATTTATAGCCTCTAATCTGATTATTGCCATGGCGAATCTTATACTTGAATTTTCTTTGCATTTCAAGCCAAACAGGAATTTCTTTTGGAGCATGTCTGCCATATTTGCCTGCACTGCACAATGTTTTTTCCCATACAGTAGGAGTTATTTAATTTATCGTTTTCGATTATCACGGAAGCCTGTTACAGCTAGCTCGAACTCAATATTTTATCTCGTAATTACATGTTAGGTTCTCGTACATATAACTTACTATATTGTAATAACGAGCTTGCTATCTCTCATAATTGAAACTTGGCATCTCGCAATTGTTAGTTATTATATCGTTATTACGAGACAATAAGTAGGAATTACGACTTAACTGCACACACAACAACCCACATTATTGACAGTTCAAAATAATTTGTACTATTGAAATAAAGCGCGTTGAATGCGATTTCAAATTGTCTTATTTTCAGTATGACATGTGCAACCTTCTTCTGACATTTGGGAAGGACCGTGCGTTAACATGCAGCTTTTATTTTAACCTTGCAATGGGTTGTATATAATATTTTGATTGCATCAGTACGAGAACTCTGAAACGAATACTGTGCTCTGTTTTTCTTTTGCTTAGAACTGATTTCTGCCGGAAATATTGGAGAGATCCCAACTAATTCGACAAATTGATTGTATTGCTTTGCTAACCAGTCAATTATCGTTTGATGCATGCATCATTTTGTCATTAATACTAATTGTACCAAGATGCATGCATCATTTTGTCATTAATACTAATTGTACCAAGATGCATGCATCATTTTGTCATTAATGCTAATTGTACCAAGATGCATGCATCATTTTGTCATTAATACTAATTGTACCAAGATGCATGCATCATTTTGTCATTAATACTAATTGTACCAAGATGCATGCATCATTTTGTCATTAATACTAATTGTACCAAGATGCATGCATCATTTTGTCATTAATACTAATTGTACCAAGATGCATGCATCATTTTGTCATTAATACTAATTGTACCAAGATGCATGCATCATTTTGTCATTAATACTAATTGTACCATGGTATACCGTGCGACAAATACAATCACTCGACCATGTTCATATGCAATTGTGACCAAGTTTGAGTCTTTGGAGACGAAAGTATTTCGGACAAAGACCTGACCTCTCCGGTGGCCTAGTGGTTAGAGCGTCAGCTACGGAAGTGGGAGGTCGTGGGTTCGATCCGTGGCCAAGTCATACCAAAGATTTATAAAATGGTGCTAACTGCTGCCTCGCTTGGGCGCTCAGCATTAAGAGGTTAGTGTTAGGACTGTCGGCCTGGTTTCATTATAATGTAACTGGGTGGGACATGTCTGCGGCATGAGGCCCCAGTGCTTGACATTACCATAAACTGCCTCACAGGAGACATCGTAGCGACATGACTGAAAAATGGTCACAAATACGTTAAAAATCCTAATTACACACACACACACACACACACACACACACACACACACACACACACACACAGATTTGACTAAATTTGGCATATCGATGCATGTGATACACTCAAGTCGGGGTGAACTCTGTGCGAGCTTGTGTTTTTGTGCTTATGCAGACGGAAGAAAATTAAAATATAATAATTTTAATGATTTCTGAGGAGGAGATAAATAAACCATTGTCTGCATGCGGGTTAGTTGAATATCTCCTTCTGCATAATGGTTGGCCTGAACCTCTCTTGAAAATAGGCCCCTCCCATCTATCTATCTATCTATCTATCTATCTATCTATCTATCTATCTATCTATACACACACACACACACACACACACAGACACACACACACACACACACACACACACACACGCACACACACACACACACACACACACACACACACACACACACACACACACACACACACACACATAGTATTTACGCCTAAGGCATACATTTTCATTTAAAGGAAACGAGGTTTGCCAAAAACCGTCAACAAGGATATAACAGAAGATAAAAACGTTTAAAAACCCTCAACAAGGATACAACAGAAGATAAAACTTTTAAAAACCCTCAACAAAGGATCCAAAAGAAGATAAACACTTTTTAAAACCCTTAACAAAAGATACAACATAAGATTAAAGCTTTTAAAAAAAGCCTTCAAACAACATACGATAAAAAAAATAAGATAAACACTTTTGAAAGCCCTCAACAAACAATACAACAGAAGATAAAAATCGTCAAGCAGTGATACCTAAATGACAATTTTCATTTGGTGAAACAACAACATAAATTTCGGAGAAAAGAAATTTATGGATGAAAAACTTAGCCTTTTCAATAATTAGTGCCTGATGTACAAATAAATGATGCTACTCACCTCTCAGTAAAAATTAATGAAACACTGAAATAATCCAATAATCCCTTTACAGACTTTAAGGCGAACAAGTTTGGGGAAAATAAGTGGAGTAGGTTTAGATATTTTCAGATGACAAGTACAACTTGGCTTTAATAGCTGGGTGCATGTGGTAAACAAGGTTTTCTTTAAATGTTCTTTCTTATTTAATTATTTGGGTTTTGTTTTGTCTTTTATAGGACGTATTTTTTATATAGATAGTACATATAAATATATAAACATTTAGCTAAATCAGATCAATGAATGAAATGACTAATAACTCTTAATGGTCAATAAAGATAGCTATTTGTGTATTCGCAATTGCTGTTTGTATTGTAGATACAAGTTTTTGTTTTTAATTTTAACGTTTGATTTCTCTTGTGTCATATGATGACTATGTTTCTGTTACATTCGTGTATGTGGTTGCTTTGGGATTTTGTTTATTTCCTTGGTTGATTATTGTTAGATGTCATAAACAATGCATGCAGTCTTGTACAAAATAATAGCCGACTCATTCCAATTCTTCAAAACGCAGTCATCTTGAAATCGCGTTTTGAATGTTCAAAAGTCTTTAATTTATTAATTTGCATTTGAGTAATTGTGTTCGATGACCTTTTGATTCAGGAGGTTCTTATACATAAATATTTAATATAGTATCAGTCAGGTAAGATCCATATTACACAGCAAATACACAATACTATTGCCCATATTAGGGGTACATATATCTAGTTTTCAATTAAAATCGATTCTCATAATCGATGCCCAACAATGCTACCTATTCATGCGATTCATTTATTGGGCAACTCAAAGATTAAATGGGAAACTTAATAAATAGCTGTTAGCAGCACAAAGATTAAATGGGAAACCTAATAAATAGCTGTTAGCAGCACAACGATGAAATGGGAAAGCTGTTCGCAGCACAACGATGAAATGGGAAAGCTGTTAGCAGCACAAAGATTAAATGGGAAACTTAATAAATAGCTGTTAGCAGCACAACGATTAAATGGGAAAGCTGTTCGCAGCACAAAGATTAAATGGGAAACTAGATACATAGCTATTCGCAGCACAAATATGAAATGGGAAACTCTTTACACATCTGCTCTTAGCACAAAGATACCACCTTTAACTGTTTGTAGACAAGTAAATAAAGCCATTTTACAAAATAATTACTTAGATTCTTTGAACTTACTTAAACTGATATATAACATTTAACTTCTGCAATCATCTCTCCCATAATCAAATAATAAGTAGCATCCTTTTGGTTGTATGTGCACGTGTGTGTGTGTGTGTGTGTGTGTGTGTTTTCAAGAGTTATATTTACGCTTCAGGGAAGAAGATGTTTCTCAAGTGATTCAGTGCATAGCTGTTTTAACTCTAATTGTATCATTAAATTCTTAATTAAAAGCTAAATCATTTATTTGCATTAAGTAGAAGCGTAGTAAATTATTAAACAATATTAGAAGGTCAATTTGATGACCAGTGTCCTTACAAATATATGTTGATCAACATTACAACCGAGTTGTATCAATAAATAAATTTAAAAAAATACATCCAATTTGATTTAATGTCAAACTTTTGATCTTGTCACGTTTCCTACAATACATCAGTTTTTTTGTTAATGTTTGTTCTTTCTTATAACATTTTATGAGCTATATGGACGTTACCGTCTTGTTGATTCATTACACGATTTTTGTTATCCTGTTATAAAACAAAAAACACAATAACGTAATTTGACGACTGCTTTCTTTGGTCTTCTTATATATTTATTATGACTCATTCTTATATATTTATTATGACTCATTCTTATATATTTATTATGACTCATTCTTATATATTTATTATGACTCATTCTTATATATTTATTATGACTCATTCTTTTACAGCTGAATTTGCCAGGAGATTCCGCACATGTTGATAGCTGGGACGTTGTCATACTACTACTACTACTACTACTACTACTACTACTACTACTACTACTACTACTACTACTACTACTACTACGGATCTACTTGTTTACGTTTGTAGTCTTGATGGAGATACTGTGAGCAAAATATGTTGTTGAAAATGTCATCATCGAGCATTAACCTGACACAAATTGATCACTATAAGTTACACCATATTGATCACTATAAGTTACACCATATTGATCACAATAAGTTACACCATGTTGATCACTATACGTTACACCATATTGAATGTGTGCCATACGTTTTTAATACTAGTACGTATAGTTGTGTTATTGACATACATAGCTAACCCAGTAGATTCGTTCCTTTTTCTTGCCACACATAATAGTAAAACTTTTATGTAGCAATTATGGAGATAACCCGACTGAATCACATCCATAACAACACATATATATAATGGTTCACATTTAAAACTAACTGTGTTGTACTGACAATATCCTGACGGAAATTGTGTTTGCACATTACTTACACTAATGGCACAGTCATTAAATATGCGTATTTTGATACGGTCTAATGTATGTCCAAGAAATAAGTAACTAATCTCATATTAATGGCACAGTCATTAAATATGCGTATTTTGATACAGTCTAATGTATGTCCAAGAAATAAGTAACTAACCTCATATAAATGGCACAGTCATTAAATATGCGTATTTTGATACGGTCTAATGTATGTCCAAGAAATAAGTAACTAATTTCATATTAATGGTACAGTCATTAAATATGCGTATTTTGATACGGTCTAATGTATGTGCGTCTACTGATACAGTTCTGGATCATTCGTCAACAGGACGAAGATAGTTTGCTGAACTAGTACAACAAAAAATTAAAAAAAAAAAACTTGTTGCTTTTAGAAGATATATTTGTTATAAGGACACCTGAAGATCATGTTTCCGTTGCAGAGATTGACTCGAACAAAACCTAATATTATTGTTTTTGATAATATTCCGTTCAGAAATACTGAAATGGATAAGATCAAATCTTACCTTTCATTGTCGAGAAATCGAAAACGTAATGCAACTTATCTTTCCGAAGGGTTTTCTAAACGCTGTTCATTTTAGCAGAAGAAATAGGAATATGGATTTTTAAAATATTTTTTAATGTACTGGATAATATTGACTTGCAAATAATATCAATATATTTTTTTTGAGCTGTATCATGTAGCCGCTGATGAAAACCACATTTATTTGTTGTTCAGATATATCATGTGTTTGTTTCCATGTGGAATTGAGACCAGATATATCATGTGTTTGTTTCCATGTGGAATTGAGACTAGATATATCATGTGTTTGTTTCCATGTGGAATTGAGACCAGATATATCATGTATTTGTTTCCATGTGGAATTGAGACCAGATATATCTTGTGTTTGTTTCCATGTGGGATTGAGACCAGATATATCATGTGTTTGTTTCCATGTGGAATTGAGACCAGATATATCATGTGTTTGTTTCCATGTGGAATTGAGACGTTCTTGGACTGTAAAGAAGTATAAAATTAGTGTGTTAATACGAAAACATGAACAAGGCAATGATATATCTTCTAAAGAAATATGTGGCAAAAGGAGGTGCGTTTACTGAAACGTTGAGGAGGAGCCGTCTGAACAACAACAAACCGCAGAAGAAACAGTGATTGTCTTTAAACCGACCACAGAGTCCGTACTTGGCAAGCCTACCCGGCATCGAGAAAGTATAACCTGAGGGTATAGAAAAATTAAGAGTAAAAGGTCTGCGTGGATTACTTGAAGAAGGACAAAATAAATTGCAACGGAATTTGTTCAATGAACTGGTGATCCTGATGCATGACCAGCTGGGAATTTATAAAATATGAAGAAAAAAACAACAAATTGTTATGTTGTATGTAGATTAAAGAACAACGAAACAAAAAAGATCCTTGAGGAAGCTAAGAAGGAAAACGTTTTGGAAAATTATAACAACACTATCTATGTAAACATCAGTGCTACATAATATTTAACATTCGAGTCGGACAAAAGATGTCAAGTTTGAAGAAGGAAAACCTCCCACAAAAGACGGACTATGGACCAAAATGAAGTGTTTTTTTTATGTGAAGCCATTGATAATGTAATACGAAAAACAGACGATGCTAGAAATGGTTTATATTTCGCAGCTGAAATTGATGATGGTAAACAATATTTAAAAATATTCAAACAAGGTGTTATTGCAAAGATATATTTGGAAAGATTTGAAAGAGTGTTACGATCTAAAAAAAGGTTTTACAGCTGCAAAAAAATGTCAACGATGGCAAAACAAATAGAAGATGAAGAATTTAACAAAATGAACAAGATAGGCAACGCAGAATAGAATACGATAACATCATTTGAATCAAATTCTGAGTATATTACTGTAGAAAAAATTATGGTGTTGGATTAAAGATCTTTAACTCGGCCGCTGATATTATGGATTGACTTGTGCTGGAAACACTAGAACAGAAGTCGATAATGAAATAGTGGAAATATTTGATGATCTAATATACAGTGGGTCTTTAACAACAGAAGAGTATTGTGTTACACAGCGATATGATTCGCTACGAATAAATTCGCTAACGTAAACCCGTTATTATGCTTTCATCTGAGAATAACATTGAAATGGCATTGATGACACGGTTACTGGACACATCTCAGACAACACGGAACAGCGCAAACTTTCAGGTTTTATAATTCTGTTATTGTACTTGATCCTAGGTCCCCAAGGCAATATGATGTCGGAGTAGTCAGCGATCATTTTAAATTCAGGGTGAAAACCAAAGGTCATCGAGTGGAAAGCTGTTAAGATAACACAAAGCACCTACATCGTCATTCATGTCAACAATATAACAAAATATATTATTACCGCTGGCCGTAGTTGTATATCATCTGACAATTTCGAGATCATTTCGAACTAAAACACTCGAAGTGCAAGAATAACACTAAAAAAAATTATTTATCGATCTTAGTAGCAAATACACAAAACAATCATTGTTAGGAGATGATAAACGACATTACGGATACAATGACAGCGAGGCAGCTGTCAACATCACAAATGTAAATAAAATCCTGAAAACTGTTCTCTTGCAACTGGGTCATAAAGAGCACGGGGTAGGTAAGGGCAAACTATTTATTCATTTCGTCTTGAAGTTCCACCGGGTTCGTTAGTGCAAGTAAATCCGAGACAGATAAGGTGCTATCCTATGAGTGTCGAAAATCAAATATGCAAATCAAAAAATGAAATTGTTACAGTCATATTGATCTTAATAATGCAATTGTTATAGTCATATTGATTTTAATAATGCAATTGTTACAGTCATATTGATCTTAATAATGCAATTGTTACAGTCATATTGATCTTAATAATGCAATTGTTACAGTCATATTGATCTTAATAATGCAATTAATACAGTCATATTGATTTTAATAATGCAATTGTTACAGTCATATTGATTTTAATAATGCAGTTGTTACAGTCATATTGATTTTAATAATGAAATTGTTACAGTCATATTAATCTAAAAATGCAATTGTTACAGTCATATTAATCTTACTAATGCAATTGTTACAGTCATATTGATCTTAATAATGAAATTGTTACAGTCATATTGATCTTAATAATGGAATAGTTACATTCATATTGATTTTAATAATGCAATTGTTACAGTCATATTGATCTTAATAATGCAATTGTTACAGTCATATTGATCTTAATAATGGAATTGTTCAGTCATATTGATCTTAATAATGGAATTGTTATAGTCATATTGATCTTAATAATGGAATTGTTAGTCATATTGATTTTAATAATGCAATTGTTACAGTCAGATTGATCTTAATAATGCAATTGTTACAGTCATATTGATCTTAATAATGGAATTGTTACAGTCATCTTGATCTTAATAATGGAATTGTTACAGTCATATTGATTTTAATAATGGAATTGTTATAGTCATATTGATCTTAATAATGGAATTGTTACAGTCATATTGATTTTAATAATGCAATTGTTACAGTCATATTGATCTTAATAATGGAATTGTTACAGTCATATTGACCTTAATAATGCAATTGTTACAGTCATATTGATTTTAATAATGCAGTCGTTACAGTCATATTGATTTTAATAATGCAATTGCTACAGTCATATTGATTTTAATAATGCAATTGTTACAGTCATATTAATCTAAAAATGCAATTGTTGCAGTCATATTGATCTTAATAATGCAATAGTTACAGTCATATTGATCTTAATAATGGAACTGTTACAGTCATATTGATCTTAATAATGCAATAGTTACAGTCATATTCATTTTAATAATGCAATTGTTACAGTCATATTGATCTTAACAATGGAATTGTTACAGTCATATTGATCTTAATAGTGGAATTGTTACAGTCATATTGATCTTAAAAATGCAAATGTTACAGTCATATTGATCTTAATAATGCAATTGTTACTGTCATACTGATCTTAATAATGGAATTGTTACAGTCATATTGATCTTAATAATGGTAATTTTACAGTCATATTGATCTTAATAATGCAAATGTTACAGTCATATTGATTTTAATAATGCAATTGTTACATTCATATTGATCTTAACAATGGAATTGTTACAGTCATATTGATCTTAATAATGGAATTGTTACAGTCATATTGATCTTAATAATCCAAATGTTACAGTCATATTGATTTTAATAATGCAATTGTTAGTCATATTCATTTTAAAAATGGAATTGTTACAGTCATATTGATTTTAATAATGCAATTGTTACAGTCATATTGATTTTAATAATGCAATTGTTACAGTCATATTGATTTTAATAATGGAATTGTTACAGTCATATTGATTTTAATAATGCAATTGTTACAGTCATATTGATTTTAATAATGCAATTGTTACAGTCATATTGATTTTAATAATGCATTTGTTACAGTCATATTGATTTTAATAATGCAATTGTTACAGTCATATTGATCTTAATTGAATTGTTACAGTCATATTGATCTTAATATGCAATTTTTACAGTCATATTGATTTTAATAATGCGATTGTTACAGTCATATTGATCTTACTAATGCAGTTGTTACAGTGATATTGATCTTTATAATGGAATTGTTACAGTCATATTGATTTCAAAAAATGCAATTGTTACAGTCATATTGATTTTAATAATGCAGTTGTTACAGTCATATTGATTTTAATAATGCAATTGTTACAGTCATATTGATCTTAATAATGCAATTGTTACAGTCATATTGATCTTAATAATGCAGTTGTTACGGTCATGTTGATCTTAATAAGGCAATTGTTTCAGTCATATTGATTTTAATAATGGAATTGTTACAGTCATATTGATCTCAATAATGGAATTGTTACAGTCATATTGATTTTAATAATGCAATAGTTACAGTCATATTGATCTTAATAATGCAATTGTTACAGTCAAATTGATCTTAATAATGCAATTGTTACAGTTATATTGATCCTAATAATGGAATTGTTACAGTCATATTGATCCTAATAATGCAATTGTTACAGTCATATTGATTTTAATAATGGAATTTTTTCAGTCATATTGATTTTAATAATGCAATTGTTACAGTCATATTGATCTTAAAAATGCAATTGTTACAGTCATATTGATCCTAATAATGCAATTGTTACAGTCATATTGATCTTAATAATGCAATTGTTACAGTCATATTGATCTTAATAATGGAATTGTTACAGTCATATTGATTTTAATAATGCATCAGTTACAGTCATATTGATCTTAATAATGCAATTGCTACAGTCAAATTGATCTTAATAATGCAATTGTTACAGTTATATTGATCCTAATAATGGAATTGTTACAGTCATATTGATCTTAATAATGCAATTGTTACAGTCATATTGATTTTAATAATGCAATTTTTACAGTCATATTGATTTTAATAATGCAATTGTTACAGTCATATTGATCCTAATAATTGAATTGTTACAGTCATATTGATCATAATAATGCAATTGTTACAGTCATATTGATCTTAATAATGCAATTGTTACCTTCATATTGATCTTAATAATGCAATTGTTACAGTCATATTGATTTTAATAATGCAATTGTTACAGTCATATTGATTTTAATAATGGAATTGTTACAGTCATATTGATTTTAATAATGCAATTGTTACAGTCATATTGATTTTAATAATGCAATTGTTACAGTCATATTGATCTTAATAACGGAATTGTTACAGTCATATTGATCTTAATAATGGAATTGTTACAGTCATATTGATCTTAATAATGGAATTGTTACAGTCATATTGATTTTAATAATGGAATTGTTACAGTCATATTGATTTTAATAATGCAATTGTTACAGTCATAGTGATTTTAATAATGCAATTGTTACAGTCATATTGATCTTTATAATGGAATTGTTACAGTCATATTGATCTTAATAATGGAATTGTTACAGTCATATTGATCTTAATAATGGAATTGTTACAGTCATATTGATTTTAATAATGCAATTGTTACAGTCATATTGATCTTAATAATGGAATTGTTACAGTCATATTGATCTTAATAATGGAATTGTTACAGTCATATTGATCTTAATAATGGAATTGTTACAGTCATATTGATTTTAATAATGCAATTGTTACAGTCATAGTGATCTTAATAATGGAATTGTTACAGTCATATTGATCTTAATAATGGAATTGTTACAGTCATATTGATTTTAATAATGCAATTGTTACAGTCATATTGATTTTAATAATGGAATTGTTACTTGATATCTTCGTCAGTAGCTGCAGAAAGCCAGTTGAATCAGAGAGTTTGTAAAAAGAAGATAAAACAATGAAACCTATATCACATAAATTCGTCGGTGTTTCTTGTCGGAAATATATGCTCGATGAAAATGAAAATATACCTGGAATAGCTACCAAAATAGAACCAATCGCGTTAGACACATCAAAATCTTTATAACAGGAGTTGCAGGAACAGCTGTCGGACAAAAGATCGGAAAACAATATGGAAACGTATACTGTGTGACAGTCTCAATGTCCCTTGCAAATTTTGATGTTGGGAAATGATTGCATCACTGATGGCATGCGAGAGTATTTAGTCATTGAGGATTGTAATACTAACGGCAAAGGAGCGATTGCATCACTGATAACTAGGGGAAGGAATTGTACATCTTTTCGCATATGCGTTTGTCTCATCCGAAAAGATGTGTTTCATATAATGTGCCAAATCGTTCATAAAACCGAACAGAAGCAGAGCTGTAACGCTGGTTACTAAGCGGTAACTATCAGTTGGTCACTAAAACGCATTACTACCTTCTTACTAGATAAGAATCAAACCAGAGAGGCAAACTATCATTGATTTTGTATTGAGGTTTGAAATCAATATTTTGTGATTTACAAAACTCGAATGCTCTTTTAATATCTAAAAATGTATTCCTATTATGTTTCCGTCTTCTGTTGCTGCTATCCATTTGTCAACGTAGTTTGTAGGGTAGTTTGGCATAAATGCTTTTTCTGAAACTTGAGTTTTGTAGTCATTCATATTTCATTAAAAATATGTCAAGATGAAGGACGAAGTGTTTCTAAGAATCTTTCGATAAGGTTGGTAAAACTGATAAATGTTTGTTGCTCATTCTATCACCGACCTTAAGGACCGGGAAAACCTTAATTATTTTCAGATCGGTTGTATTTTCTTTCTATCGAGCTAACAATTTAAGGGGCATTAATGGGACTTGATATTCTTAGCACCGTTGCTTAAGTTTTAACTAGTCATGTTGATTTAGTGACGTCACGTTTCTGTGAAATATCACACACAGATATAATGAATGCCAAATGATGCACGAGATAGGACTTTCAGATGAGTAAAATCTATAACGAGTGAAAGTTCTTGTAAAATTGAAGGATTTCTCACAGTTAATGATGGGAATTAGCATTATGTGTTTTTAATATTTGATGGCGATATATTTTTATGTATATCAGATTTTAATTTTGAAGGGAAATCAGAAAATTTGGAACTTGAATCAAAGTTACAAAACTGTTTCAACATTTTAAAGCAGACATGTTTATTTCCAATTAGTCTTGAAAGTGATCCTTTTAAGATTAGCGATTAACTGTTGCACAAACATGGTGTATTTTGTGTGAATTCGTTTGTCAGGCTCTTAGTGTAATGAGGTTGACAGGGTTATAAAGCATTGCCTTAATATCGGGTATTTACCTAAATCAAAGCATTCGATAACTCCCTGAATTTTTCCCTCATTAAAGATTTTTGCCCATGCGTGTGCATGACTTGTATTTTAAGTTGCCACTTTCAGTCAAGACCAAGGCCAACAGTGGTCGCAGCGGTGATTCCACAAATAGCATCCACAACCACCCACATCAGTTTTGTATTTCACGATCAGCGCTTCTCTTGGCGATTTTATCTCACAGCTGTTGTCCAATTTTGATAGTTCACTCGCGTCACTAGCTTAGATAGTCCAAAACAGTCCTATTATTAATATTGAGATTAATGATGTTAAACTTTATGTGTGATTACATATCGTAAACAGATGTGTCCATTTGGTCGATACTTGATAGTACGGATAGTAAAACCAAAGTCTGTATGTATAAGGCAAGGTATTCCCACAAAAGGTAATGAAACGGGTACAATGTGGTACAATTATGCTGGAAAACATGCAAACCTGTGACAACAGTTTGGTCCCGGCCCATGAACGACGACATTTTGTGTTATGCACATGCGGTATGATTATTTTACAAGTCAAGCAACATTTTGTCCGACGGTCCCTGATACACAATGAACCGTAAAAAATAACGTAATAACGTTGAACCGTACAAAAAAACGTAATAACGTTGAACCGTACAAAATAGCGTAATAGCGTTGAACCGTACAGAATAACGTAATAACGTTGAACCGTACAAAATAACGTAATAACGTTAAACCGTACGGAAACTTAACACATTCTTAACTTGTCAAGTCTCATGTTATTAATAACATGTGCACCACGCGCCCGAGCAACGTTTCGAAACTCTATGACATCATGTTATGGTGCACATACACATTAAGAATTAATTTTATTTTGGGGCCCCGAGTGGCCGAGTGGTCTAAAGCGCTTTCCGTTACGGATCACTGCCGTCTCACCTCTATCTGCGTGGGTTCGAGTCTAAGATTCGGCTAATGTAGTTATGTGAGGAAGCTCGCCAGTAGCTTCTCGTGGGTCGGTGGTTCTTTCTGGGGGTTTTCCCGGGTTCTTCCTCCACCAATAATACCTGCCGCTATGTATAGCCTATCGTGTGCTGAAAAATGACGTTAAACCCTAAAAAAAAAAAAAAAAAAAAACCCATTAATTTTATGCAGTACTGCAGGTCTGAGGCATCTATAATTCCCATACCTATCTTGACATGCTTCATTACTTTATATAACTGTACATCTTTGAATTCATCCAGATGCATAATTCCTTTTATCTCGATTAGTCTCTTTTCCTCTATTATTTCTTCTATTACTTCTCTTAGTAGGTTTTCTCTTCACAAGATATGCCCTTTCAGTCTCTTATGTCTCTCCAAAACGACTTATTCAAATCTTCTTTTTTCACGTACTAAATTCTGCAGCTCTTCATTTATTTTCCTAAAACTCCAGCTGACCTTCTGCAAGTGTCTCCAAATCCACATCTCAATAGCTTTTAAATTTCTTCTCTCTTCCTTCCTAAGAAGAGTCGAAGTGTTTGATCCATACGATACTACACTCCATACCAATGTTTTGACAATCTTCTTGTTCCAATTTGTATTAATTGTCTGCATTTGTAATTCTTTCTTGTTAAATACATCCTTCTTACTTGATATCTATATTTTAATTTAGACGTCTGGACTATGCAGTATAAAAAGTTTTCCTATGTCCTTTTCTCCATCTTTTTTTTCCACATCTTCTGCGAACTGTTCAAGGAACACGGAGGGATCGATCCTTTGAAAAACACCTGCACCATTGCCGAAGCGTATTCCTTAGTGTACCCTCAGTGATTCATGCCCGAAAAACACCTAGGCTCTCATAAGCCTTTACACGACCAATTTTTTAAAACGTCATAACTCGGTCAAAGCCTAACCATGGCTATATTTCTTGTGCGACAAGGAAGACAAATATATCTATCACGCTCGCAACGGAGGAGGCGCAAAAGGCCGTCGGACGGTATTCGGTTGATGGCTGGAAATTTGAAAACCCTCAAATCGTGTACGAAATTAACGGATGTTTATTTCACGAATGTCCCATCTGCTACCCTCAAAGTGATACTAAAAATCAGTTTTCACAACGTACCATGGAAGATTTTGTACGAGGCCACTTGTCAGAGGAGACTGAAGTTAGAACAGCAAGGATACCAAGTTGTGGAAATGTGGGAACAGTTTGAAAACCAATCCCGAGTTTAAATGCATCGTGGAACTTGACAAGCTGGTCGACCATCTGAACCCACGGGACAATTTGTTCGGAGGACGGACAAATGTTACCTGTTTGCTGCAACAAGCCGACGAAGAGACAAGAGAAGAAATCGTTTAGTTGGACGTGTGTTCGCTGTATCCATAAGTGTGCTAATAATGTCACTTTCCCGAACAATAGCCACAATTGCTGACCAAACTCATCGACATGGACAACCTTCTAAAATTCGAAGAAATTATACAGTGCTAAGTCTTGCGTCTCACAGACTTATTCCATTCCGTTATCCCTGACCATTTTCAAGGAAAGCTGATGTTTCCCTTGTACCGTACTGGTGCTGAAACGTGCATCCATGATCAAAATTCTCAGCGCACACATAAATAAGGCGCTTTGATGGGAACGTGGTCAGTGTGGAAATTTTCAAAGCTCTTGACAAGGGATGCTAATTGTTTGAAGTGTACGAAAAAACCGAACCATGCCGCAAGAGTGACGAGACTAAGATTGGTATTTTTGCAGACTAAGCGGATGCATTTTTAAAACTGAAGCAAGAAGACATCAGCTATTCTTCATTACGAACCTTTTTGACTCACTGTTAGGGGAACTCAAACGTCAGTGCTAAGTTAAAGATCGAAGTCGTTTAAGCCTATCTATGTATCAAGACAGTTAAAACTCGCATGTATGTCTAGGGTTTAGCACACCTGTAAAATCTTCCAAACTTTTGATGATGAGAGAAACGTTGACATCAACCATAGAAAAGTCACCATTCATATGACATACGTTGATATCAACCATAGAAAAGTGACCATTCATATGACATACGTTGACATCAACCATAGAAAAGTGACCATTCATATGACATACGTTGACATCAACCATAGAAAAGTGACCATTCATATGACATACGTTGACATCAACCATAGAAAAGTGACCATTCATATGACATACGTTGACATCAACCATAGAAAAGTGATCATTCATATGACATACGTTGACATCAACCATAGAAAAGTGACCATTCATATGACAAACGTTGACATCAACCATAGAAAAGTGACCATTCATATGACATACGTGTACATCTTCCATAGAAAAGTGACCATTTATATGACATGGAAAGAAGACGATGATTGTACTTGATCTGCTAACCGATAAGTGTACCTAGCACGATGGAGTTAGCAACAGATTTACGAATGAAAGGGAGTACCTGATTAGAAACATCTACACTGCGATACAGGTGGTAGCTGACCAGATTTAAACAACGTGTGTGACGGATATAGAAACATAAATGTGTCCTGTTTGATTGTTTGTTACTTGTTTTGTTACAAATGAACATTTAATATAAATACGTTGTAGATGAGGTAATTCCGAACGGCATGAAATTTAATTTTAAAAGTAGCTTACTAGAACTAAGAACTAAATAACTCGTAAATAGGTTTGTTTCATGTCCAAATGTTTGTGTATTAAATGGATAGACATAAAGCCCATGTATATACTTGAAAAATGTTTTGAACCCATCCAACAGACTTTTCTTTCTCGCAGCGGTGTCGCTAGGGTTGGTGTCACCCAGTGCGGTAAACTCATGGTGTCACCCCTTCAGACTTCCACCATGGATTTCTTCATTTTAAAATAATTCCACAGTATAAAAATGACAAGAACAAAAACAAATTAACTGAAGGTCAGAAGGTAAAAGTATTTAAGAACTGTAACAACGTTAAGTTATAGTTATTTTTACACTAAATTTGCAATTTTTCATTTTGGTGTCACCCCGCACCCCCCTAGCGACGCCACTGCTTTTTCGAATCTCTACTCTATCTGTCTTTATTTAGAATATTTCCGTCCTTTTTACAGTGTGTTTGGATGTGTATTTGTTTGTTTCTGTGGGTATATGTTTGTCCCAATCAATCCTTTGTCCCTAAATGCACATTTCACCCATTAAATAGTGTTGACCCTATTAACCCCATGATGTCAATTATGTTCAATTCCCTTTGACCGTCAAATGACATTCCCATGTGAAACTCCCACTGACACCAATCTTAAGATACTTATTTATATCTTAATATTCATTGACGCTCAAGTGGCTCAATGCACACAAGACAATAACTTCCCAAATCATTCATTTCTGTAGCTACATGGGTTTTTAATACACTAATAAATGGCCTGAAATCCATTCCTGTTGTACCATATAAATCGGAAAAATCTGTCACAAGATATGTGATCGGAATAATCAAAGATTCTACACTAGCATGGCGTCAAAAACCCTCGTTCACTGACATTGCTTATGGGGCATGCGAGTAGTAATTATATTCGTCCGGATACTCCAACTCAACTTGAAAGACGTTTCCACTAGCGCGACTTTAGTGATTAGAGCGTCCCGTTCGAATGCGGGAGTTTTTCTCGTTTGAACCCCGTACGAGTCATACCAAAGACTTATAACAATTGTAAAAGCAGCTGCCACGCTTGGCACTCAGCATTAATAGACTAGTGTTAGGACTGAAAGGCAAATGTCACCAAAAAAAAAAAATGACTTGTTTGGACATAATGCAACATATCTGCGGCATGATGCACCAGTCATAGACATCACTATAAACTGCCACACAGTAGGCATCGTAGAGACATGACTGAAGCCTGTGTAAAGCTACATTAAAATCCCAAATACACACACACACACACACACACACACACACACACAACGCCACACACACTACCCACTCTGACACCGACACTCACACGAGTAGTCTAAGGCGCTCTAGGGTACGGATCACATACGTCTCACCTCTGTCTGAATGGGTTCGAGTCTCGGATTGGGTCAACGTGGGTATCTGAGAAAGCTTGCCAGTGGTTCCTTCCGGGGATTTTCTCGGGTTCTTCTTCCATCATTAATTCTGGCCGCCGTGTATAGCCAATCGTGTGATTAAAAATGGCGCTAAACCCTACATCAACTACAACAACACACGCAAACACACGCAAACACACACACACACACACACACACACACACACACACTGGTGCTCTTGCCGTCATACCCGTGTCATAATCATAAACATGCTTTTGAATGTCTACATCAGCTGGAGTGATCCACTGAATCTCATCAACATACATAGGATGTATCATCGCCCATTCACACATTTTGACAGTGTAAAGATACATAATGTAGCTATCTTGGACAGCTGGGTCGTATCAGCCCGCACGCTGATTATTTATCCTGGTACAGCGGCAACTCCTCGTCCGTAAAAAAGAAAAACATTATAATATAACCATTCATTTTTTCAATGCGAATAAATACAATTTTCATACAGACTAGAGAATTTTAACAGTCAGACCTGGGATCGAATCCCCGTAGAATACGAATTCAACAAATCTTCATGTAGTCTGGTTTATAAAAGACACTTATGAACAGTACTAATTAAGCTAATTAGTCTTTACTGTGTTAAGTAAATAATAATTTATGTACAATCACTATAACATTTTGTAGTCAATACCATATCTCGGTTGTATAATGTCGAAGCCAACTACATGGTGAAATAACGGATATTTGTTTCTGTTTCATTACGGATATTGTTATTTGCTAATGGATTCAAGATGTAGAAATGATCACGATTAAAAAACAATATTTATGTCCTCTTATTTAACAGGAACATTATGAGTCGAGCCATTGTAAAACAGAGGACACCAATATGCATAAATTTGCTTACTTTTTTAAAACTTCTTTTAACGTATCTAGATTGTTGTTTGCTGTGACATGCTTATGTCGGTTGTACTTGAAGTTTAATAACTTGCAAAGTGGGTTCAGCTTGATGGTTAATAAATTACATCGTGGATTGTGTTTGAAGTTGAATAAGTTACAACGAAGGTTGCGTTTGAATATTAGTATCTTACAACGTGGGATGTGTTTAAAGTTTAATAACTTACAACGTGGGTTGTGTTTGAAGTGTAATAACATACAACTTGGGTTGTCTTTGAAGTTTAATAACATACAATGTGGGTTGTGTTTGAAAATTAATAAGTTACAACGTGGGCTTCCTATTAGCAGAAGAACAAGATAGTCTTTTATTACTGTTCACTCAGGCATCCAAGTCAATAAATAAATAACTCCGGATAGTCTGTCACTCGGGCATTCAGGTTAATAAAAGAAATACAATAACTCCGGATAGTCTGTCACTCGGGCATTCAAGTGAATAACAGAAATACAATAACTCGGGATAGTCTGTCACTCGGGCATCCTAGTAAAAATCCACCAGAGAAACAAAGTAGCTCAATAGGGTCTGTCTTACCGATATTTAACCTTTTTTGTATTCAGGCACGACTGGAAGCGATTATTACAAGAATCAGAGCACAGCAGACGGGGCGAGATGGGCAATGTGAGACGTTGGTAGAAGTTCCATTATGCGATCATTTACTTTCTAATATAATATTGTTAGCAATCTCTCTCTTTCTCTCTCTCTCTCTATCTCTTTCTCTCTCTCTCTGTCTCTCTCTCTCTCTCTCTCTCTCTCACACACACACACACACACACACACACACACACACACGCACACACACAACCTTCATATACAGTTAGGCCTCGTTATATCGACATTCATTGAAACGGAAACACTGAAATATTAGGGCTCTGACTAAAAAAGTGCCGGGTACTTGCACGTTTCTAGGATGGTTAAGTGGTTAGAGCGTACCCCGTGGGGGCAAGACGTCGTGGGTTTGAACTTCAACCGGGTCATATAAAAAGATTTATAAAAATAGTACTTACAGCTACCTTGTTTACCACTAGCATTCAAAGGTTATTGGTAGGTCTGGTCGGTATTTTTCAAGATTATGTGATTGCTAGGGTAAGGACTGGTCGGTCTGGCATCAGGAGAATGCGAGTTAGTGTTAGAATTTGTCGGCCTAGTTTCATGATAATGTTACTCATAGCGATACAACTGCTCGGCCTGGTACCATGATAATGTTACTCATAGAGAAAGGACTGGTCGACCTGGTGTCAGGATAATATAGCTGTTAGCGTTATGACTGATAGGCCTGGTGTCAGGATAATGTAGCTGTTAGTGTTATGACTGATAGGCCTGGTGTCAGGATAATGTAGCTGTTAGTGTTATGACTGGTCGACCTGGTGTCAGCAGGATAATGTAGCTGTTAGCGTTATGACTGGTCGACCTGGGGCCAGGATAATAGGACTGAGTGGGACACTATACATATTTAGCACACATTGTAGTATCTGAGCTAATAATAACTTTGAGTTTTGATGTGCATTGTTTCTTCTCTTGTCCCCAGCCACGAAGTAGATATAAATTATCAAATTATTAATATAAAAGTTTAATAAAATCACAATTTACACACGTAGTCTACTCATTTCAAGACCGCTTTTCGATTGTCGTTTTCTTTATTTCCCCCGTTATTTAATTATTATTTGTCCAACCATGTCATAATCCTATTTGTATTTTATGTTTGCTGTTTTATTGCCGATGTTAGTTGCTGATACCTGTGTGCGTGTTCACATAAAATATGATACAGCAGAAGTATACATCATCTAATGATTGACCTATTTAATATACCTTGATATGTCTTTAAAGACGTGTGTGGTTAAATACAAACTCTTCAGCAGAAGACAAAAAAGTGTCATTGGTATACAATCCATATACAAAATACTTTCTTTGTAAAATTATGCATGAAAACTATGACATTAATGCATCTATCTATCTATCTATCTATCTATCTATCTATCTATCTATCTATCTATCTATCTATCTATCTATCTATCTATCTATCTGTCTGTCTGTCTGTCTGTCTGTCTATCTCTCTCTCTCTCTCTCTCTCTCTCTCTCTCTCTCTCTATATATATATATATATATATATATATATATATATATATATACACTGTACACTACACTTCTACAAAATGTACACGGATCCCCATGCGATAATATATCTTGACACATGATATTCCTATAAAGTATACACAAATATTATACAAAGTTATATTTCAATTCAATATTTGCAAATTTAGATTATCACATGAATAAATAATAATATTAATAATAATAATAATAATAATAATAATAATAATAATAATAATAATAATAATAATAATAATGAGGACTTTGTACAGCGCCTAATCTTTCGAAGCTCTAAGCGCTTTACACCATCAATACTGATAAGACTACACTACAGAACAACAAATGACAAATACAATGAAATTGGAAAACATAAAGACATGCTGAAAACATATAAGATACAAAACATGATTAGGTCGCTAAGTTTGTCCCTGCAGTCGAAACAGGTGAGTCTTAAGAGCACTCTTAAAAGGGACCACTGTGTTTAATGTCATTGGGCAATTCGTTACACGTCGCCGGGCCCTGGTGTGCAAACGAACGTTGTCCATATGACTTTGTTTTCACCTTGGGAATAATGAGTATATATCAGAAGAAGTGCGTAAGGATCTAGCTGGTGTATACACATGAGTGAGGCTGGATAGTTATGTTGGACTGGAGTCTGTCATTGAAACATAGCACAGAGAACAACTTTTGTGTCTGATTCTGTATCGAATTGATAGCCAATATAGGGTACAGAGCAGTGGTGAGGTGTGCTCTGATCGAGGTACTCTAAAGATGATCCATGCAGCTGTGTTTTGAACTTTTTGAAGTTTCTGGAGCAAATATTGTGACGAACCAGAGAGAATTGAGTTACATTAGTCCAGTGTTGAAATTACTAAGGAACACCCAAGTGTTTTAGTGGCATCAACTGAAAGATATTTACGAATGGAACTGATGCGTCTCAATTCAAGATATGCAGCCTTGCATATGTTCATGACATGTTGGTGCAATGTGAGAGTACTGTCGAGAGTAACACCTAGGTTTCGTACTGACTCTGAGAATTTAATGTTGGTGTTGCTGATATTTATTGTCTGAGGTAAAGGATGTGAATGAGAAAGTCTTTGTATTGTGATCAGTATAGCCTCAGTTTTATCATCATTCATCTGCAGCTTGTTACATGTCATCCATGATTTTTACATCGGAAATGCACTTCTCTACTCCATTGATGGTAGCATCAACTTCAGTTGGGTGGCTAGTCTTGTATATTTGGGTGTCATCAGTATACAATTGGTGCGACACTGGGTGATGATCTATGACACTTGAGAGCGGCTGAGTGTACAGAATGAAGAGAACAAGTCCAAGAACAGATCCCTGTGGAACACCACAACATACGTCAATTGGGCTGGAGTGTATTCCATTTGCAGATATAATTTGTGTCCTGTTGACTAAGTAGGACTTGAACCACTATAAGGCTATATTCTGAATGCCAAATACATGCTGCAGACGGTGAAGTAATATACCATGGTCTATTGTGTCAAATGCTGCAGATAAATCCAGGAGAGTGAGGACTGTAATCTTTCCACTATCCAAAGCAGAGAGAATGTCACTAGATACTTTCAGAAGAGTAGTTTCCGTACTGTGGCAAGGGCGATATGCAGACTGTACATTGCTAAAAAGACTTTGAATTCAAATGAGATACAAGTTGAGTTAGAAGAACCTTTTCTAAGATTTTTATATGAATGGGAGATTAGAAACTGGGCGGTAGTTCTTTAAATCGTTATGGTCCAGTGTTGGTTTCTTCAGCAGTGGCTTTACGATGGCAGTTTTGAAAAATGAAGGGAATTCCCCTGATGAGAGAGAGATATTAATAACATCAGTTAGTGAAGGCAATATTGGGTCTAAGCACTCACGCAGCAGTGATGTCGGAATTGGATCAAGTTCACAAGACTTTGGTGCACTTTTCATCACGATTGTCCATACTAAATCAATAGAAATAGGTTCAAATGCTCCTAATGGCTGGGACATGTTTTTCAAGCAATGAACGCAGGCAGTTATCAAGTTGTTCCGCTGTTGGATGTAAGAAAGTTGTTAGGTGTTCTTGGATGTCATGCATGAATTTGGTTCTATTTATCATACGGAGGTTTCTCTTAGTAGCAAATAGAGGTGGATGGTTAGGGACTGATACGTCGAGATAGCATACAATGCAGAGGTGATCCGATGAAAGTTCGTGGGATACAAGGGTGGATTGCAGATTATTATCATCAGGTCAATAAAGAAACCAGTCTAAAATGTGACCAAGTTTATGGGTAGGTTGGTTAACTGACTGTTTAAGATTGAAAACATGAATGGAATCTAGGAGTTTTGACATGTATAGTTTACCAGGACAGTCAAAGTAAAAGTTCAAATCTCCAAGAATAATTAGGTTGCCACCTATCGAATTTCTATACTCTAGAATATTTGGAAACTGCTCCAAAAACAGAGATTCAGTCAGCTTGTTTTTTCTACTAAAAGGAGGACGTTAGAGACAGAAAAAATGGACTGACCTTTGTTCCAGTGTGAGCGTTGTTTGGACTAGTTCAAACGATGTGTCGCAGAAATTGAAGGTTGTGTTGTACTTAAGGCATTTGATCATGGAATTCTTTGTAATTACAGCAATTCCACCTTCGCGAGAGTTGCGAGGGAACGACTTGATGGAGTAATCGCTGGGTGTTAAATCCGCTCACTTAGATTCATCACCTGCAGAATGTAACCAAGTTTCTGTCAGGAAGAAGACGTCAATATTCTGGTCGTTGATAAAATTAACAATTTCTGTGCGCTTTTCCGGTGATCCTACTGATTGAGCGTTGAATAATGCAATACGTAGTGGTATCCCTGGGACAGTTGACACAACGGTTGACGATTTAAGAGGAATTTGAACCAGGTTATTAAAATTAACGGCAGAATTTTTAAGTTGTTTATCCGTTACGGGCGAAAGGGAGATAACTGGAATTCTTCTTCCTGTATTACGCTGGCCAGCTTTGAAAGAACGTTTATTTTTAGCTTCCGTTTACATTTAAAAAATGATGAATGTATCCCCAGTTCGTTTTGTCTTGAGCACAATGTAGTATCTAGAACCAAGGTGTGGTCATTTGATCCAGTTAATGAGGGTCCGTCGAATTGTAAGCGGTCACGTGATGGCGGTTTATTACAAAACAAATGATGTCTTAACATTGGGACAAAACAGCTGAGAAAAATTATAATTGTTCTCGTTTCCAAAACAAGGAGATGCATTAACACATACGAACGGAACAGCCAATGCATGATGAAACACAATAATGTAGACGATGATAGAGAACAAGCACAAATATCATAAATATAGCACAAAATCGGAAGAGCCTATCTCGAGCAGTTAATCGATGGCGGCCATCTTTCCGGAAATAAATGCACGAGGTTACTACGAATTAACCACATAGCAGATTACTGTATTAATTCTTTACATAAACATTGCTCATATCTCAAAATATTCATGCAGATCAAACACTACAAATGAATCAAACACTACAATGGAATCGAACCCATCAAATGTTAATTCTACGTATTTATGATTCTAGAAATGAAGTATACATACTGCACCTAATTAAAGTATAATTACTTTGCCGTAATAGATTACAGCAATCGAGCAAATAAGTCATTGATCTATCCGAAGCTCCTTTTTAATTCACAGAATAACAAAGTTTCCTGCCAATTCGAATGACGTTGGAGTAGCTTATCGTCCCTATACTTTCCGCAATATGGTTTAGTGACTGCTGACGTCTAGTTCTCAAGATACTAGATTTAAGCTTGCGATTCCAATGGTGTTCAAGAGTTGATCAGCTCAATGTGGATGTCGACTCACCCATGGTTTACATCATTAGCAGACATTGCCCTCCCACCCACGCCCGCCCCGTCAGTATGAGGTGTTTATTTGAAGCAAACACCGGCAATTCAACACGTATCTGTGAATTTCGCTCTGCCAAAAAGGCGCCACTCACGAGTTCCCATGGCCATGTTACATATACTGGCTTTGACACCTCATTGTTCGCAAGGCTGACCTCGTTACATTTATTAGGCGGGATTATTAGAATCAAGGTCTATCACATACATGTTGCAATCTAGGTATTGTGCCTTACATACAACGTGAATGTGACATTGATGAAGTTGATAACTATAGCAGAATTACACTTGTAGGACTCTTGATAGTAATGAAATTGAAGAATGGTAACCAGTCTTTAAATGATTGTATTTTTGTAAGAATAATATTTTGAGAGTTTATCCTAGGTGTAACTGACCCCTCCACACACACAAGCAATATTTTTAGAATATAATTATAGTCCCTTTACGGACTTTTGGAAGTCTCATTACTGAAATCAGTGCCTAGCTCTTTAATGCAGTACTGAAAAGATACTCACCGCTGCAGTGGCCTAGTGGTTAGAGCGTCCGCTGCGGAATAAGGAGGTCGTGGATTCAATCCCCGGCCAAGTCATACCAAAGACTTACAAAAATGGTACTAACAGCTGCTTCGCTTGGCGCTCAGCATTAAGTGGTTAGTGTTAGGACTGGTCGACCTGGTGTAATGATAATGTGACTGGGTGGGACATCATGCTACATGTCTGCGGCATGATCCTCCAGTGCTAGACATCACTATACACTGCCTCACTGCTGACATCGTAGCGATATGACTGAAAAATTGTTAAAGCTCCTAATCAAACAAACGAACAAACTGAAAAGACATGTTTTAAACACATGAATATCTAGACAGTGCCGTGGCTCATATGTTTATCTCTTAACAGAAGCTCTCCTCAAAGTTGTGTCCATGCTGATACACATAAGTTTGATCATAAGTACTCAGAAATTTCAGTATTGGGTGTTTTGCTACGTGAATTAAAGACCGCTTCTGAGGCAATGTGGTTAGAGAGTTAGCCTCGGACGCAGGAGAACGCGGATTCGAACCCATTGGAATCATATCAAAGACTTTTAAAAATGGTACTAACAGCTGCCTCGCTTGACACTCAGCATCAAGTGGTTGGTGTTGGGACTAGTGGGCCTAATTTCAGGATAATGTGACTGGGTGCGATATGAATCTACTTCTGTGGCCTTATGCCCGAGTGTTAGGCATCACTTTAAACTGCCACACTGCTGACATTGTAGTTTATTGATTGATTCTGTTTCAGAATCTACGTTAAAAATCCAAATCACACACACACACGCACATACACACACACACACACAAACAAGCTCACATACATACATACATACATACATACATACATACATACATACATACATACATACATACGTACATACGTACATACATACATACATACATACATAGGAATTTAATAAGCATCGTGAGTTTTCTAAGCTGATGCCCAGCACGAAATAATGATAGTTTTTTGTTGTTATTGTTGTCACTGATCTAGGTCAGACAATTTAATACCCATGATTTTGTCTTCACGTAACGAGTGCACACACGCGTGAAGGCTACCGTCCATCGGCCACACAAGAGAAACGTCGTGTGGGATAGAAGACTAAAGACTTACATCACCTCTCTGAGATTATCTGTCATCGTAGCAAGGAGAAGTACAACAAAAAGAGTAAGTACAACTACAATGCAAACGTGTACCGTTCACTGTCAGATCCCACGAATGTTATACATCGATCTGAAATGTACGGAGCGATTTTCAACACCTATACAGCTGTCTAATTATAGGCTACTGACTAAGCCCTGAAACTTACTGGTCCCGGGTGCATGCAGCAAAGGGCATCCTACGCCACATCAACGAGTGCCCATTATTTTTCAATACTTGGTCAATAATCTTTTTATATTATATACGTAATAACAATCATATTAATCGTTATGTTATATTCATAGAATAACACAATTGAAGTAATACACTCATTTTCTTCAATTCCATATTTTATGTGTTTTTGAATTTACGAATGAAACATGATCACCACATTAATCTACGCTAAAGTGCACATCAGCGAAGAACGAAACTTAGCGTCTTAAAGAGAATGAAATCTTATGTAGCCAAATAAAAACCACGAAATATCGCTAGGACAAGCAATTAACGAGCTGTTTCTTGTATCCTGTGATCTTTGTAATTTTATTTGGTGGCAATCTGGCTTTTGCAAGTTTGGTAACTGTAGTTTTCCTGACGGAATGGTTCCCGATTCTACTCTGAAGTACATTATTTTCACCATCAACCTTCATCAACGTCCCCAGTTTGTTCGGCCCCATCGATATTGGGTTATACCTTAAAATAAGGATCGATATTCATTTAGAAGTCATTGTGTTTCACAAGATTCCAAGTAGGGTAAAAACCAAGGTAAATAAAAAAAATAATTAAAGTTCACCGGTTATGTGCAACAGAACCTGTTAATGCACCTGCTAATTGATATATAGTGGTAGCATTGGTTTGTATGACGTGCACACACACACACACACACACACACACACACACACACACACTATCTCTGTCTGTCTGTCTGTCTGTCTGTCTCTCTCTCCTTGTACTTTCGAGTCCTTGGATGTAGAACTATATATAGTTCCTTAATTACTTTGGTGGTGGCTACATTATATTTCTGTATAAGTTTCATTTTGGATGACATCAATATCTTGTAATCACACTTGCGTATTGTAACCAAAATATCACCTAGGTAATCGTTCACTACATCTGAGTGTATGTTTTCTGATGGTCAAGGCTCTCTCTCATTTCACATTCCATAGCCACAGCTGTACATGTTTACATCTCGTTGCATGGCCACTTCATGGTATTTTACTGTTTATGTTTTAAATGACCATGTCCACGTTACCCCGATTTATCTGTAGATCTCAAGCATTTTATTTGTTTATCTCTTCCTACCGCTGGATATTGACCCTAGTAATATTGCTAAGCAAATGGAAGATATGTGAAGTATAAAATAAGGCACATATACCACGTGATTTGTATAAGCTGACTGTCCGTTCACTACTGTCATGATTTGCATCAATGCTCTACTAGTAAACAAACCGATCACTGTTATTCGAATTGTATTTCAGAACAATCTTTGCACATGAGTGTAGCCACAAGACAAATACAATACAGAATCAAGTACATACGCCATGGCATACACGAAGACATACGTGAAGACATACTCCAGTATAAAAAGATTTGCACCATCGCTCGAATGGTAATCAAAGCGACTGGGTACAACATAATCAGTATTCTGATCGGGTACAATTAATATCAAGATACCAAATGGCATTAGACTTGTCTTTTTCTAATCATTGCTTCCGCGACGTTTTCTTCCACATCATCAGAATGTGTATTCTATTTTTAGAAAGGAACCTAACGTATTATTGGGAGAAGAAGAAAAAGAAATCTTCTGTCAACTGTTTACCTCCTTGTGATTACCGTTATTCCAAAACATGCTTCTTGATTTGTTTGCAGTAATGCATATGGGGACGGCTGAAACTATTGAGAATATCATGAGTTGATTAAAGGGATAGCAATATATTCGTCAGTTTCAGATTGTTTTTTTCATTAAGCAATGATATTCGATTAGGCAAGTTACCCAAACTAGCCGTTATTATCCCGAAACTACCAGTCACGGGACTTTTTAAAATAGACTTAATACTCTCTCGCATGGATTCCAGTCCTTCTTTGTCTAGACCAGATGGTTTTCGTATGGATTTTACTCCCTCATTGTCTAGACAAGATGGTTTTCATATGGACTACTCGAAACTAGACGTTTTCGAGTTGGTAAATATTTAGGAGCATTCCATTTATGATATAAACAGGTTGAGCTGATTCCATACATTGCTCAGACATATCTGGCTAGAATAGAAACCTTCTATCTTTTAAAAACCGCGTTATTCTGCAGTGTAAGGCATGCTTATTTTACTGATATACTGTAAATTCACTAGCCCGCCTCCCTCCCGCTTCTGTATCTGTGTTCAAAGGTTTCAGTGATTTTCCATTTCTTTCAACACGGTGTCAAACACAATCATGGTAATCGTGGTATCTTTAATAGCGGGAATATCTAAATATACACATATTCGTGAATGCAGCATTGACGACATTATTTTACCGGCGCGGCCAAGCACACCGGCACTATATAAATGGCTTCCACAGCAACTGCGATAAGTGTACCTATAATAGTTAACGTCGTGTAATTGTAACAACATCACGGCCAACGTTGGATGCCGCAATCTTGCCGCAAACAGCAAATTTCAACCACACACAAATGCGTCTACATTTTACGAGTAACGTAGTTTTTATGATCATTTCATCGTGAAGTTTTTGTTGTGCTTCTATTATGTTTTGAGGGTCTTTTATCTTTTATAGTATAATTGCTCCACAGATCTGTCTATTTCAGGCGCATCTCGCTCACGTTCTTCTGACCAATTATTTCTTTTCTTGTAGAACTGTTATACTCTTAATGCAATATTTTCTCATGGAATATTTATGTATTCAGCGATTCTGCATTACTTTGATAAACGAAACCATACTGATTAAGCCGTTAAATAGTTTCTGAAAGGATCGTTCTCGTCTTTACCCAAACACATTTGCATGAACAAGTGCGTCATTATTAAATAACCATCAAGATTATTCTCTTCTTGGTTAAGTCAATGCTATTGCAACATAATGAACGGGTTGTGCAACTGTGTTGGATGTTTGGTGAACTGTATTTTATTGCTATAGAAACAATAAATGTGTGATTTATGCCTTGATTTGCATTCTGTGACAGGTCATTCTCGCTCGCTAATACAAATATTCCAGGTTGGCTTAGACTTGGTATTTGTACATTATAAGGGTTCCGAATGTCGACTTTTATTTGGCCTTAAAAATATTACATTTTCGGTTATAGCAGCATTTTATTAAAAACACAGTTTTGATGCAGCTCTGCATCGGAAAGTGGGACTAAATAGCTTTCTATGCTGGGATTACTTTTCAGCCGGTCTAACACCACGTACATTCCGAAATCAGCATCATTCCAATCAGAATCCATAACTTCTGTGTAAGAATACATTTAATCTCAAACGCCATGGGTTAAGTGTTCTCCAGGTTAGAAGTTGAATGCTTCAAACAGAATGTAATATTAGGTAACTAATCGTATTGATACAGTATTTCTGAACAATTATGTAACTTTACCGGGATGGTCGATAGGTGATATTGGCGACACCCCACCCAAAAGAAAAAAAAAAAACAAAAAAAAAACAATAACGCTGCACACTATAATTCTGGACGACTCACATTTACGACCCTATTTGATAAACGAGCATGAATCGAATTGGCACACCTTTATGTTGTCACATAGAGGTCTATGAAAGCCACCCGACACCTTTTCCAATATTATGACTCTATGATCTGAAACTAAGCAACAAAAAGAAGTAAATATAACAAGTTTTGTAAAATTCAGCAAATAGTTTATTTTCTTAAAATATATAATGAAACAATACAAATTAACAATGTATTGCAAATTAAATCCCAAATAATCATAGGATTTCTAACACATGGCCTAATGATTAAAATTTGAATACATTTTAGCGGTATTTCAAAAGATAATACGAGCACTCATGTGGCTCAAGTACTTATTACGTCCGCCTCGGATGCGTAAGGTCAAGGGTTCTGACCCCGGTCGAGTCATGCCAACGACTTATAAAAATAGTACTAGCAGCTGCCACGCTTTGCGCTCAGCATTAAGAAGTGAGTTTAGGAACTGGTCAGCTTGGTGTTAGGATGATGTAACATGGTAGGACATGATCATACATGCCTTTACGCCATGATGCACCAGTGCTGAACATCATCACGGTAGGACATGATCCTACATGCCTTTACGCCATGATGCACCAGTGCTGAACATCATCACGGTAGGACATGATCCTACATGCCTTTTCGCCATGATGCACCAGTGCTTAATATCATCACGGTAGGACATGATCCTACATGCCTTTACGCCATAATGCACCAGTGCTTAATATCATCACGGTAGGACATGATCCTACATGCCTTTACGCCATGATGCACCAGTGCTTAATATCATCACGGTAGGACATGATCCTACATGCCTTTACGCCATGATGCACCAGTGCTTAGCATCACTATACAAAGCCACATTGCAGTACCGTAGACTGCATACGACTGCAAAATTGTTAACGCTATGTTAAAAATAATAATCACACACAAACACACATGTACACACACACACACGCACACACACACGTCAATCGCTTGAAATGTCGTGCCTGTGGTAGCCTGTGTCATTACTTTTGTGCCATCCAAGAATACATTCGTAATTGTATTTCACTATAAAATTCACGTTTCTATATTTACTTTAGATGAAATTATACGAATTGAAATCTCATTAGTGAAACACATCATGAATGAAGCAATATAATATTTCAATACACGTGATGGTGTATTTATTATTCAATTGGCTTGTCCCTTGATGTGCCTGACGTCATTAGTGTGGTTCTGCAATATCAAGCTATACCTTAAAAATCTTTGATTTTGTTTTTCATCTTGCTAATGAAAGTAAAGCGTTTGAGATAACTAAACATACCAATTAGAAAAGGATCTGGACAAACATACACTTCAAAGTGTTGCATAACTAATATCAACGTCGAACATTTTTTGATTCTCAGATGTAATACAGTTTTGTTAAACTTTGAAAAGTACAAGGCAAAACCTTTATCCCAAACGACATCACTTATGATGATAGCGTCCATCAGGAGTCACAATTGCCGACATTTTCATTGCCCTTTCCCTGAGCGGAATTTCCTATAATATTTTCAAAAGGTCGCAATTCGTGATCTATTTAGCATTTTAATTCTATAAAAGCAGTGATCGATTCTTGGCAATGGAAATGAAGCTGTTTCGGTCAAAACTATTCACCTGTACATGCACATGAAAAAAGGATTATTGGTTTCAGCATAATTAGACATGGCGAACTTCCGTCATCTTTATTTGGATCGATACCATCTGTCTCCATTAAATAAGACACCTCTTTTTATGAAACTCATTTCAGTTTAAGATTGTTTATTGTTTAAAGGATGCTGTTTCACAGGCGTGAAATCCACAGTTTCAACGTTATGGTAGATCTTATTAGTTCGTGTGTGAACATATGGAAGCAGGTGCTCGTATTCAATAGCTGATTAGTTTGTTCTTTTTTCGTAGGTGTAAATGTAAACGTTTCTAGTCCTGATGGTTTATAATTTCTTAATTCGGAAGATTGTATGCACGCAATAGTGTACAATTTGATTTCATTTCAACGCTTTAATCCTCACTGCATGGGATGGGTGCAGCAAGGTGATTAACATGACTACTTATATCAACATAGGGTGCCCCGAGTGGCCGAGTGGTCTAAAGCGCTCACCATTATGGATTACTGCCATCTCACCTCTGCTTGCGATTTTTCGAGTCTCGGGCTCGGCCAATGTGGGTACGTGAAAACGCTTGCGACTAGCTTCTTGCTGGTTGTTGGTTCTTTCGGGGAAGGGGGTTCCCGGATTCTTCCTTCACCATTTATAATGACCGATCTATATATAGTCTATCTTGTGCTGAAACTGGCGTCAAACCCTATAAGAACAACACCAATCTATATGTTTACTCTTTTAAAATATTTATGTAGTAACATTTGTTTTGTTTTCACCTCCCAACACTATTAACGATACAATGTAAAGCACGTGTTACTTTAAATTGTCAATTGACCATAGTACATAAACTGAAGAGAATTCTGAGGTAAGTTTGATAACCGCAAAATTTCTGAATCAGTCATACCATGGTTTATCTCCTGCCCACGTTGCAATTATGTAAAACCGACTTCTTGTTGTCAGTCTCAAAACCAGGTTCAACAACAGTTGTGTTTTTTCTGATGCGGCCTAACCAAAGATCAACGTACAAACTGATTTTCAAACATGTTTTATTTGGTAGATAAGGCTGTGCCTAATCAGAATAGTCAATTACGGTATAAACGGAGATTTATTTTTCGTAAGGTTTTATTACAAAATCATGTATGTAGAGTGTGTACAATGCGGCATGAAAACTCGAATTGCAAAACAAACTTTGGCACATACAAGTTTTATTAAAGCTAATATTACTAGTATTTGTGTTCAATGACAAGCAAAGGAATTCGCAATTTTATGACAGTAGCCCAGGTCCAGCAGTAAACGCAAATGCGGGTTTGACTAAATACTTGTATTTGGTCACGTCACCGCTGCGTTAGCTTAATTACATGTGGCACCGTGACCTCGCGATTATGAACTTCCGAGTGTGGCTGAAGAAAATTAACAAGCCAAAGAAATTCGGGTTCAAATTCAACCTTGAACAACGGAATAAATCTAACATCTGCAAGTCATTCCAAGCCACATTTTGAGGAAACTCTGCTTCACTTCTTGTAATTGATGTTGATGGTAAAGTGATGACAGAAACTTTCAACACAGTCATGACAACAGCTGTAAAGGATATTATTGGCCTCCTTCGCCCATAGAAAAAGCCCTGGGTTACAGAAGAGATTATGAATCTGTGTGATACCCGAAGAGACATAAATAGCATCAGACACCACAGGGGCAATATACTACCGAGAAAAAAACAAGAATATCAGAAGAAACGTGAAGAAAGCAAAGGAAGATTGGATTGGACAAAATTGCACAGAAATAAAGAGCAGTCTGATAAAGAATAACAGTAAAAGGGCATTTAAAATTGTGAAAGACCTCACCAGACATAAGCAACCAAGAGACAGTAACATTAAAAACGAATATGGAACATTCGTTACAGAAGCAAGTGACATTGCAGTCAGGTATACTGAGTACTGTAAAGAAGTCTACAACCATCCGTCCACAGGAGTCCCAGAGGTGCTTGAGGTTCCAAACTCCACAAATGATGATGATTTCCCCATTCTCAAAGAAGAGGTGGAATCAGCAATAAAAGCACTGAAGTATGGGAAGGCAGCTGGAGAAGACAACATTCCAGCTGAATTTATCAAGAATGGTGGGGAATCAGTGATAGAGTTACTAACAAAAATCTGCAACAGGATCTGGGAGACAGGTGAATGGCCAACACAGTGGACATAGTCACATATTATAATAGTCCCAAAAAGGCAATCTCCGGCGGTGCGAAAATTACAGAACTATCAATATGATCTGCATTGCTAGTAAGGTGATGCTTACGATCATCTTGAACAGACTGAATTAATAAGGAAAAATAAGAAATTGCTCACGTACAGGCAGGATACCGATGTGGCAGAAACACAACAGAACAAATATTTAATATCTGGGTTCTGTGTGAAGAGTACTCGCAACATCATCAAGACATCATTTGTTTCATAGATTTCAAAAAGGCCTTTGACAGCATGCGACATGAGGCATTGTGGGCCACAATAAAGAAATGCAATATGCGACACAAACTGACCAATATCATCAAGCAGCTGTACGCCACGGCTAATAATGCAGTAATTGCTTTAGGTTATGTGGAGTATAGGTTCAGGGCAACAGTTGGAGTACGTCAAAGACTGTCTCCTGTCACCCACGCTTTCAAGATCTACGTAACGCGCATCATGAGCAAAAATGACATTGATGGGCTGGCAGGTGAAGACGAGCTTGCCATCTTAGTGAATGTCACAGAATTAGGCAAAAAATAACTTGGTTATGCCTTAGAACTATTTGACTGTTTTTCGTTGTACATGCGTAGAACGTTTATCTAGAGTGAATAGGTATGTTTCCAGGTAAGCGAATGTACTAACATGTATCTCGCCAGAAATGACTTGCGATGAGGGACATTATAGGCATGATATGCACGGGTATTTAACCCTGACTCACTCTCCTATGGATTTGAGGAAGATCAATGTATAATCGACACACTGGTCGTTTCGAATCTTATCAAGGTGTGTACGCTCTCCATTGTGTTCTTCAGCCATAAGGGTAAGTGTTAAATTTATATTTCACTTGATATGCGAAGCTTATTTAGTTTGTAATATCATGTTGTGTAATGATTCATTTATTACAACGCAGATTTGAAACGTTGTGAACTTTGAATTACAAGTTGCTATGAGAGTTTAATGTATTAGCATGAATCTAGAGATAATTCAGAACCCATAATTTATGGCCATTTTTTTGTAGCTAACAAGAGTTGTCTAGAGTAGATAAGAGGTGTCTAGATCTGTCTGTATGTATGTACGCATGTCTGTACATGTGGTGGACCCACGAATGTAGATGTAGCTAATTCAAGGGTGCTGTATGATGTCTGTACGTGTGTATACCTATGACTGTACATGTGGTGGATCCCTGAAGGGTGCGAGCGGCTGATACAAGTGTGGACCAACCCAAGGACATTGTGAAACTGTGCGGTGCATCCGTTTATGAATTGTACGACAGTACAAGGGTCAAGAAGCATATGTTTGTTCCAAATGTTGTTTTAATTGGGGGCATTTTCATTTACATGAGATTATTTTGAAGCTTAGTTGTATTCTTGGAGATTATGTGAATCTCGCTTACATCGCATAACATTATTTGAAACACATTTGAATACCTTGAGATTATTTCAATCTTATTTATAGTCCATACGTGAGATTTTAGTACATACTAGAAACGTATCTGCTGTCCACGAGGTTTCTTGAATCTGTATTTCATATTGATATCATATTTTTGGTTTATTTTCAATGGGTGAATGTCTGTATAGAATGATTGGAACAATCGTATATTGCGAGCGTGTGAGAATCATTGTATTTATACACCATATATTTTTCTTTATTAATTCATTTCATAAATTTCCATCATTCACTCATTGTGTTTGTGTTATTCATTTAATCCAAAACCCACTCGGTTTCTATTCTGCAACAGTGAACAACCTGGATAAAACATCTACCAGATTGAACATGGAGATAAGTTTCTGAATAGACAAAGCTGATGACAAATAGTAGCAAAAGAATATCAGAAAAGATTAAATTCAGAAGACGGGAACTGGAATCAGTTGGCCAGTTCAAATATCTTGGTTCCCATAGTCCCCGAAGAATGAATAAGAGCAGAATGTTTGTCACAAGCAGCACAAACAACGGTAGCTATGTTAAAGCTAAAACCCATCTGGAGAGACTAGAATATCTGTCTGAAAACTAACATCAAACTATTGAGAGCATTAGTCATTTCAGTCTTTCTGTATTCATGTGAGGCCTGGACCCTGACAGCTGTATTACAACAGAGAATCTAGGCACTTAAAATGAGATGCTACAGAACCATCCGTAGTATATCTTACATGGACCACATTATAAATGAAGAAGTGCCTAACACCATTAGGAACAAAAAAGGCCATTATGAAGACCTCCCCACAACTGTCAAAATGTGAAAGCTAAAATGGTATGGCCATGTCACTAGAGCCAACAGTATATCAACAACAGTACTGCAGACCAGCGGCCAAGGAGGCAGAAGGAGAGGTAGACTGAGATAAGGTGGACTGACAACATCCTATAATGGACCAGAAAACATTTTGCGGAGACACAGGCACTAGCACATGATCGAGTGAAGTGGAGGGAACTGGTCAGATGTTCAGCAGCACAGTGCCTCATCGACCACACTAGGTCAAAAGACTGATGATGATGATGATGATGGCACCGTAAAGTAAATAGTCTATTAAGAATCATAGCCCCTGGATACTATTATTGCTAGCCTGGAACACGACTGATTTGATTCTAACAACCACCCAATGCATTGAGTAGCACCTATACATCGTGCTGATGCGACACGATATCCAATATCCAGCAATGTCGTGCTGATATAGATCTCTTCCATTACATCAACGCGATTAATCGTACACAAAGGGAAGGAATCAGTGGATGGCTAACCAAGGGAAGCATGATGGCTAAGAACAATGTCAACTCGGAGGTCGTTAGTGCTCTATTACTTAGAGGTAATATACACTGAGATAACAAAATGAATATGATATACTATGATATACTAGTACGATGGTAAGAAATACAACTCCCTTGTATTATCTCAAGACGTACATAATTTAATTTGCATATATTGCCTATATTCTACCCTTCTATGAATTTATAACACAATATATATATATATATATATACATATATATATATATATATATATATATATATATATATATATATATATATATATATATATATATATATATATATATATATAGAACTTGAGCAATTATAACCAGACTATGAATATTAACGTGAAACCACATTTATGCATTTCTGCCAATGCGGGTATGCGAGAAAGCTTGCCGGTAGCTTCTAGTGGTTCGGTGGTTCGTTCTTTGGGTATCCCGGGTTATTCCTTCACCATTAATACTGGCCACCATTTATCGCCTATCTTGTGCTGAAAAATACCATTAAACCTTATAACAACAATAACAACGTAAGCATTTGCGAAATCAGTCAAGAACGAGGTGAAGTTGGAATATTCGGTAGCACCACTGTTTACTTGGTTCAAGTTCATCCATTTTTGCAATAATAAAAAACTTCAAAATTATCGTCTGCTGACTATATATATATATATATATATATATATATATATATATATATATATATATATATATATATATATATATATATATATATATATATATATATATATATATATATATATATAGAGAGAGAGAGAGAGAGAGAGAGAGAGAGAGAGAGATAGATAGATAGATAGGAAGAAAGATAAATAGATAAATAGATGCACACACACCACGTATACACACATATATAATATATACATATAGATACACACACACAACATATATATATATATATATATGTATATACTTTGTGTGTCTGTTGTGTGTATTTAAACGTGAAAACGTAACGGCAAGATCATTCGGCATCTAGTCTCACTGACCGATTCGAGTCTTGACTAGCGCAAGATCCCGCTTTTTCCTCTTGTCAATATTGTATGGTCTTATTTGGTATTATTACATGTTGATAAATGGATAAATGGAATGACACTCTTTCCAGCTTGCTTTCCGTAGCTCACGCTTACTACTTGCAATAGTTCTTCGTTTGTCTGTTTCTGTGCACAAACTAGTGATATTTAAGCTGGTTGTTTTGCATTATTCGTGATGTACAAACTAGTGATATTTCAGCTGGTTGTTTGCATTATTCGTGATGTACAAACTAGTGATATTTAAGCTGTTTGTTTACATTATTCGTGATGTACAAACTAGTGATATTTCAGCTGGTTGTTTACATTATTCGTGATGTAGAAACTAGTGATATTTCAGCTGGTTGTTTTCATTTTTCGTGATGTACAAACTAGTAATATTTCAGCTGGTTGTTTACATTTTTCGTGATGTACAAACTAGCGATATTTCAGTTGCTTGTATACATTGTTCGTGATGCACAAACTAGCGATATTTTAGCTGGTTGTTTATATTATTCGTGATGTACGAACTAGCGATATTTCAACTGGTGGTTTACATTATTAAGATGCACTAAAATGGGAGCTATGGACATGCATAGACAGCTGACCATATATGTTGCGTGGTGGGAATCGAACACGTGTCCCTTGGATTACAAGTCAAACACTCTACTACATATCTATATGGAAAGTTTGGTTGATATGGCCACCGTCCCCCCTCCCCCGTCCGTATATAAATGGCTATGTTTACGAATGTGTTCAATATTTCGTTATTATAGCATCGAACAATTTATACAGCTATTGACAAGAAATTTGTGTTCAGTGAATTACAAAAAAGTATTATAAAATTGATAATGGCGACGTTGCCCCATGGACTGTCCAGAAAATGCTTTGTGTCAAGCAGTTATTTGCTGCATGTAATGTCAATCCACGATTCATCAACTCATTATATGGATATAATTGTCTCCTAAGGGCCACTGGATGAGATTACGCCTTTAGTATCATAGTCTGAACATCAGGTTATTTGTGTCTTTTAAAAATAGAAAAAACACAAGCAAAACTGTCCGCACGTAGATGTAAGCAACAGGACAGGCTCCATATTCATCTACAATTTTTACAGTTTGCCGGATAGTTAACATGTAATACTAAATAAATCATACTATATATTTCAACGAATTGTATTGATTCTTTTCCGTATGTGCGCGCCATAATGTTTAAAAGCGATTCAAATCATTTATGAGGCGAAGAGTTCGTGGAGAAATGTTTTAAGAATTTTAATTCGTGAAAACTATTTCACGAAATATTTCAAATGATGTTTGTTTAGTAGTGTAAATCTCTAAGACGAATATAATATCCTCCGTTTTCTTGTCTGGTACAAGGATCTTATCTTCCATTTCCGTGTCGGGTACATGTACGGTATCTTCTTAATCCATGTCAGGTACAAGTACAAGTAGCTTATCGTCCCTTTCCGCAAGATGGTTTAGTGACTGATGACGTCTAGTACTCAAGATACTAGATTTAAGCTTGCGATTCCAATGGTCTTCAAGAGTTGCTCAACTCCATGTGGATGTCGACTCACCCATGGAATAAAATTAGCAGACATTGCCCTCCCACCCACGCCCGCCCCGTCAGTATGAGGTGTTTATTTGAAGCAAACACCGGCAATTCAACACGTACCTGTGAATCTCGGTCTGCCAAAAAAGGCGCTACTCACGAGTTCCCAAGGCCATGTTACATATACTGGCTTTGACACCTCATTGTTCGCAAGGCTAACCTCGTTACATTTATTAGGCGGGATTATTAGCCTCAATGTCTATCACATACATGTTGCAATCTAGGTATTGTGCCTTACATACAACGTGAATGTGACATTGATGAAGTTGATAACTATAGCAGAATTACACTTGTAGGACTCTTGATATTAATGAAATCGAAGAATGGTAACCAGTCTAGAAATGATTGTATTTTAAAAAGAATAATATTTTGAGAGTTTATCCTAGGTGTAACTGACCCCCTCCACACACACACAATATTTTTATAATATAATTACAGTCCCTTTAAGGACTTTTGGAAGTCTCATTACTGAAATCAGTGCCTAACTCTGTAATGCAGTACTGAAAAGGCACTCACCGCTGCAGTGGCCTAGTGGTTAGAGCGTCCGCTGCGGAATAGGGAGGTCGTGAATTCAATCCCCGGCCAAGTCATACCAAAGACTTACAAAAATGGTACTAACAGCTGCTTCGCATGGCGCTCAGCATTAAGAGGTTAGTGTTAGGACTGGTCGACCTGGTGTAAGGATAATGTGACTGGGTGGGACATCATGCTACATGTCTGCGGCATGATCCTCCAGTGCTAGACATCACTATAAACTGCCTTACTGCAGACATCGTAGCGATATGACTGAAAAATTGTTAAAGCTCCTAATCAAACAAACGAACAAACTGAAAAGACATGTTTCAAACACATGAATATCTAGACAGTGCCGTGGCTCATATGTTTATCTGTTAACAGAAGCTCTCCTCAAAGTTGTGTCCATGCTGATTTCAGTATTGGGTGTTTTACTATGTCACAGAATTAGGCGAAAATTGAACTGATTTTTGTTGTACTTGAATTGCAAACGAAACTCACCATTTTCTTGATTTCGTCGTACACGCATTACCTGGGGTGATTAAGTGGCGTGTAACGATTTGCATGTGCCAATTTGTAATTTACATGAAATCCGAAATACTCGTTTTACGTGGTGCATGGCAAGCTCGATGTGATTTATGTTCACCTATTGAGAGTATATAAGGCTAAGGATTTCTCATTATTATTTACGGGAACCAAAATATCTAATCGAAGGATATTGCGTTGTGTTAGAGTGTGATTACAGTGATCTGTGGAATAATTTGTGTGGATATTTGGGATATATTTTCGCTATCTACAAAGGGCTACGTTTTTTCTTTATACTCACTTTATTTCGTTTTATTTTCACTGCACTTTTCAATTGTTCTTTTTGTCATTTTTCTTATATAGTAGCTATTTGTTCATAGTGTCAAAATGTCAAACCAAGAGCAAGAAACTCATTATAGGGATAGAGGATCGAGGTCAAGACTGCACTTATATTATAAGTGTACAGTGGATAACAATGTGCTTACAGCACATCATCCAAAAGGTTGTCAGATTCTCATATCAGGATCAGATGACACACCTAAACAGCTTGAAATTCTTGCTACGCTAAAAGCAATAGGGGTAGATATGAGAAAGATTGTTTGTTTGCAAAATGCTGGACCGAAAAGGTTTATGTTATACCCCAGAGATAAGGAAACCCCAGTCCTTAATGTAGAGCATTTCATGGTAAACAACATAATGATGCATGTCCATGATGCACCACCGATAGAAAGAGACTTGGGGCCTAAAATGATGGATGTACATTTCCATGGGCTCCCTTTCTACATCGATACCAAGGAAATTGAATTAAAATTAAAAGATAGGTTTGGGGTTAGCGTTAAGGGAACAAAATATGCGGACTATTGGGGATATGACGGAGTAACATCAGCAGTCCGTATAGTTAAAGTAGAAGAGGGACAAGAAAAGAAAATTCCACCCTATTTTTATGTGCTAGGGTTTAAACTCCGCACGTGGTACAGAAATTGTGAAAGGGACAGAAAATGCTCCAAATGTGGACAAGTTGGCCATGGGCCTTGGGAATGTGGTACAGAAGTGGTCAGACAAGAGCCATTAATAGCAAATGTACCTTTGCCTCAAACTCCTAAAGATAGCAATCCCAATACATGGGCAAAAGTGGTACATGCGTCTAGACCTAGCCAAATAAATTTCCCAGCGTTTACGCATTCAAATCCTTTTGCCATTTTACCGCAAGAAGAGGGTGAGAGGTCTTCTCCGAAAGGAAAAGGACTGAAACCAAGAAGAGTAACATCCACTCCAATTAAAATTAGCTCAAAAAAATGCCAGCCCAAACAAAAAAAGAGGAAAGCAGAAAATGTCTCATCCTCTGATGAGGAATTTCCTCTTTGCAATGAGAAGTATGAGAAGGAACTTCTTTCTTCTTCTCTTGATAGTGTGACAGTGGTGGAAACAAATAAAGAAAATGATGGACATAAAACTGAGAATCAAACACCAGTAGTTCAAGAAGAGTCTCAGTTGGATGTAAATGTGGAGGAAGCATCCAATGGAAATATGGACACTTTGACTCCATCAATTGATACTGACTCTGGAAATGAACAATCTAATGATACACTGTTTTCGTCTAATCTAACCAGTGATTTCGACATACTGCTAAGTGAATCAGGAAATACATTGGAGAACATAGATCCAGGTTCCCCTCAAAGCGGGGAAAGTATAGGTACTAATTATTAACATTAGATAAATAAATTATATCCATTTAAAAATTAGCGGCCACCTGGAGATAGACTAAAAATGGAAGAACAAAACTTCCTTTTAAAGTCTATAAATATTAATGGTTTAAACCAAGAAAAGGTTAACAAGTTACTAACAATAGGAGACTTTGACTTACTTTTTCTTCAAGAGACACACAATGGACTAACTGATGAACTCAAAGAACAACTTGAACGAAAACTGGATTGTATTGTAATAAAAAATGATCATGATGGGAAAGATAAATGGGGAGGGGTAGCCGTTATGGTAAAAAATAGAGTAGGGATTAAATGGGAAAGGATAGAGGAGGGTTTATTTTTTAAGGGGAGATTAATTCATTTAAAAATAGAGAAGTGTAATTTTATTAATATATACATGCCAGTGTGTAATATGAAAAATGCCTTTGCAACACAGTTAAAGGAGTACTTAGACAACTATATTGGGGAAAATTTGATTATTGGTGGGGACTTTAATTGGATTGAGGACGGAATAGACAGAACGATAGGGAAATTAGGAAAAGGTGACTTACAGATTAGGAACACAATGAGACTTATTATGGATTCATTAGATTTGGTTGACATATATAGACGGTTAAATTTACTAAGGGTGGGATATACTTTTACAAGAGGAGATACATCAAGTAGATTAGATAAATTTTTGGGTACATGTTTTGGCACAAATAAGTATATTAAATCAGGGATTTTAGATTACCAAGTTTCGGACCATAAATTAATTTTCTTAGAAGTAGGGATATTTAAAAGAACTAAATGGGGTCGGGGATCATGGAAATTAAATAATCAAATATTAAATACAAAAGAATTTATAGATGAAATTACTAAGGAAATAGAAGTTTTTAAAAATATAGGGAACATAAATATTATAAAAGAATGGGATAATTTAAAAGTTAAATTTAAAAAAATAGCTATTAAACATTCAAAATTCAGGATTAGGAAGTATAAATTAGAAGTAGAAGCCTTTGAAAATTTAATAAAGACAACAACAATACAGGACACAAAAAAACGTTTTTACTAAGATTAGAAAAATTAAAGAAAGAATTTTATAAAGGGAGGGGAATAAATGCTGGGTTATTTACAGAATTATATGAAAATGCAGAGGGTCTTTATAAAAGGGAGGAATTAAGAAGGGGGGGAGGGAAAATTTTAGAGAAATTAAATACGGGAATGGAAATACTAGACGACAAAACTCAAATATTAGAATATATACGCAATTACTATAAGGACCTATATACTTCACAGAGAATAGCGGACGAAGATATAGAAACTTACTTACGAGAGACAAATTGTGGAAAAATTACCTCAGAACATAGAGACAAAAGTGAGGAATTTATATCACAAGACGAAATAGTTGAGACAATAGGGAAATTAGGCAAAAATAAATCACCAGGGAGAGATGGACTTTCTGCAGAATTCTATAAAAAATTCTGTAAGGAATTGTCGCCAATTCTAGAATGGTTATACAACAATATTGCACTTAAGAATAGCAAAATGTCAAACACAATGAGGGAGGGTATGATAACAATAATATATAAGGGGAAAGGAGCAGCAGAGAGGGTGAACAGACCACGTTTTCAAGCAAAAATAATGCTTCCTACGAAACCTTATTTTAACCAAAAAAAATAAGTCTCCATTTAGCAAACGGAGACTTTACGATTTTTTAATCAATTTTGGTCGCAACGATGTGGTCATCCACCCTCTCTGCTGCTGCAAATGTTTCATTTGTGGGTTAACAAAAATAATAAATGATTTCAACCAAATATTTGATCGAGTCTTTAGGACGAAAATCATTTAGGATTTCACAAACAAACTAATCGCTAACACCTCATCTTGTAGATCAATCAGATTATTTGACTGGTCGGTGAGTTTGAAATTAATTCTCGTTAGCGAATTATTATGGCATCGCATGTAGACAGGATTAATTGGGTTTTCAATAATTAGGAATCCTGGAGGAGCTGTTGGTGCAAACGAATAAAGAATATATCCCTGCTGAGCTTGATTTGATTGTTCAAGATTAATTTGATAGCTTCCTTCAATTGCATCACATACTAAATTGAGCGCAATCACCGTTGAAATATTCACATTATGAGGGGCAATATGCCTACCGCCACCATCTGGATCATTATTATACCTGAAGAGGACAGATGGATCTTGTTTTTGTAGCGCCTTGATATCGGTTTTAACAATTCTTGCTAGTTCATCAGCTTTGTACCCGGGAAACTTGAAATTACGCAGATTGTCCTCTGTGATATTGTAATCGGTTAGGAATCGTTGTTTATTGTCGCTGTTGTCATTAATTATTGTTTGAATAATTAGTTCATAGATATATTCCATATCAGATATAAGTTGATTTGATATTTCAACGTGTTTTTGCGATTTTGTTTTCCGTAGTTGTTCTAGTTGTGTTTCATATAATTGTTTAATTTCATTAAAATAACCACGGACGTCAGTTAGCGTAAATGAAATAGTAACAGATGAGTCGGTTGTTCTTTTAATGATAAAATCCCATTGCAATGTGTCTTTGTTGGTAAATATAAATCTATCGGCGATTCTTCCTTTTCTTATATCAGATAAATTATCTCGATAACTGGGATTGATTTCATGATATGATTGTACGTCCGTGGTTAAGTCGGCGGTGGAATTTTCCGGTGGTTTTTCAGGCCATCCTAACACTGTTCTTAACGAGCTGTTTGTTATATATATCTACAATGTATCCCTCTGTGCTTATTTCGATCGACGACGAGAGCGTCGGTTGATGAAGATTAATAGCTATTTTTGATTCTTTTCCAGTGATTGATTTTATTCTACGCTGAATTTCAGCATTGATTTGCTTAATTTGGTACGACCCAGTTGGTAACGAAACAGTTTCCCACTCTGGAGTACCATCGGGTTTATTCTTATACGAGAACACCAGTGCGTTATTGGGTTGCTGACCGCCAAATGCAACCGATCTGATATTAGGCCAGCTATGATATACTCGTAATTTTGCCAGCGCGATCTCACGCACTGGAATCGGAGAAGGGAAGTTCACACTAAATTCAGGGTTCGTTGATGTTATTGATATCATGCTTGTTTGTACTGGGTTCGTGTTCTCCACTATTTGTTGAAGTAATTCCATCGGTGTTGTCATTGTTATTATACTCATGATTTATTTCTAATTTTGGTATCGAGGAATCATAAATACTGACCATCACTGAGAACTCACAATCTGGTATGGTTGAGATTATTGAGATCATTTTGGTTTTTGGGTTTGTTTTTGGGTTCGTGTTTTCTGATTCCATCGGTGTTGTCATTGTTATTATATTCATGTTGTTGCTCTAATTTTGATATCGCTGAATCAAAAATACTGACCATCGCTGAGAATTCACTATCTGATATAATTGTATTATCGAGTGACGATGATATCATCAATGATAATTGCGAATATGCGGTTGATGTAATATGAAATTGAAGTAAGTAATTCTGCAGTTTACTCTGGCTGCATGATGATATCTTTTTTGCTATCCCGGTTGATATACCCCCGATTGTAGCCACCGCAGAAATGCAAATTGGAACTACGACCGGGGCAATCATTATAACCGATGCAAGTATTATTCCGGCGCCAGTGAGAACGCTTGACACCGAGTACATAATAACATCAATTGCGGTGATTCTTCGTCGGTATTTTTTTATTTTTATTTGATACTCCTCGGCGAGGGTTTTGAGTCTATTTTGAAATTCTCTGACCTGATCATAGCGACATTGCGTTGATGAAATCATTTTATTTTAAAAACGCTAGCGTTTTCAATTGTGAAATCCGAAGGATTTTCCTTTCAATTATCCTATTATTGACCTGGTTTTAGGATCTGATGAGGGGACACCGGATACAAATTCTATTATCCAGGGTAGTGACTCCCTAATCACAGACTCGTCGGAATTTTTTATAGTAATCGGAAATGGGATTGGTATAGAGGGTGGAGGTTTTGGTACTTTCTCTAGTATATATGTCAGCGTGTTAACACCGGTGATACCCAAATTACTGAATTCCAAATCAAATTTACGGCGATGTATTATTGTAAATCGGTAGCAACCTGGTACACTAGTATGTCTGTGGCCAACATAAAGATAATTATCATTTCCCCGGATCCAATCAAAAGTCCCACTATCAACCGTGTACACGATGTTATTGACGCTTACACTATGTGGAATTTTTACCTTATTGATAGCCGCGATAATTTCAACGAGAGTCATAACTGCCACAGGTGGGGTTCCAAAAAACTTATCGACGACGTCGTTGGCAGGGGTTTGTACCTTTTCAGATTTTTCTTTTAGTTTAATAATATCGTCAATGACGTCGGAATAGGTTTTATTGATTTCGGTATATTTCATCAACGTTCCATCGCGGCGTTTAAAAAATGAAACCACAAGGAGGTTAACTCCAAAACCTTTTTCGATACTATAATTCTTGTCGAGTTGAGAATATGTCGTCGTGATATTGTAACTTTCAGAACCCTCAAAGAAATTTTTAGCCATTGCGATGATGCGTTTTTGTTCGTCAAACGCGCTTTTAATCTCCGCGAGAGTCATGCCAGGCACAAGTTGGGTTCCAAAAAACTTAACAACTACGTCGTTTGTGAGTTTTTGTACCTTCTCAAAATCTTCGCTTACTTTAAAAATCTCGAGATAATTTGCCTTGATTTCTGAAGCAGTCATCATCCTTCCAGCTTCCTTGTTAGCGAAGAATGAATTCAACAAGTCTTTAATTTCAGCGAGAGTCATGCCAACCACAAGCGGGGTTCCAAAGAATTTATGTACGACATTTTTGCGAAAATTATTATAACCTCGTATAAGATCATTCAGCTCACGTTCGTTGGTAGCAATCGCGTCGGTGATCGTAGAAATAAGATTACCAGGTTTAAGTTGTCCATCGTTGGAATACAGCGCAATAGAGTTTTCAGCGGCAGCGCGATGCCGTATCAAAATGTCATTCACGGATATATTACTGCTTTTCAATTTACCCTGGCTATCTTGAAATACAACTATTTCGTTCGGGTCAACACTTGTTAAATTTAACGTCTCAGCGATTTCATCTTCTATTATTTTTTTACTTCTTCGATAGAACCCGCAGCTGTTTCCGCGGTGGGTTCCGACATTGACAGAGATTGTCCCCAAATATCGATCATTATTATAAAGACTCTAGTGTTTTCAATTTATTGATCCTTGTAATTTCCCACTCGTGTATTCGTTTACAACCAGATGAGGTGGTTTCCACGGAGATCCAAAGGATTTTAATGAAATCTCCGCGAGGACATTTAATACTTCACGGCCGCATATCGGTGGATCATTTAATTGTTGTGTTGGCAGCGTGGAATAAAAAATCGGAAACTCTTTGAGTTTCGTCGAAGAATTTATATACCGCATAAACTCTTTCGGTGGGGCTAGCCCATATGAATCGAAATAGACAATTCCACGTGGATCAATCGCGTATGCAACCCAGTGAGTTCCCGATCCGCCGCTGTTATCAAGATTGATGATACCTGTTTCAACGTTATTTGGTTTTCTTGGTAACTGATCTCTCATAAAAACCCCTCTGAAGTTTTTTATCGCTAGTTTTTTAGTAGCATCAATTAAATCAAAATTGGACATGGGAACCATAGGTTCGGAAATCGAAGATTTGGGAACCATAGGTTCGGAAATCGAAGATTTCTGAATTAATAAACCGTTCCTGGTATTCTTCTTAGACCCGATCCGTTCACGGATTTCCCGCTGTACCATGAATACGGGGTTCCTGGTAGGTACAACCCCTTTCCCTTTTTTTTATATCCTTTCCCAGTTGCCTTTTTCAACGCCATCCCTGCCGCGGTACCAACGGCTCCCAACGCTGCCGCTTTCGCCACCGCTGGGGCAGCCGCTGCAATCAATGCTGGTATTGCGGCTAACAATGGAAATATACCACCTGATTTTATCATGTTCGCGACTGCGGCTTTTGAAAATTCTATTTGAACTCCTCGCTTATTTTTCATTGCATCATTGAAATGTTTTATTTGACGATCCGTTAATGATATTTTATGTGTACCGCCAGACATCTGCGCTGGTTTTAACGTTATTGTGGTTCCACATTCTTTAGCGGATTTTGATCGCAATTTCTTGACTTGACCATCAGTCAGCTTGACACTAACAACACTATATGTCATTTTATTGTAAAACACATTTATGCTTTCAATTGATCTAATTGTGAAAATCGTTTACGATTTCAATCATAGATTTTCCACTGGTGCATCAACGATTCTCATTCGTCCGCCAGCCCCTTCTAACAACATTGATTTGTCGCTGAGAATAACAGCAACCGCTCTATAATCAACACCACCAGGATCTATACGAGCTCTAAAATGTATGTCGACGACGGATTACCTTGTTAAATCAAGATGTTCCAGCGAAAAGTAATAAATTGGATACAAGTTCTTAAAATCGAGTTGCGATATTTGCAAACCAGTATCAACATTTTGATCACGACCCATATATGACAGCATCCGATGATACACACGTGCTATTTGGTTGTTTCCGTAATTAAGCTGTATATCCTCAGATGGTTCTTCTTGTCCGTTTATTCTCAGTGAAACCTCACTTACCCCTAACCGATCAAATATCATATGACTGCGTTCTTGGGAACCTAATCGATTCCTATTCTGCAGCGCTATAAATATATGACGTGGAGCTGAAACGCCTTGTTTTGATGCCAAATGCCATGTAAATGTACCATTAACATTATCCTCTTTAGCATCAGTCGTTGTTGTTAGCCAACTTAGCAATGATTTACCACCGGTTTCCATAAATGAGAGCAGCCGCTCTTCCGTGGTAATTGATGGAGTCATTACTGGCATCCATAATACTATTTTACTCAAAACAACTTTACCATCAGCGGCACCAGTACGCCAAATTGCATCATTGTCATTGCCTTTTCGCACTAACGCGATTGTGTGTTTGGCTCCATAGATGACCTTTCTTACATTTCTGCAGAATCCAAATATATGATGGAGTGGAATCGCACATGAAAAATATCGCTGCTGTTCTTGCAATGCTAATTTTCGTGTTGCAAATCCTAAATTGAAATTATCATTAACGCCTCCAAGAATATCAAACGCAGTTCCGGGTCTAGCTCGACGTTCTGGATTAGTTGCTTCTCGTTGATTATCAACTGAAGTGTCTTGCGGTGTTAACACTTTAATGTATTGAAGGTGGTCAGCGTTATCAGAGGTATCCTTTGCAAACATCATAGATGGACCAGCCGATCTTGTATAATCATCGGAGTATCTTGCTAGTCCGATTATTGTTGTTGCAACATCAACCTCGCGGTCTATTGATTCAATTTCTTTTCCATCAATGAGATATCTTGCACTTTCAAATAACGCCATCATACCATTGTTGACGAAACCAACTCGGATATTTTGATCATTTGCATATGGTGTATCAGCTGCAACATTTGTTACGAGTTTTCCCTCGATTTCAATAAATGCTTCACACGGCAAAAAGTATTTACTGGTATCTTGAACTTGAAGTTCAATTCGCGATCGTAGGTCGGGTTGTATTGCATGATAGGAATAGTATTGATAATCGCGGACGGAATCATCTTTGCGCACTGGGGCTTCCATATCTAACGCGGGATCAGCTGTTCGTTTAAACATTTATAACATTACTAGTGTTTTCAATTGGTGAATTGCAAAGCAATTTCATCTTTGTAATCATCGTCGTTGAAAATTCTTCGAATTTCTTTTTTGTTTCAAACCACTTCCTGCTATCGCGTTCATGATAGCGCTATCTGTTACCGGTGAAGCTGTCAATTGTGACGGAGTCAACGACGCTAGTTTTTCTTCCACTGCACTATTTATTGCTTTGCTTATTTTTGCAGGCATCACTGTAGTTGATGGCAGCACCACTGACGAAGTCATTCCTGGTTTCTTTCGCACCAATGATGCTATTTTATCTTTCGCGGCAGAAAATGCCTTTCCGGCAAGATTTCCAACGAAATTGATTCCCTTATCACGGATAGCATCAATGGCTTTCATTGATAATTGTTTAGCTAACGGCGCCACCTTGGGAGCCATTCTTGTAAATAACCCCGCAATGGTATTGCCGAAACCATCTCCGTAATATGCTCTATAAACAGGCAATCGTGAGTTCACCACGTAGACGCTTACGGGTTTATCATGGTTGTAGTGTATAATCATCTTGTTATAAAACTAGTAGTTTTTCAATTAATGATCAATCGCTTACATCCATAAGATTTTCATCATCAATGACGTTGTCATCGTTGTGATTTTCAACTAATCCAGCAATAAGTTCTCGATATACATCAATGTCCATGATACCGCCGGCAAATAATCGTCTACAGATATCAGCTGCTTCATTAATTACTTCCGGTGAATTATTTCTGGCTCGTTTCCCTCCGATGAGAACCTCTAACCTTGATATATCACTGAGAATGTTACCAGGGCATGTCACGGTAGAGTCAAAGACATCCTTTAGATTTCCAATCGAATATCCTTTTCCGCTTGTTTTCTCAGTTGTACCAGTTTCATCATACTCTTCAATTCCCTTTCTAAATTCTTTATATCCCAATTCTCTTTTATTTAAACGGCCAACCCCCCTATTCGTTTTATACAACCAATCAACCCATTCATCTCGGCTTATTCTACTGTTCTTATACTCGTCTTTTAAAAAGTTTTTTCTGGAATGAAAGCTTTGGGCGGCAAAATTACCAAAAATCTTATAATGTTCGGGTTTTATTAATTGAGGTCGTTTGATTTCTGCTATAGCTCCTTCGGTGAGTTTGTCTATAAAGGAAACACCTCTTGGGGTGACGACATCAACAGGTTGAGTTTCAGGCGCAGAATCATCAATATCAGCTAATCGTTCATACTCGCGCTGAGTTTTTATATCACTGGATAACTGTTGTATCCCTGCGCGTGTTTGTCCGGTCTCTGCTGCTATCTTTTCAAGCACACCAAGAACAGGCACTTCTCGTCGCTTGCCTTCCTTAGGAATATCTCCGTATATTGCTCGTTCAGTTGCTGTTTTCACATCTTTGGTCGCACTTGTTATCGGAGTAAACAGTTGTTCACTTGACACAGAAAAGTCAGTCTGCGCTTGTTGTCGTTGTTGAAGTTTCTCGCGAAGTCTGTCTCGAACCGGTATAAACTTTTTAATTGCTGCTAGCCGCTCTCGGGCTAATCTAGTTGTAAGCGATTCACCTACCATATATTGTTTATGAACTGAATTTTCAAATGTAAAACCCTTTGGGTTTCCATCACAATTAAAAGCTTAGTTATTAAATAACTTAGTTATTAAATAATGTACCATCAAGCTAACGTATTCATCTTCGACAGGGTTAAACTGTACGACGCTATCCGCGAGTGTTTCAGAAATAACCTCGCTGGGGGTTTCAGAATTGTAATATCTGAGAACGGCGATGAACGATTTGTGTTAACGACGCGGCAACAACAACAACTACGTGAAAATGGAGGCGTCGCGGTGATTACTTGCTACTACGACCAGATCATCCATTATGCACATAACTGCATGGGCAAGTCCAGACTGATGAGCATTCTTTCAGGAGAAAATCCTATGTAAGTGTTACAAAAAACGCTAAAAAAAAATAAATAAATTATTTACATTATTTACGAAAGCCTATTTTTTTTTTAGTAACACCCACGTGGTTAAGATACGGGTTTTTCCTCGTTTAACATTTTTCTAAGATCACGAACCTTAGAACTAATTTCAGCTCGTTTTTGATACTCTTGGCCGAGCTTTTGACGTATTGCTTCAACGGTGCTAAATAGCGTTATGAATACATTAATGTCGTTACCGTACAAACAAGCATTGATGGATTTTTGAATTCCTTTCACGAGCCTGTACATTCTAGGTAAAACATAACGACCCTTACTACACTGATACTCAATGTCTTCATATTCCCAGGCAATCTTGTCAGCGTCGAGACTTTCAGATAATAATACCCCTTTATTATTTAAATTTGAGATTTCAGCAATTATAGCATTTACATCATTGATATCCATTATTTATAGTTTTATATAAATATAGTATACTGTATCTCTAATTATTAAAAAAAAAAACAACAAAAAACACTCATTTGGCAATCTCGCTGGCGCCCTATGACGTCAGAGAGACCCAGAGGTTTACGACAACACATCTTTGGAACTCCTTGGTTGCCTTCGCATCCAAGTAAGCCCAAGGGGACCCGAAACATACATCTCCGGCGGGAGGCCTAAGGTGGCAAACGCCATCTTAGACCGCCCAGAAGATATGCTTGGGGTGACGTCACAACATGTACTTAATTAAGGATGGATATATTCAATGAAACGATGATGGAATTTGTGATGTAATGATGTGGGCGTGGTAAACCAAACCAACATGGCAACCCATGAAATCGAATTCATGGTTGCATGAGTTGGAAAAAAACACCAACCCACGCTACCGAGAATGCGATAGCATGAGTTACAATGTTGGTTTGGCTGAGGGGGATCGCCCCTCCCCCCCCAATTAATAGAAAAAAACATCTTCCGTTTCGCCATCAAATAATGTATCTGCTATGGGGACCGAACACGTAGTTGATAGATCTATGTTTACAAGACAAACACGATATACCATTACACCACGGACTGTCATACTGAATAGAGATTTTTTAATATATATATCTTCTGATATACTTAACAATAAGAGATTTTTAAAATAAACAATTTTATGCTGCAACAATGAGAAATATTTTAAACAAAATAATACAGTTGTTAAATAAAACAGCGTTTTACTCTGTTTTAATTCTCTAGATAAAATACATTCACAAAGAGCTGTATACAAGGAATTTTAACCACGCCCACCTACTTCAATGAATAGGAAACACTCGCGTTCCGGCTGAGCGAACATAGGTAATGCGTTAGATTATAAAGAATTTTTGTACTGAAAAGAACGAGTTAGCTGTCTGCTTTACTGCTAGTCCACCCCCACCCCCCACACACACATGAGATATGTAGATAAATAAAAAATTTTGTACTGAAAAGAACGAGTTAGCTTAAATAAATAATACAGTTTTAGCCCACAAGCGACAATAAAAAGTTTTATTCTCTATATACTACTCATATATTATATCTCCATTACAATCACGTGGGCACGCCTAGTCAAGTACAGGTAATATAGCAGGCGACAAATTCCTTTGACGTCATAATACAAGGGAACTTAGTAGGTAGAGTGTTTTGAGTGGTTGGATTTGTCCATGGGGATTTATCTCCCTTGAATCGTTTCAGGTGTATACGAATCTTACTTTATGACCATTTTTTTAAGACAGAGATGTTTTAATTAAATTTTGTGCAACAAATCGAATTGAAGGCACGCAAATGTCAAAGTATCTACTGGCTTCGTTTATCGAATGAAAGATTCTCTCCTCGCTGGTTTCTAAATCAAACGATTTAACTCCCCTAGGACGTTTTGCATATTTGCCTGTTCCACCTAATTTTGCATTCAGACTTTGTGAGACGGCTTGAAGATTCTCAAGACAATTATCAGTCTTCACGCCATTTATGTGATCAATCACAAATCCGTCTTCGATTAATCCGTTATGACATTCAAAAATAATTCTGTGACAAAGATATGTTTTATTTCTAGCACTAAACAACAAATAACCCATATTATTCAGATATCCAACCGTTTTTTTTAGTCTGCGGTGCCTGACAACACCATCACTGGAGGCTTCGTAATTAACAAGCACTGGATGAGGTCTGAAATCTTGGCTCATTTGTATAATAATACTATTTGTCTAATTTATTATAAACCTCTTGATATAATCTTGAGGGGTTTTGATGATTTTATCCTTGATTTTATCAAGGACGGAGTCATTGATTCGTTTGTCATAATAGCGTTTTAGTTCCCTGCATCGTTTACCCCCACAAGCAAGACACAACTGCGATTTTCCCCTTACCCCAACCCCACATTGGAGGCATGGGAGAGGACCTTTTGAACCGTTTCTCACGCTTTGCATATGATACCCACAGAATTCGCTTCTGCATGATTTGTTACACGGGGTTGTTGATCCAATCATAAGCCACTTGCAGTGATTCATTATACTATATTTTTCTATTTAAATACTTGTTTTAATTATAACATGGAGGAGTTCCAAAGATTATCGAAAATTAAGCCCTGGAAAAATACTAAATTCAATCTTGATAGGGAGTTCCAAAGATTATCGAAAATTAAGCCCTGGAAAAATACTAAATTCAATCTTGCTAGGGAGTTCCAAAGATTATCGAAAATTAAGCCCTGGAAAAATACTAAATTCAATCTTGATAGAGTCTCTGATACACCAAAACGTCTAATCGGTGATAGAACTATACTCGGTAAAATCAGGGAGTGTTTTAATGAATTCTACCGAGACGGTGCAGCATACTGTTGGTCGACATTTCGAATTATTGATGAAGATGTCAATGTACCCATCATCGATGCTACTATGAACGATAAAAGAGCAGCTGAGATAATTTCACACCTTGGTGTAGCATCCAAAGGTGGAAATCCAAAGGTGGAAATACAAAGGATTTCAAGCAAAGCAATTCCCAAACAAAGCAATTCCCAACAAAAGTATTTTTTCAGAATAAAATTCATTATCGAAGTCGAAGGCAAATGGATTATCAGGGATAAATTTGAACCAATCCTCAAGGATAAAAAAACTGTCATTGTAAGTAGAGATTCCAAACCAGGAATTCTAACTGGAATTGACAAACCATACTACGAGAGATCTTATCCCGTAACAGCAATCGTTTATGGGATATATCCGTTAAATGATAAACCCGATATTGCAAAACTAGCTCCTATGAAATATTCACCGTTGACTTCGTCAAGGCTCAATTGTGTAGCAACACGGGTAATGGAACACTTCACAAATGCATCCCGAGGAAATAAACTAACTGATCTGCGACGTAGGAAAATAACCGAATGGGAACTGATAGTGAAACAGCACGGTGCAAAGATTTCTGATATAGCTAAATTAGAAGCATCATTAAAATTCCCAATATCAGTAACAACAATAACCGGAGAAGTATTATACGAACCGAAATATCAATCGCGAGGGGCTCCAATACAAATTATTGATCATAACGAACACGCGTGGACACCTGCAGTAACAATATTTCCACGAGATAGAACCGTGAGATATATCCCCCGGAAATTTTCCGGGGAATTTTCCGGGGATGTTTTCTATGAAGAAAAATTATTTGATGCTATTCATGCGTTGTGTAAAGATGATCCTGTGTCAGTGTGGTTACTTAGTAGTGCTGGTTCCGAATCAGGATTTGATCAATTTGTAAGACCAAATGGTGAATTATATCGCGTTGAAGAATTAGATAACAGAATGAGAAAAATCGCTAATGATTTTTCACCAGAGAGTTTCCATGAAAACTACTCACGGATAGTTTTACTATTCCATCAGTGGTAGCTCACTTCGCAAGAGAAAAAAACTCATGGCGTCCAACACGAAGTGATTTTCTCGAGGACGTTAAATTGAGTTGCATCGAATTTGGTCATGGAGGACTGTGGAATACAAAATACCATCGTGACGGTATGATTTCAATTGATATATCCGCGTGTTATCCTGGAAGTTTTCTCGGGTATGGAGAATGTAGTAACTATTTTAAACGATTTGGACACCCCACGCATGAAATGACTCGTGTTGCGATTAATGGGCCATTACCTGATTTTGATTTAACCGGATTCGCTCGTGTGATATCATTTGAACTCGCTACAGGGTTACATCCGTGTAGTTATGTTTGGCTTGGTAGACATATATCTGAAAAGGCCTGGATGCCAATAGTGTTACTACGATATATGATTGATTGTGGCATGCTGATATCGTTGATTGTTTCCGAAGCTATTATATGCTATCGAGCTCAGAAAGAAGTTTGGCTACCACAACCCGATCTAGATCGTATAATTAGCGAATTGCGAAAACAATTCCCTGATTTCAATGAAGAACAAATCATGAATTGGTCTAAGAAGTTATTTGAAATTAAAAAAGAACAAGCAAAGGATTTTGGACGAAGAATAATCGGTAAATTTACCCAGGGTGGAAGATACGACAATGCAAAATTTTCCTCGCGGTTGATCATAGACGTCGCTGAATACGATTTTCTTGTAACGGATTTAACGAAACAGGGAAAACTTGTATCCCGTAAGGATGCTTTTCTATCCAATGGTGAGAAATTGGGTACGGTTGTTACCTACTGTGATGGATATAATTCCCAGTACACACATTTGAGAAGTTCTATGCTAGCTTATGCTTCTATCAATTTATTTTCGATGATAAATAGATTTCCTAATACCGCGGTTAGAGTAGCTACTGATTCGATGTATATACACAATAAATACAAATCAGATGTAGCTAAATTCACATCCCAGGAGGAAGCGTGGGGATGTTGGAGATTTAAAAAGGAGACGCTACATGAGTATTGTGAATCGGCAGATGTTACCATGGATGAAAAGTACTTAAAATGTGATGAGATTCAATCAGAATTTTCTAATGCACCACCGGTATCTGATCCAATATGTAGATACAAGACAGTTTATTTAAACGGTTGTGGTGGGTCAGGAAAGACAACTCGTGCAATTGAATTATATCGTCGGAAAAATCCTACGGATTTCACAAACATGATTGTGTTAACACCGACTCACAGACTCGCCAGAGAGATGATACAGCGAGGGGTAAATGCCTGTACTTATCATAGTTTCTTTCGATGGAAAGGCGATGAATGGACCCCTGATCGAATGGGTGATAAATTCATTCCTGAAATCATAATTTGGGATGAAATATGCACGGTATCGCTGAGAGTATTACAAACATTTCTCGAGTGGTTGTTAAACAAAAACACAAAAGTCGTCATGTGCGGTGATCACGGCCAACCACCACCATTTGTCGGTGGATCTCCACATGAATGGCTAAAGGGTTCTGTAGACTATTATGAAGAAATTAATACCGACCATAGATCACTTGATGAACAATTACGCGAGTTCAAAGCACTGATTAGATTACAACCGGATAAAATCCAATGCGAAATAGCGCGTGAAATAATTTCAGAAACTCCCATGAATGATTTCTGGGAAACGTGGAGACCAAATGATTTGATAGTATCAAGTAGAAAAATAGTCAGAGACACACTTCAGATGAAGTTATTTGAAACGCATAAAGAAAAATTTGCAACACTTCCAGTACCGTTGTGTTATAGGCCTTCAGATACACGAAAGCAGAATATTGAAGTTGATATTCCAGGGAAGAGTGAAAAGCAGATTCTCGTGTTAAATGATATTGTGCTGGTTGATATCAGCGTCGTCGAAAATGCATTGCGTGCTAATAAATCCCCATGGACGCTAGGATACGCAGCGACGATACATTCTTCACAGGGATTAACTATATCGGATACAATTGTTTGGATGGTAGATAATCGCATCGAATGGTCGAATTTAGTCTATCTCGCAGTATCCAGAGTACGAAGAATAAATCAGCTTCGAAGAGTTGTCGTTGGCGAAGCCAGTGGCGATGATGAAATCATTTGTGGCGATGATGACACCACAATGGATGATGCAAGCATCGTTGATGTTAGCATCATTAATAAAAAACTCTCCGGTTACAAACAACAAGACAAAAAAAAACAACGAGAATTTGACATTGATGCTAAATTAATAATTACGCTAAAACAACAACAGAATAATCACTGCGCGAGTTGCAATTGTATAATGCGTTGGCAGTATTCGGATAAAGATCCTCGCCAATTTACCGTAGACAGAAAAAATAACAGTCTCGGTCATGTCAGAAACAATGTGATGTTGACTTGTCTTGAGTGCAACAGACGCCGGGGTGCCAGCACCCTGGGTGCTAATTAAGACCCCGCGGTGGTAATTGAGTATCCTCGGGAATTACCTGTAGTTGTTGTCGAGTAAATCCTCGCTGAGGAGCAGTTGAATCCAGTTTATAGATTGCTGGTCTACCAGTTGATCGTGTTATACTAGATATCTTGTGTGCAGTAACACTCCAAATAGGATCAGTAGCCCTTTTTTTACCACCCTCAAGCTCTCCTGGTTCGTATAAGTACCTAACAGTGACATTACTACCAAGAATTGGTTGGGAAACGCTAGCGTTTATAGGGAAATCTTTTTGTGGTTGTACGTGTATAGACTTCCTTTTAATAGCGTTGCTAGGTTTCATGTTGATTGTTCTAGTGATCTCATTATTCAGTGCGGTAATCACAGCTGGTAACCTTTTGACCCATTCACGGGATCGCTTTTCTTGAATGAATTCTTTTGCGTATTGATATCCAAATAACCGCTCAGCAATCGTCCGATTAAATCGTTCTACAATGGCCTGATCGCGATGTAGCGCAGTATGCCCTCGTCGTATGGTGACATTATGATTTTTCATTGTAGATAGAACCGCACCCTGAAATTCCTTGCCAGGATCAACCTGCAATAGATTTGGCCAGTGCAGAGAACCTCGTCGATAAATCCTTTCAAATGCAGAAGCAACTTCAGTGGCTGATTTTGTTTTTAACGGTTCTGCTTCTTTGTATCGACTTGCAATATCAACTACGGTTAACGCATATTTGTAACCACGATCATGTGGCAAAAATAATATATCAGCCTGATGAACTTCATTAGGAGCAGTCACATCAAAATGCGAGAATTGAATTTGTTTAGGCGGTGGTAGATAAATTTGCCATAGTGCCTGTTTGGATAACCAATCCGCCGCTGTAGTTTTTTTCACTTTTGCAGCGCTAGCGAGTTTATGGACTGCTGATTTACCCCTCCAGTATCCTCTTGGGGAATAATAAATTGATTCCATATTATTAATTACCAGCACCCATCATCAATTTGCCTTTCATAGCTGATTTTACCAACCACGAAGCCAACTTTTCTTTAAAAGATTTATCAGGAATAGCATTTAACGCATGAATTAATTTCACATCCGCGAGATGCCTGTTTTGCAGATTGCTGCTTTTATATGCAACATCATGAGCATGACACGCCTTATCAATAGCGTTTATCGGATACTCGCCGGATCGAGGTTGATTTTGATCATCAAGTCTGATATCTAATCGTGTTCCGGGACCACAGTAGCTATATCCTGGAAGGTGCTTTTCTCCGGGGTACTTTGCCCATGGGGTTCCAGGGAGCTTTGCCAATTTGGCTGCGATATCACCTCCTCGTTTTTTTTAAAAACATCTCCGGATTGTAAAATCTTTGATTTTGTAGAAACAAATCTGAACTTTTTAATACCACATGTTGCACATCTACCAGTTAGTGCTGATCTGTTATTTTTAGTTGTAACCGTCGTCACATCATTTGTGCTAGTACGCGTTTTACACTTCACACAATATAGATCCATAATTTATGTATAGAGATATGAATATAATTGATTTTTCAGCGACTAAAATAAGAGAACCAGTTAAGCATCATGCAGCGCTACCAAACTCTATCCGCGCAATTATAATCGGGCCATCTGGATCCGGCAAGACACAATTGTTGCTCAATTTAATAATGAGATGGATGAAGTGGGATAAGTTGTATTTAATTGCTCCTAGCGTAGATGATCAACGATGCTATGAAGTGTTAAAGGATTTTAACGAGAATGCATCAGAAATTAAAGGTGAGAATACCATTGATTTTATAACTGATATTGACGAGGCGCCATCCGTGGATGACCTTGATGGGAGCATTAACAATTTAGTCGTATACGACGATGTGATGTTAGACAATCAAAAAAACCCAGCTAGAATATTTTCCCGGGGGCGTCACAAAAACACTGATGTGATATATGTCACTCAACGCTACACTCAGATTCCAAAAGTGATCATAGATAACTGTAATATTCTTGCTGTGTTTAACGGCGTTGATACACATACGCTACGAAATATTTGGCAGACATGGTGTTCCGATATGGACTTCAATCAATTTAAAAATTTCTTTAGTCATGCTCAGTCAACCCCGCATGGATTTGTAACAATAAATTTACATGATCCTCGGACACGATATCGTATCGGACTCGATCAAATATTCGGTTGAAATCATTTATTATTTTTGTTAACCCACAAATGAAACATTTGCAGCAGCAGAGAGGGTGGATGACCACATCGTTGCGACCAAAATTGATTAAAAAATCGTAAAGTCTCCGTTTGCTAAATGGAGACTTATTTTTTTTGGTTAAAATAAGGTTTCGTAGGAAGCATTATTTTTGCTTGAAAACGTGGTCTGTTCACCCTCTCTGCTGCTAAAGGAAATAGGGAAGAAATTAAAAATTGGAGACCCATCTCACTCCTTAATGTAGATTATAAAATTATCAGTAAAATTTTAACGGAAAGGGTCAAAAAGTGTCTAGACCCAATTATTAATATAAATCAAACTAGTGGACCGAAAGGGAGAAACATACAGAATAACATTTTAAACATTAGGACTATTATTGATTATATAAATACAAATGGTACTAATAGTGCTATGGTACTAATTGATCAAGAGAAAGCCTTTGATCGACTTGAACATAACTATATAATTAAGACACTAGAAAAATTTGGATTTGGAGAAAATTTCCAAAATTGGACTAAAATCCTGTATAATGATATAAACTCGATTGTACAGGTTAACGGAGCAAAAACGGACAAATTTGAAATTCACAGATCAGTGAGGCAGGGTTGCCCACTATCGATGTTATTATATGTAATAGCAATAGAAATTCTAAGTACCAAAGTTAGAAATAACCCAAACATTTTAGGGATTAAAGTTCCAAACATTAGAGACGAATTTAAGATGTTACAACATGCTGATGATTGCACAAACTTTATACAAGATAAAAAATCCTATAATGAACTTATAAAGGAATTTGAAAAATTTGGAAAAGTCTCAGGTTCTAAGATAAATCCTGAAAAGACTGAAATTTTACTAATAGGAAACTGGAGGGGTAAGATACATGATCTACCTGCTCCTCTTATTAAAGATAATATAAAAACTTTAGGAATACATTTTGGAAAGGACGAAATGATAGAGAACTTGAAAGATATAAAAGAACAAATTCAAAAAAATGTGGCAACCTGGGCACCTTTGCCAATATGCTTATTGGAACGAGCACAAATAGCAAAAAACTATATGTATGTGCACTTTAATTATAAATTGAAAACAGTAGACATTAAAGATACTACACTAAAAAATATAGATAACGATATTATTAAATACTTATGGGGTTATAAAATACACTATACAAACAAAAATACTTTATATAAGGGAGGGATGAGGGGAGGTTTAGGTCTCCCTCATCCAATCCTAATTAAATACACCAACATTTTGAACAGATTTAAGGAAATTAAAGAAGAGCCCAAAATAGCTTGGCAAGGGCTTTATATATATTACTTTGGGTTCTCTATGAAGCAGAGAAATGACATATGTAGGAACAATAGATTAATTAAAACTGTAGAAGTGCCAAGAAAATTAAGATACATAAAAGATTTATTATTCAAATATAGGGATGCTAAGGAATTTTGGGATACCGATACACAATATACATACAAATGGCTAACACAAGAAACAATAAATAAGGAAAAAAATAGGATTGAACATAAATACATAACTATTCAATGGGATAGGGCATGGGGGAACTGGACCAATTTTAAATCAATTAGGAAAAAAAGTTCACTGTTCAAATACATGCATGATGCATGGTTGACAGGGGAAATGGCAGTGAGACGGCATATGATCGAAGTATCGCCCAAATGTCCACTGTGCAAAGGTTTTTCATTTAATAAGAGACATGTTATACTTGAATGTTCCAAGACTCAAACTGATAGAAACCAAATTATAACAAATATTAGAATTAATCAGACATATGAAGAAAAACAATTATTATATTTAGATGGTATATTGACCAATGATATTTTAACACAAATTATAGATTTTATTATCAAGATTATGATAGCATGTGGACCGATAAGGACTTATGGGGAAAATTTTAGATAAGGAGGGAACAGGGAACTCGGGTAGAGAAAAGTACAAGCAATGAGAGCATGGGGCTATATCACATGGCGCTACGCGAAGTGGACAGGCCCGTGAAAGAGTTTGGAACAAAGCTCACCTCGAGACATTTACATTACAACAATACACGGACTAGATAGATTATATAGCTAAGATTTGTGTTTTTTCTTAAGGGAAGCATGCTATCATATGAAATCACTGGTTAGTATATAATTTTACTCTGTGGAGATCGTGAATCTACACAGAAAGCCCGTTTTAAGGGAATATAAACATTTTTGGAATGGAATAAGGGCTTAATTATAAATAAATAAAGATTAAAAAATAGATCGAGAAGGGTGAAGTGCGAATAATAATAAAAAATTGCACGAATCCCATTTCGATCCAAGTAATCTAGTATATAAATAAGGAAATTACAAACATGGAACATCATAGAACAAACAGTAAAACAATAGGGTGTTTCATTTTAAGACACCATGGTTTGTACTAAATTCTAAATTATTGAACATATATGAATTAAATGGAAATAAAGTATATACTGAAATAAATACCGTTTTTTAGAGGTATTTATATGGTTGGAAAAAAACTGGGACAATTGACAAGAACGGCTATCCTAACAAATATACAATATTCATATGAATATATAGCATCATACATATAGCACAACACAAATAGCAGACACAGGATTTAGGAAACCCCTAGCCAGGGTTAACTTTATGAAATAAGACAGACACCCATGATGGACCCTGAGGTTCGGGTGAAATTGTCATAGATAACACTAAGGACAAAATATCCTCCTATTGTCATATAATCCTGATGGAAAAATTAAGGTTAGGATAATTTAAATGGAAATTATAAAAAACACATAACTACATATCAGGGGGGAACACACATCTACATGAAACCTTTCTAGTTTTTTTTCAATAGGGGAGGGGGCATCTGTCTGGTGCCCCCCCCCCAAAAAAAAAAAAAAAAAAAAAAAAAAAAAAAAGATAACCTCGTCTTGCAAATCTCCAGCCAAAGGGGTGAGTGTTAAATTTACATTTCGTTTTATTGTGAATTTTATTCAGATTATCATTTCGTATAATGATGCCTTTATTGCAATGAACGTGGAATATTTGGAATTACTAGTCACTTTTAGACTTTAAATGAAATATCGTAATCTACAGCTTAGATTATTTTTGAGACAACTATTATTAGTCTGGTTTTGTTTATTATAGCTGATTCCGTCTGATTCCGTCTGATTCAGTCTGATTCCGTCGTTGATACCGTAGAAGTACATCACTGATAGCGCATCTAATAACATCGTTGATACCGTCTCTGATACCGTAGCTGCTAACGTAGTTGTTACAATGTTTCTGATACCGTAGCTGCTAATAACATCGTTGATACCGTAGCTGCTAATAACATCGTTGATACCGTAGCTGTTAACACATCTGATACCATCTTTTGATAAACGTCTTTGATATCGTCTGATTTTGTTGTGGAACATCTCTGTATAAATATCTGAATGTGATTGTGCCGTTAATTTGTGCAAACGGAATTGAAGTATCTGTCTGTGTGTCGAACTGTCTGTTCGTCAACATCTGTGTAACGTGTAAATATCCGGAAAGCTAGAAGTCCGAGTGTCGGAGCTGTCTTAGAGTTGTAAAACGTCCGGGTAGACATCTAGGGGAGTGAGGAACCGTTGGTTCGGGTAGATGTTGTATGCTGTCTGAACGTATAACTGTGGTGGATCCGTGTAGGGAAACGTCCGATAATAGTATTGGTCAACCCTCGGTTCTCGGGGAAACTGGGAGACGATTCAACTGTTGCTGAATCGTGCGGTTATACAGGGGAGACACATAGGTGTATTGAAATTGTGATATAATTTAATACATTGTTGTATTTGCATGTTTATGTCAGATCACAATAATATTTCAAGTGGTCACATAGATATCAATAAAAGCTAGCAACTTGATTGAATGCAAGTATATGATCGTGCTAGTTATCGCAATCCATCGTGCGATAGATAGTTTGTCGTTTGTGTTTATTTTTTTCGTAAATCATACTTGCATTTATTTAACTTTCGTAAAGGATTCTTGGATCTGTGTATAATCCAAGAGATCCCTTTACATCTGAGATTCCTTTTGTATTGTTATTTTATTTGTTCATGTATTGTGAAGGGTTGTGAGTGTAATTGTGGGTTGAGTGCATGAATTATTGTGTTGTTACATCTGTTTTTTTTCATTTATATTTTCTTTCACAAATTGTGTTTGTATTGTTCATTTAGTCCACCCTCCTCTCGGTAACAATTCTGTTACATACTACGTGAATTAAAGACCGCTTCTGAGGCAATGTGGTTAGAGAGTTAGCCTCGGATGCAGGAGAACGCGGATTCGAACCCATTGGAATCATATCAAACCACACAAACATGACTGCCAGAGATCAACAATTCATTTCGGTCCACATCAGCGTTGGTGCATGAGGTGGCCAAAACAGTGCTTTGAACAAGTATCCCCTTGCATATTGAAACGTTAATAACTATATAAAGCAAATTAATTAACTAAAGGTAATGAAGGATATTGCCATGTGTCCTGCTCGTAGTAATAGGATGCACCATAGTCTCGATGGAAAACTCAGTCAAAAAGGTCGTGGGCAGCTATAGAGTATCAACGTTTTAAAATACACCCTGGGTAACTCTAGTCTCAAGGAGATTTATAATGGGTATACTCACGGACAAAGGAAAGTCGAATATAACTTAATATATGTTATAGGAGCAGGTGTGCACCGGTTTGACGTCAATCAGGAAGAAAGAGTGGGACATAGGATTATATAACACATACAACATACAATATAATATTTACTACTATTTGTTCAGACGAAAAGATGAAAAATATTTTATACTATCAAAAATACCAATAGCTACTAAACACATACGGGAAGCAGAAAAAAAACCCACAAAATACTTTTCAATATAACCAATATCGACTATCCACACACGAGAAGGAGATATACAACCAAGAAATATACTTCCAACATACGCGATCCGAGCAGAAAAAACAAACCACAAGTACAATTAAAAACCACAACATATACTATTCAAAGACGGAAAGGATTAAAAAAAAACAAAAAAAAAAAAACAACTAACAACAAACTTCCATCAAAACTTAACCAATATACTATCAACGGGAAGGACAAAAACAAGCAACAAAATGTTTTCAAAAACCATAACATCTACTTTCCACACACGGGCTGGAGTAAACAACTAACCGAACAATATTATCAATGACCACAAATCGGAAGAAAAAACAGACAAAAAATCCACAATATACAATACAAAACTGAATATGTACTATCCACACACGGGTATGAGAAAAGAACAAACCACAAATATACTATCCACACACGAAAAGGAGAAAAACTAATCGCAACTATGCTATCCACATAACGTAATCAGATACACACATATATCAGGAAAGGAGTGACTGTTCATAATCACACTACTCAACACTCGTATAAATTAGAAACTGGAAGAGTCTCTTTCTTAAAGCTTTGGTTAGCCTTAAAAGGGCTGGTTTTTTATTCTTCAGATGCACCTGATTACAGTTTCCCCTCTAGGCCCTGGAGCTCCATTATTTCAATCATACTCACATATGTGGAAAGGAATGAGCGTTTATAGTCACACTACTCAACACTCATACAAATTGGCAACTTGAATAGTCTCTTTTTTTAGAGATACTGTTAACCTTAAAAATGCAGTTATTTAATCTCCAGATGCAACTGGTTAAAGCTCCCCTCTAGGCTTTGGAGCTCCATTCCAAGTCCCAATGTTTGGTACGAGACACCGTGAACGCTTGCATTGGCTTCTATAAGGATGTCCTCACCACAGGCTTTACATGGCAAATAGGACGCAACAGAACAATATAATTTTCTTTCTTCTCCTCTAAGGCGACTTCTTCTTCAGTCTTCATGGCTAGCTCGTCTAGAGGTGACGAGAATTTTATAGATGCATCTGGAGTTCCATTATCTTCTGTAATCTACTCATCTTCTGTAGTTGATGATTCACATTGATGAGTGCTTCTCTTTTTAAACAATAAGCACAGACGCGAATGAAAACTTCCCTCTGATATCCAAAATTTATAACATTCATATGATCAGGCAAAACGCACCGACATAAAAGAAACACTGAATTACTTTTCTTACCTTCCAACAATAACTACAAAGAAATACTTAGAGACTATTTGACAAGCTACGAAAAGAAAGAACTTGAAAGACACACTTCTAACAAAATCAAATGTAGTGCTTATAGATGCACGTCTATGTTTTAATTTCCCATATGATATGGCGTGCTCCTTGGCAAAGAGAAGGAGAACGTTTTCGTGTCGACGTGGTAGTCAACAAGACCTCTGTATGGTTCCTGCTGTTATCGTTGCTTATGTTGTTGGAGCTGAATTTTCACGCACGTCTTTATGCCACTGATGCAACACGGCTTCTTATGTGAGAATACACGATTTGACCCGAGACTCGTCCACTTTTTCTTCTTGACTCATATTCAGACATTTATGGTGTTAGATTTGACTGTGATGATCGTTTTGACATATATAGCAATCTTTCTTGATTTATTTCGTAATTGTATCCAACACGTGTTTGACAAAATAGGAGAATAAATGTTCTTATTCTAGCTTTGGAGCCCATTTCCACCTCCACATCGTCTTTTTCTTGGTTTCCTGCTTTAATGGTATTCTCGTGTTCTATTTCCATAGATTCTGCATTATTCAAAAAGGGACAAGTGTCTTTCATAGTTTCTAATAGTCTAGAATGACATCTCTCAAACTGTTTTTTTCTACAATATTATCGAAATCGGCATACCGGATGACGTTCATTGTCTCGGTGAGAGCTTCTGCAAACTGAAGATCCATTCGCAGTTGGTCTGATTTTACTGGGGGAAAATGTCCATCGTCGCTTCTTTCGTCTGGAGTTAAATCAAAATCCCACAAAGTGTAACCTCCTCCACATTCCTGGTACGAAATGCCGTGACTGGTGTAGGTTCCTAACTGTCCTGGGGCTTCGTACAGAGACAAGTACGACCTCAAGTAATTCTTCTAGGCATAGGTAGGTTCGAAGGATCGGGCGGACAAAGACTTGCCATTACCACTGGCTAGAATATTGATCGTGGACTCAGTTGACGGCTTCATTGCATACGATACCACTGAATAAACGTTTAGCTAACCGTCCTTGGAATAGCTGATCTTGGGAGTCCAACGGCAATGTTTAAAGTTTTCACTTCCAAACGTTGTGTCGGATATTTGGCAGTCGCTCTGCTCAAAAATGTGACTAATGTCATTTCCCCATTTCAGGTAACACTTCCACACGACGCAGGCAGGACCGGTCTTCTTGGATAATGGTTTTGCATTCTTTGGCATGGGCCATTAAATAGAAAGTGGTACTGCTACGATTCAGAATTCAGCGAATATCCCCACCGTTTAGCAAATACTTCTCTTGCAACCCCATGTCCAAATACAATCTGTCCAATAGTTGTAAACTGCGTCCTTACAGTATTTTGCGACGGTCGTTAAAACACCTGTTGGGATGATCGTCATCTGCTGTCAAGACTGTGTCTTTAAACATGTCATAGTCTGCTTTGTCAGGTTTCCATACCAAGCAAACACCCAGATGAGTGTTCGTGGCTTCCATTAAGTACGTCAATAGATTTTTCGCTTTATAAGGGTAAGTATCCATGCTACTGCTGCACAGTTTGTAATTATTCAAGTACAAATCCATCTCACTGAACAAGGAATGCATTTCAAATGCAAGTAACTGCTATTCAGAATGATTTAATCTTCGGGCAGTCATTTGATTTCAAACTCGATGTGAGCTGACTCGGTCAAATAGTAAATGGAATGAAATTCTACCCATTGGGATTCTTGTTTTTTCATCATAGTAGGTGTTGTGTCAAACATATCCAGTTCCGACTTGGAAAAAATTCAATGACTTCTTAATCATACATGTTTAAGTCTTAAATGTTCTTATTCTTTCTTGCTCTAGGGCTATGAAGGCCTTTCAAGTGGTGACTTCGTCTCTTTCTGCATTTTCTTTGCAATGGCCTCAGGAAAGCAGGAATGCCTGACTTGGTACCTTTCAGTGCATTTAAAGGAGTTTTTTTTGTCGGTCCAGATATCTTTATCCGTTTGAAGCAAGACAGTTTTGCTTGCTCTCAAGAAAGCTTCTTTGACGTTTTCTTTGTCATTGATGACATTTTGGAAACATTCTTTGCCGTGCGTCAAAGCGGCATATTTCCGGCGTGCAATCCTCGTGTCACCTTCGGTTTCAAAACAGGGGCCACTGAATGAAAGGCTAATTTTAACATATTACCTAAACCATGTTATCGTTGTCACGCGACAGCTCAATACACATGATACATGAATTGTGAGTCGTTAGAAAATTGTTTTCGAAAGTGGAGTTTTGCTTTGACTTTCCCTTTAGTAAATTATTTTTTAAATGGAATATTTTAACTTTGATCTCCTTTTACGGCAATGTTGACGTAGTTAAACTAAGACTTACTGACAGGCAAATAATGAGGCTGTACAAATTCGTGGTGAACTCAATAGGTATTTCCACCTTCCTCATCAGTGTTCGTGACATAATCTAATTGGAAAGGAATTACACACATTAACGGTACGGAACTGTGTCCCACAATGTAGTATAATACCATATCGGGGCACAAAACAAACAAATTGAGTCCCCGTCTTGATTGTACAGGAAAACTAAAATATTTCCGAAAATCAAAGTTAATGATAATGGCTGGTATTTCGTTTATAATCTTGACTATCTTGAGGTCTCCACCCAAAATGTCATAAATGTCAGGGCAGAATGTAATTGCCACTTTATGGTACTCAAGGGTACCAAATTTTATGGCTTTGTCCATGGCTTTACCTAGCAATGCGTTGAGCCTGGTAGCAATCATTGTCACGAAATGTTGATCACTAAAATAATAGTCTACCACAATTTTAACAGCTATGTGGACCATTTAGTTATGGGGTTCTATATTTTCATATTTACTGTGGCGCGTTTGTCTAACTTTTGTTTTTAAATTTGGTCGTCATGACGATCTGCCGTAAAAGTAATTTGATTTTCGACGATACTTTCCATTTGTGTAGGGTGTATCATTTTTAACAAGGTCACATCTCAATGGGCTTCTGATCCAACTGGATGGCTTGAGGTAATTTATTAGCGTAACAACAGAAAGTGTTGTTAGGAAACATCTCCATGGAACTGTCACTGGCTAACCTTAAATAAAATTGGTTATTATTGTAAATGATTCCGGAGTTTTGCTGCAGACTCACATTAGATATGACTGCACCGATGACGCAATACAACACAAAAATTAGGTAGAGAAAGACGATTTGCATTTTAAATACACGTTCTCCAGATCACAGGGGTTGGGGGTTGGGTTGTTTTTGTTGATATTGCAGAGAAGAACTGGGGAAACGAGTGGTCACGGTGGTAGTTAAGGTTGTGTTGAAAGGCATACTGGTCACTTACTTTTTATAGTCGATGACATGCAAAGCGTCGATCCAATGATCAAAAGCAGCAGAGGGGGTGACGGTGACTTTTTGCCTAAAAATCAAAAAATATCACCCATCGATATTGGCCATTCCCGAATCTGAGACTTAAAAAAAAATCGGTAACTCGTATTTTACCAATCTGAGACTTTTACATTTTCGCAAATATTATTGTCTCGGATAAGAAACCCTTAACAAGCAGAGAGGCTGGCGGTGACTTTTTGCCTAAAAATGCAACAAAATCACCCCTCGATATTGGCCATTCCCGATTCTGAGACTTAAAAAAAATCGTTAACTCGTATTTTGCCGATCTGAGACTTACCATTTTTTGCCTCGTTGTGATGGTTTACCACCGGGATGTTTTTTTTCACGATGATTTATCTGTATATGTGATCGATTATATAATCAATTATATTTTTTTTTTTTATTATAACATCGATTATATAATGGTTATAAAATCTACGTTTTTATCCGATGAAGATATCGAAAATATTATCGCGTTGAAGGGTAAAATTCCAATCGCTGATATTTTAAAACAATATCATATTGGATTACCTCGATTATATTCTATTTGGGGTGGTCCAATAAATAGCAAAAAAAGAACAAATAATATATTAGGTAAGATTGTTGACATTATCGGAAATTCTGAAAATTTTTATCAGCAACAAAAAAAAATCCCGCAAATAATTTTTGCTCAACCACCCGCAGAAATTCACGGTGGTGGAAATCTCGCAGACATACCTGAAAATTTACCTTGTAAAAAATGTATTGAATCTGAAGCAAAAGAACAATCTCAACAACAATATATAAACTCATTAAAAAATAAAGATCAGCAACAACAACAATATATAAACTCATTAAAAAATAAAGATCAGCAACAACAAGACCAAATAGATTTATTAACTAATCAAAATAGTTGATTAAATTCAACTGTAGATTTATTACAAAATAAAAATTATAATTTAGCTGAACAACTACAAGAATTTAAATCTCAAATTGAGAAATCAGGTGGTGGTGATATTTCTACTGTCGAATACGATAAATTAAAGGCGTTAAATCAAGAACAATTCAATGAGATTAATTCATTAAAAACTCAAATTGAAAACTCTCATATCCTGGCTGTTGAGTTTGATAAAGTATGCGCCTTAAATAAAGAACAAGTTAATATAATTAAAAGGATAAAATCTAAAAATCAAAAATACATTGATGAGATAAATTCGTTAAATTCTCAAATTGAAAATTCAAAGACTTCTATTAACCCTATTGAAATTACTGAGTTAAATAATAAAATTTTAGAGCTTGAAGAGGAAATACGGGATAATAAAAGAGAGCTCGGAGGTAATGAAGATGAAATACTCGTTCTTAAAAAACAAAATAGAGAATTAAACAAAAAAATAAAAGAATTTAATTGGCATGATAATACATAAATCTTAAAATTATTAGATTTACTAATTTAAAAAATGGTTATAATTTACAATAACATGTCAAAAATCGGGGAGGCACAAATAACTAGATTGACTCGAGAACGATTGGCAGAGATTAAGAAATTTCTTCCAGTGCGAAATTCTTTTAGGGATAATTTACAAGCTCGTCAACAAGCAAAAATGGGATATACCGAGGAAACAAAAGAATTATTTAAACCGATCACAGAAGCCACAAAAGAAGTTGTAACCGCGGTAAAAGAATTAAAACCAGAGGTTGTAACCACGGTAAAACCTCCTAAAAAACTAGATAATAGAGTTCAAGAGTTACGAGATAAATTTACGGAAGAAACTTTAGCGATGATTGATAAAGATGACATACCTAATTTAGTAAAGTTTGCTGCGCTGGGATATTACAATAAGGGAAAATATTTAAAACCTGGACAATCTGGTTATATAAAAAACGTAGGTGAATTTGCTAAATCAGTTTACAAAATTAAAAATCAACTATCACAAATTGATAATAATGATCCTATATATCAGGCATATTTGACTTCTGTTGAACGAGAATATCTCCAAAATCAAGAAAAAATGGATTTATTAGTGCCTGAAAAACAACGATTAAAACAACAAGAGCAAGAAGAAAAACAACAATTAAAACAAGAACGAGCAGAAGAACGAGCACGTGTACAATCAACTCCCAAAAAACAAGTACGACAACCAGATCCTGTTATTGAAGAACCTTTGGGAGATCCTGAAGAAGAACTAGCATATGTAGAATCAACTCCAAAAAAAACGAGGACGTGGGCGACCAAGAAAACCACCTTCTAAAGAAGCCCTTGAAGCTGTTATATTACGACAACAACAACAACTAGAAAAATTACAACGACAACAAGTACGGACAGAACCTCAAGAAGAAACAACCGGACAAGGATATCGCGGTGGAAACATTAAAGTAAAAAACTCTTGCTTTATTCCTTGTTCAAGAAATATTCTTGATGATGTATCACGGTTGGAGGTGGAAAACGAGCTGGAAATAATTCCCCGGAAATAATTAATGAAGCAACTGAAATTTGTCAGCAATTGTTTCAGGGAAAAGTAATCGGTATGGGTCTATACCGTAGTTTGGTTAATGAGCTTATCGACACAGACTATTACAGCGACTAAAATTTCACCCATCATTTAGAAAATCGTTTATGATTTCCAATAATGATAGTACAACGAAGTATGAATCGGGCTAACCCGTTTTTGTCATGAATTCAAGATTACCGGTTTATAAACTTAAACATGGAAATGGACTCGGTAACGTTGTCACGAGTTTCCTTACCAGAGTCGCCCCAAAATTACTTCTTATCGGTAAAGAAATTGGGTCTAAAGCTATCGGGATGTTAACTAGTAAGGCTGGCACAGAACTTGGCAATCTCGCGATTCGTGGAATTGATGCAGCCGCGAGTAAAATTGCATCTATGGTGAGAAAAAAAAAACAAAATTGGAATCAATAAATAATATGCCACCAAAAACCGGTAGTGCAATTAATAAAATGGTACAAAATCGTTTAAGACGTATTTCTGGCTCTGGACTAAAACGATTAATTATTTAGATTTATCGATACAAATATAATGTTCGAATATGAAACCGATGACGCTTTTGACATAGATGCTAAGGTACAAAAAAATGATTCAATACGAGATTATCAATTTTTTTCATATACCGCCCAATATCCTGATACACGAGGACAAATTGAACTTAGATTCGATGATACCTCTAAATACTTTCTCCCCGCAGAGGCTTTCATTGAGGTTGAAGTACAAATAAAACGTGGTCCGGCAGATGATGCTATTTTCGCAGATCTTGCAACCACAAATATTGGATTTGTCAATAATGGTATTATGGCGCTGTTCAAGTCGGCTGAGTATCAAATTGGAACAACCAGAATTGAATCTATCGATAACGACGTGGATGTTGCAACAACAATACTAGGACTTGCAAGATACTCCGATGATTTTATTAAATCAGCTGGACACTCAATGATGTTTGCAAAAGATACAAGTAATGTTGCTGACCTTAATCCGTTTACGTTAAGACGACCAAAAAACGTTTCAGCTGCTGCTGATGATGCTGATGTTGAAGCTGTTGTTATGGGTGTTAATGATAATTATAACGCAGGATTTGCAAAACTTAAAAAGATGCTAAACGCTAATGGTCAATTTTCTTGTATAATTCCACTGTCTCATATATTTGGGTTTTGTAGGGATGTTAGAAAAATTATATTTGGTTCTAGTCATACTGTAATATTACAACGAAACTCTTCTGATAATTATGCGCTGTGGAAAGGAACCGGCGTTGCCGATGGTATAGTTAAATTAACTAAACTAGCGTTGTGGATGCCAGTTATGACACCATCGCTGGATATTGAGACACGGTTGCTATCTTTTATGGATCATGGAGGTAGAAATCTACTAAGTTGGCACGAGGTTACAACTTCAACCACAACACATAATGTTAGCGGGGGTTTTTACGTGGCAACTTGCACTAACTAAAAATACATCAGCGCCAAGACACGTATTTGTTGCGTTACAAGGTATAAATAGAACTAGAATTTTACCTGCTCCAGCGGTGGCTGCTGCTGCTAGTCAACAACTTTGATCTCACATGATATTTGATCAATGTGGTGTTAATGAGGTTTCACTACGTGTGAGTAATCAACAAGAGCCTGAAGAGCAACTTATTATCAATTACGCAAATAATCAAATCGGGCGAGTTTATCACCGGCTATGGTCATTTATGGGACGAGATCAAAATGTTGATACTGGTCTACAAATATCTCAATTGGACTTTCAGCAACATTACCCGATTTATTATTTTTCGCTGCAACATCTTGACCTGTCTAAACACTCTACCGTTGACGTGAAATTTCAGGCTCGTGTTGACGCCCCATCCCCCCCCTCCTGAAGGATTTAGGGCGATTGCTGTGATTCTTAGTGATAAATCAATGATGCTTGAAGGTGGTGGTGGACGTATGAGACTAATTGATGCACCGGTGGAAACTCTTTAGATTTAAAAATTCTACAATTTCAATTAAGTATTTAGAAAAATGTTAGCATTTTCCAATAACATGTCATATAACACTATTAACGTCACATTGACTCAGGGTCAAATAAAAAAATTGCAGTCATCAGTAGCTAAGCAGTGTGGAACTACAATCTCGTTGAAACATAGTCAGTTAACTGGCGGACCAAATAAATTATCGCTTACTGATACTCAGATAAAACAAATAAATGCTGCACTAAAAAATAAGAAAGGAGCTCAAATTACTCTTTCCAAAGCTGCAATCTCCAATATAGTTAAAACTGGGGGATTTCTTCCATTAATTGGAGCTGCGTTACCCGCGCTAGCACCAATTCTTGGTTCGCTAGGTGGTTTTCTCATCGATAAAATTACCGGTAAAGGAATATCAAGACGAAAAAAAAACGGACGCGGATTGAGACTTCCCGGAAGCAGATTCACGAGATACCAACCGCAATAAAAAATCCAAAGGATGGAAATTCGAAGAATTTCACACCGATGTCAAATTACGATCTCATCAACGCGGTTGAAAAATCTAAATTTACTAAATTTCCGATAAAAAATTTCAGAGGTGTATTTATGAGAGATCAATTACCGGATCATCCACAAATCCCGGAAACTGGAATAATTAATCTTGACGATAATACCGGACCTGGAACTCACTGGGTTTGTTACGCGATTAATCCACGTGGTATTATTTATTTTGACTCGTATGGGTTACCACCGCCAATAGAATTTATCAATTACGTGAGAAATGCTAGCATTTCTAAGAAATTACAAAATAATTCTCGAAAATTCATTTGGTATTCAACGCTGCCAACACAAACAATAAATGATCCTCCGATATGTGGACGAGAAACCATTAACGTGTTATCGGTGTTATCCAACACTGATATTCCTCCGCATAAAGCAATCCACGAATACACCGTAAGTAAAAATACAACATAAATATAAACATGTCAGATATTTTTGGAAGATCAACAACGAAACAAGGAAAATATATCTGGGTGAGTCGAATAAAAAATATGATAAAAAAATGTGCAACATCAGGATTAAAACTCGTTGATGTAGATCCGGGAGAATTAGTTGTTTTTGAAGATGAAAATGGAAAATTAGCAACTAGTAATCTATCGCTGGATGATCTCTTGACGAAACAACCAACCTCGGAAGATCACTCCGTAGTGGTATTTAAGCAGGGTAAGCTGGAACCTAGTGTAAAGATTACAACAATCACTGAACAATTCAACCGCATCACTGATATATCAGCGGATTTAAATTCAGTTATTGCTGATCTAGCTAAATTTTTTGGTTCTCCACGAAACACATTAGGTGTACAAATCGCGTATGTCAAAGCCGCAATTGATAACCTAGCAAAATTACGAACTGAATATGATTCTCACGTGGCTAGTTATGTTACGCTACGGAGAAACTTTAATGCTACCGATAACACGATTGAGAAATTCTTTGGTAAAAAAAATATTAAACCGGCTGATATTACAACAACCCTCGCGGATATTACAACGGGTCAACAAAAATCCACTGATGATATAACTGCTATTAATTCCCGGTTAGGTGTTATTCGTGATACTAAATCGATTTCAGATTTAATCGCGATTAATAAAAAATCAATCGATGAGATTAAAAAAATCACCGACGCGGTCAAAGAAGACTTTCCGAAAATAGCTCCTAAACTCGATAAAATAAAAATACCTAATAACGCGAGTGATATTAAAAATCTTGTATATGTTTTTGATCAAGGATTAGGTGAATATATTAGTGGATTGGGACCTTTCGCAATGCATTTCGCATTAGTTTCTAATGGATTTAATGGAATTTATAGAATTTCAATAGTTTCTGAGCATCAATTTAATATTACAGCCACCTATTCTACTACAACCCGTCAAGGAATGAATACAGTATTAATACCTGTTGATAATATACCAGAAAAAAGGGATTTATCTACTTCATTCTATGCACTAAGTTTTAGTTGCACACCTGTTGATAGAACTGTACCTAGAGCATCATTGAGATGGATTGTAGAATATGTATCAGTAATTTAAGCAATTTCAATAATTAAAAATCTAAAAGAATTCTACAATAATGTCAATGAAAATCAAAGATAAGAATTGTCAAGCAATTCCACCACCGTCTCGGTATCGTTATGATACCATATCGAAATATCAGCAACAACTACAAGATGCCATCGATGTATATACTGTAAAAAAGAAAAAATATCAGCGAAGAATTACCGCGTTAGATATAACTGTTTATACCGTATCTGGAATAATTGTATCGACCGGGATAATATTATCTTCGGTGACAATGACGGCACCGGTTGTAATTCCAATTGTTATATACGCGGTCACAACAATCACTGGTATCTTCACCGGGGTAACAAAGAAAATCTCGTCATGTTCCGCGAGTAAACTCCGAGATTACACGTTAAAACTCAACACAGCCACGACCGCGTATACAACATTAACAGCGATGATTTCATCAGCGATAACCGATCAAGAAATCACCGAAGAGGAATTTTCGTATATCACCGAGTGTTATAATTCCACGATGAAGAAATTAAATAACGACAATAATAATAATGATAACCATTCAAAATTTACAAAGAAATCCTCGATCTAAAAATATTTTAATTACCCGGAGCAATAATTCACTTGTATTTTCTTGGAAATATCCAATCCAGTGGTATGTTATTGGAATCTCCCAAGGTGAATATACCATCGATGAGCTTAATAAACAATTAAATACTCGTATAGGTCTATTAACCGGTGAAGATGAATCTAACACCGTAATGTTATTTTCCAACGGGGGTGTAATTATAACATCACCGAGAATCGTCGTTGATGTTTATCAAAGTAGTATTTTAACCGCGTTAGGTTGGCCTGAACACCCCAATGAAAAATCTCTCTTTTTCCTCGCGCACGGAAATTACGAATTGGAAATCCAAAGATAATTTACAATAATGTCACAACAATTATTAAATCAAATCGCGGATAATACAACTCCGATGAGGACATCGTTGATAACCATTACAACGAAAACTCCGGAATTCACCATTGAATTTAATCCTCCGTTGAACGCATCTGAAATCGCGTTAACTCAATTGCGGTGTTATTATAGTTGGCCGAATGTGCGCGCGGAACCGTTTAAGGGTAAACTTCCCAATAACAGCTTCACATTTTCCGCTAATTACAAAGTTAATCCAGATGGTTCCGTCGCTGATACAACCAAGTGGCATACAATCCACATTCCCACAGGCGCGTATGACATCGAAGATATCAGCGAAATAATCATCGAGGAGATTGAAAATATAACCGGAGAGAATATCGTAACGGGTAAAGGTACTATTACCGAGTCCGACGATAAATATCCAATTGAAATTCATGCTAAAGAATCTTCGTTGAGTTCGATCATCGAAATAAATTCGCCAGATTACGCCGTAGACATTTACAATAGTAGTATAAGGACGCTACTAGGATATCCCGAATCTTTCATAGATACAATTGATGTAACATCGCTACCACCAGAGCCATTAAAGTCTGATTTTATATCTGCGAAACAAAACGATCATGGATTATATTACAGCGACATCGATGATATAAAAAAAATTACATATACACGGCGGGGAAGTTTGATAGGTGACGGTGGTATTCCGGATATCGCTGTAAATATTTCGTTGATAAATTCTGATTTTACCCGGTTGCTAAATTTATTAGTGTCCGCGATAAGTGCAATTCCGCCACGTCGCGATGATGTTATTGGATTCGGTGAAATACTTAATCAAGTAATCGCAGACGCTGAAGATAATAATCAATCCGCGATAGATATCGTTGCAACGCTTACTCTGGAAGCTAAACAAAGATTTGCAACGCGATATAATATTCGTGTTGAAGATATCCCTAGTTTTAAATTTCCCGGATATAACGTACCATGGCAGCGTCAAAAACTCAGTGATACCATCGATGAATTCTTTCCACGGATTCACAAAGCATGGTTAGATAGTCTTCCCGCGGTGCACCATAGATTACCAGAGCCAAAATTATCTGACTTCATCGATAATTTAACAGTATTACAACCAGGCGTTGTAGCTAATCCACATTTGTTTCCTGATTTCAATTATAACGATAACAGTAACATATACGCGTTATCGCTGCCTGGAATTCCCAAAAAATCTCGTATGTTAACTCAGGAAATGTCTGAGTATCCACAAGAAGGTCCAATATCATGGTGGGGTGAATTACAACAAGCAAAACCGCCAAGGTTTTCAATAACTTGGAAATCATTACCCGGGATTTTCAACGGGATAAAACAAAAGTTTATTCAACGAATACAACAACAACGAGATTGTTTTGTAAATATAATTAATACCGCTCATGAATTCAGTGATGTAATTGTTACCAGAGATACAATTGTAAAAAATAATAGAATTCTTAATCAAATTATCGCTGATATGAATTTTCTCAATCAATCGCTGTTAGATATATAAATTAATAATCACCGAGGAAGTTTCATGAAGTTAACATCGCTAACTGAAACTACGATACAAAATTATAAATTCCCGGGTTGGTGTGTACCAGAATTAAAGACGATGCAACAAAAACTTATCAATGAATACTTTTCACAAATTCACGCGCTATGGTTTAAATTTATTCCAGTAAATGAATTACTTACATGGAATAATTCACCGAGGAGCGCGCATAAACACAAATCTCCGGGTAACGTTAATATATCGTCGGTGATTGCCGTTCATGTTATTTGTGATGCGATAGGGGGTAGTTACACCGTTGATGTTGAAAAATCTGATAACGCGAATCAAGGTTATATCCTATACACATTCTCACCGAATGTTTCTCCGGGTAGTTTAATTGTTAAAAATCCATCTCCGGCAACTTATTTACACACCGCTAACTTGAATAACACAAAGATGTTTTTTAGAATAACCGATCAAGATTTCTCGTTGTTGGATCTTCGCGGAGAAACATTACAAATCACGTTAGATGTGAAATCGTAATGGAAAATGTTAACATTTTTAAATTAGATTTGCAATTTTCAAAGGATTTTCGTCTTAAGACTTTCATCGTGAAAATGTTAACATTTTTAAATTAGATTTGAAAATCTTTTTAGATTTATAAAAACATATATGTATAATGAGTCAAACAGTCGTCGACGATATCGTAGCGCAACTTAATCGTGTAAATAAAATCCCGGAAATCGCTGCAATTGTATCAGAAAAAAAATACCTCACTTCAACGCTGATTACCTTGTAGATTAATTTCGTAGGATAGCATCCGCGCGAGCTAAGGATTATCCAACGTATCGATCGGAATATCGTGTAGCAAAGACGCTAATCAGACAGCGGAATCAGATAATTTATCAACTTAAGTTAAATGGTAACGATAACACACTAGATGAATTTGTTGAACTTTCTAAGTTACTTAACACACTACTAAGGGCCGTCGGTGATGTATTTGAAGAAGAAAAAAATATATCGAAATTCGCTGAAGAATTTGATAACAGCTGCATTTGAAAATCTTGTAAATATTTGAAATCTTAGAAATTCCTGAATTTTTATTTTTATTTAATTCCACGAAAATGATACTTTGGAGTTAAATTTATCAGAATATGATGATGTATATATACTTTCGGCGGCTAGTCTTACTGAAGTACGATCGATATTGAAATATTTCCCAGCAGAATACGTTGATGGGAAATCTATAATTACATCGTTGTAAAATGCGGTAACTGGTCTTGGAACGCGGGTTTTACTTCGATTAGGATCTTTATTAAGACAATTTTCACGTTGAGTTACAACCCGTAAATTATCGATGTGATTATTTAATTTATTTCTGTCTATGTGATCTACAACATAACCCGGTGGAATTTCTCCGAGAAAAACTTCAACGATAAATCTGTGAACACTATAATTCTTTGTTTTTCCTTGATAATTTATACTAATTAGTAAATAACCCATATTATCAACAATACCTATTTTTTTTCTTAATCGCCGATTTCCGATTTCTAACAGTTCCATCTCGAGAGGCCTCGTATTGTACGTAAATCGGATGCGAAACGAATTCGTTTGAAGTCATTTATTTTATATAGAATTTCTTTGTTTAAATGTTATTTTAGAAAATGCTGGCATTTGGAAATTACAAAGTAATTTCTACATTGGTCTGTTTACGTAATCTTGTGGGGTTTGGATAACTTGGTTACGGTGTTTCACATGTGTGAAAACGTCGTAATACCGTTTTAACTCTCTGTATTGCTTACCGCCGTGTTCTAAGCATAATTGAGTTTCACCTCGCACTCCAACACCGCACACAATACAAGGTTTTGGACCTGTACTTCCGCGTCGAATTGATACTTGATGCTGTCCGCAATATTCCTTTTTCGATAATTTATTACACGTGTTTGTCGAACCGATTAGCAACCACTTACAATGATTCATTGTTATATTATATATATATTTTTAATTAAAATTTAAACAATTGTTTTAATTATTTTTTTTAATTAGATATTTGCTTTAATATAATGAGTAAAATTTATTTTTCACTCGATGCAAAATCCGGATTATCATTGAAGGGGCTCAGTAAACAGCTTAAAAAAATGAGAAAATACGCGATGAAAGAATTTCGCCTCGGTGGAGCTGCATATATGTTTACCAGTTACCGAGTAAATGACGGTAAAAAACTTTATGACGGTACCGTAGATGAAGTTCGCGCGATGAATATATTATCGTTGCTGGATAACAACAACTACTACTGCAGAATAAAATGGATTAAATGGGATACTACCGGGGAAGTCCACGGTTGGATTATCCGAGATAATTATAACCCGGTGATGAGAGATGGTAAGAATGTGATATTTTCATCAGATATGAATCCAGGAACGCTCGTTGGAATTGATGGCCATTATTATAACAGAGATTATCCTGTGACTGTTGTGATATATGGGTGTAATAGAATTTATGTAGATGTTGACTACGATAAAATGTATCCGATGAGAACGTCATCGCTGATAAATTGTGTCGCCGAGCGAGTTATGGAGCATTTTAAAAATTCTTTACGAGGAGCGGGATTAACTCAGCAACGATGTGAAGCAATAACATCTTGGGGAAAACGGATGGCAGAGCAAGGTGGAGCTTCGATCAGTGATGTTGCTGAATTACAAAAATCCTTGAGATTTCCTATTACAGTTAAATCGTTAACCGGAGAAATATTACATAATTGTAAATATAAATCAAATAAAGTACCAATTGAAATTATTGACCATAACGGACATGCCTGGAATTCCAAGATAACTGAGTTTCCTCCGGCAAGGGTTGTAAAATATATACCTGAAATTTTTACCAAGCATGGACTTTACGAAGAGAAATTATTTGATGCGATTGCCGAGCTAAGCGGAGATGATCCAACTGGTGTATGGTTATTTTCGAGTAGTGATGACCCAGAAATAGGATTTGATCAATTTGTAACATTTAACGAAGAATTATATCGCGAGCAACAACTAGATTCACGTATGAAAAATGTTACAAAAGATCTTGTGGAAAACTTTGGTGAACAAATACTATGCAATTCTTTTACAGTTTCATCGGCGATTGCTCATTACGCTCGTGAAATAAATTCTTGGAGAAAAACTCCGAAAGGATTTCTTGACGATATAAAATTAAGTTGTATCGAATACGGACATGGCGGATTGTGGAATACCAAGTATGATAATGTTAATTTAATTTCCGCTGATATGAATGCCAGTTATCCTGGAGGGTTTTTAGGAATGGTGGCGTGTGCTGAATATTTTAAACGTTTTGGACATCCAACACATGAGATGACGCGCGTTGCGATTAATGGAGATTTACCTGATTTTGATTTAACTGGATTTGCTAAAGTTGTTGCTGCTAAACTTCGCGATGGATTACACGATTGTAGTTATTGTTGGATTGGCAAACATATGTCTGAGAAAGCGTGGACTCCAATAGTGTTGTTGCGATATATGTTAGATAGTGGTATGTTAACGATGTTGACAGTCAGTGAAGCTATAATAAGTTATAAGTCTCAAAAGGATGTTTGGCTACCAACGCCAGATTTAGATAGAGAAATTGAAAATGTAAGAAAGAATTTTCCGGAATACAACGACGAAAAAATACTTGAAATGGCTAAACAAATATATTGTGATAGAGAGAAATCAGCAAAGGATTACGGAAGAAAAATAATAGGAAAGTTTACTCAAGGAGGAAGATTTTCTAATGCTCGATATTCTTTTAGATTGGTAATTGATCCAATCGAAGAACAAATTATTATTAAACATCTCACTGATACTAATAGATTTGTAACGAGTAGAAGGGCATTTTTATCAAATGGGAAACAATATGGAACTGTTATAACTTACATAGATGGAGAAAATGCTCAATGGGTACATTTAAGAGCTTCAATGTTAGCGTACACAAGTATTAATTTATTTTCAATGATAAATAAATTTCCAGATATCGCTGTGAGAGTTGCAACTGATTCTATGTATTTCCACGAAAAACATATTTCCGCGGTTGAACCATTTCTCGGAGATGGTTGGGGATCTTGGAGAATTAAAAAAGAGCGACTACATTGTTATAACCACCATGCAGATGTTGAGATACTTGATCGTTACCGTGAAAATTCGGAAAATATTCAATTGGACTTTTCTAGTGCACCATCAGTGCTTGATCCGTTAACAAGATATAAAATAGTTTACTTAAACGGTTGTGGAGGTTCTGGAAAAACAGAAAGAGTTATAAGATTATATAAAAATGAAAATGCTAGCATTTCCAACATAATAGCGTTAACACCGGCTCATAAACTAAAGAAAGATATAAAAGATCGTGGAATTCCTGCTAGTACTTATCACAGCTTTTTTAGGTGGAAGGGTGATGCGTGGACACCATCACGGATGGGTAATAAATTTATTCCACCGGTAATTCTTTGGGATGAGGTGTGTACAGTGCCGTTAAAAATATTACAACAGTTTCTCGGCTGGTTATCTACGAAAAATGTTAAAGTGATATTATGCGGAGATGATGGTCAACCACCACCATTTTACGGAGAATCACCTCATGAATGGTTGATGGCTAACGCTGATTATTATGAAGAAACCACAGAAGATTTTAGATCACTACATGAAAAAAAAAAGATTTAAAATCTAGAATCCGCCGGAAACCTGATTACGAACAGTGCAGAATTCTCAGAGAAGTTATCCCGGAAACATCTGAAGAAGATTTTTTGAAATTTTGGACACCAAACGACTTAGTATTTGCTAGTAGAAAAATAACCCGAGATGATATTCAGCGACGATTATTCGAAATACACAAGAAAAAGTTTCCTGATATGAAAGTTCCTTTGTGTTACAGACCATCTGATACACGACAACAAAATATTAATGTTAAAATTCCAGGCGGTGGAATTGAAAAATTAGTGGTAAATGAAATTGTACACGTGGACATCGATGTAGTTGAGGACGCATTAAACGCTACCAATTCTCCTTGGATGTTAGGTTATGCAGCTACGATACACTCGTCGCAGGGATTAACTATCACAGATACAATTATTTGGATCGTAGATAACCGGATTGAATGGTCAAATTTAGTTTATTTATCGGTATCTAGAGCTAGACGAATAAATCAATTACGCCGAGTTAACATCGAAGATACAGCAAGTAGTTCTGATGTTGATATTTACGTTGTTGAGAAAAAATTATCAGGATATAAACAACAAGATAAGAAAAAAAAAAAATTTTAATATTAATTCGGGTTTAATACTATCGTTGAAAACTCAACAAGATAATCACTGCGCGGCTCGTAATTGTTTAATGCGCTGGCGGTATCATCCTGGAGATTGTCGCCAGTTTACCGTTGACAGAATAGATAATAATTTTGGCATATTATTGGTAATGTGAGATTAACATGTCTGGAGTGTAATATACGTCACGCTGGTGGAATTGCAAGTAATTCTAACTAATTTTTCGCGGTGGTAATTGAGTGTCGTCAGGAATAACTTGTAGTTGTTCGCGTGTGAATCCTCGCTGAGGTGCGGATGAATCTAATCTATAAATTGCTGGCCTGGTAGAAGATCGTGTCGACGATGATATTTTATGTGTGGTGATACTCCAAATAGGATCAGTGGCTCTTGCGCTACCACCTTTGAGTTCACCCGGCTCATATAAATATCTCACAGTGACGTCACCGAGAATTGGTTGGAAATTGGAAGTGTTAGTGGAAATGCTAGCATTTCTAATACCAGGTACATACTTTTTTTTATTGCGATGCTAGGTTTGATACCAATCATTCGAGTTATTTCGTTATTTAACGCGGATACTACTTTTGGTAATCTTGAGACCCATTCACGAGATCGAGTTTCTTGAGTAAATTCTTTCGCGTATTGATATCCAAATAACCGCTCAGCCAGAGTTCTATTAAATCTTTCAACAACTGCCTGATCGCGGTGTATTGCAGTGTGTCCTCGTCGTATAGCAACGTTATGAGTTTTCATCGTAGATGTAACAACACCTTGAGATTCCTTACCAGGATCAACTTGTAATAGATTTGGCCATCTTAGTGGGCCTTTACGATAAATCTTTTCAAATGCATCGGAGACTTCTTTTGACGACTTTGTTTTTAACGGTATTGCTTGTTTATATCTACTAGCGATATCAACTACAGTTAATGCATATTTGTAACCGCGTTCATGAGGAAGAAATAATATATCGGCTTGATGAACTTCATTCGGTACAAAAACATCAAAATGAGAATAATTAATTTTTTTAGGACCCGGAAGATAAATTTGCCATAACGCCTGTTTGGATAACCAATCTGCTGCGGTTTTATATTTTACCGATGCAGCATTGGCTAGTTTTTTAATTGCTGCGTAACCTTTCCAGTAACCGCTAGGAGAGTAATAAATGGATTCCATGTTATTGTAAAATAATTTAGATTTTTAAATACTAGCACCGAACATTATTTTACCTTTCATCGCTGCGCTTATCAACCAAGAAGCTAACTTTTCTTTGAATTTTTTATCTGGAATTGCATTTAATGCGTAAATTAATTTTACATCTGCGAGATGACGCTGTTGAAGATCATCACTGCAATATGCGATATCATGTATTCAACAAGCTTCATCGATAGCGTTAATTGGATCTTCACCTGGATTTGGTTGATCATGCTCTTCAAGTCTGATCTCTAATCGAGTTCCAGGTCCGCAGTAACTATATCCTGGAAGATGTTTTTCACCTGGATATTTTGCCCATGGTAGTCCTGGAAGTTTTGATAATTTACCAGCTATATCTCCGGCTGTTTTTTTTTTATAAATCTAAATTTTTTTATGCCACAAATTTCACAATTACCTGAAAGTGCTAGTCGATTATTTTTAGTTGTAACTGTTGTTTCATTATTTGTTGGTGTACGCTTCTTACATTTAACACAATATAAATCCATAATTTTATACATAAATAAACTATACTAATAAATGGAAGTGATTGATTTTAGCGCTACAAAGAAGAAACAACCAGTTAAACATAATATTATGCTACCAAATTCTATTAGGATGATTATTATTGGACCATCTGGAAGTGGAAAAACACAATTATTGTTGACGATGATAATGAAACATATGACCTGGGATAAATTATATTTAGTCGCACCCAGCGTAGATGATCAACACTGTTATAATGTATTAAAAGAATATAATGAAAACGCATCTGAAATTACCGGACAAAAATGTCATTGATGTAATAACTGATATTGATGACGCTCCATCTGTCGACGATCTTGACGGAAGATTTAATAATCTCGTCGTATACGATGATGTCATGTTAGATAAACAAAAAAAATCCCGCAAGAATTTTCTCACGTGGTAGACACAAAAATGCAGATGTTATTTATGTTACTCAGCGGTATACACAAATCCCTAAAGTAATTCGCGATAATTGTAATTTACTAAGTGTGTTTAACCGCGTGGATATACATACGCTAAGAAATATTTGGCAAACTTTGTGTTCTGAGATGGATTTTAATAAATTTAAAAACTTTTTCAGTAATGCTCAGCGAACCCCTCATGGATTTGTCACAATAGCGCTACATGATCCGCGGACACGATATCGTATCGGACTTGATCACATATACAGATAAATCATCGTGAAAAAAAACATCCCGGTGGTAAACCATCACAACGAGGCAAAAAAATGGTAAGTCTCAGATCGGCAAAATACGAGTTAACGATTTTTTTTAAGTCTCAGAATCTGGAATGGCCAATATCGAGGGGTGATTTTGTTGCATTTTTAGGCAAAAAGTCACCGCCAGCCTCTCTGCTTGTTAAGGGTTTCTTATCCGAGACAATAATATTTGCGAAAATGTAAAAGTCTCAGATTGGTAAAATACGAGTTACCGATTTTTTTTTAAGTCTCAGATTCGGGAATGGCCAATATCGATGGGTGATATTTTTTTATTTTTAGGCAAAAATTCACCGTCCCCCCCCCCCCTCTGCTGCTTCAAAACTGGGAGGATATGCTCCCAATGTAATTTGACTTCTTTGACACAACGTTTTACCACTTTAAGGGTTCTTCATTCGAGTATGCTTTCGATGTCGTAAACATCGTCATCTTGTTTGGTTACACGTTGTAACTCAGGCAAGTAAAACGTTACTTTTAACATTTCCCAGTTCATTTCTTCCAATTTATAGACGGCGCGATGACGACCAGGAACTCGTCCTGTGACAAGAAAGAATTCAGTGGTCCAGTTGGGTAAGTAACCCTTGTCGAAAGTGTGTATGGCTTTCTCAATACGCACCTAATCTCCTGCTTCCAACACTCCACCTTTATTGGAGAGGGCCACCGTCAGGGATGTACCAAAAAGGCGCGCTCAAAAACAGTCACTTAATTGTCGGGAGTCACATCTGTGGGGGCAGGTCCGATGCGCAACGATTGCAATACGTGTTGTAATTGGGACATGTATGTCAATGAGGATTGGGAGGTAAATACGGGTTTAGTTGTTCTTGCCATTGATGGTATTCCATCCATCGTTTGTAAGGGACTACAGGCAGTAATCATCCTTCGATTCGTTTCCAATGGTCACGTCTGAGATCTTTGTACCCCCAGAGTTCCCTTTTATCTTCTTGGTCCATATTTGTCTTTGAATCGTGTGAGAAACAACTCATTATTACTCCCAGTATTTCTTTGACAATAGGTCCTAACGATCTAGGTAAACTGCCGCTACAGAGGAGGAGTGTGTCACCGCTGAGGAGACGAATTTGGAAACACAGGTTTTAATTGTTTCATCAAATGAGGAAGAACGGGTGCCAAATTGGGTTTGACTGGCATCACCAGCAACGGAAGAGTAGAAGAACCTGAGGATATTGGAGACGCGGTCACCGTCGCTGCAGGTCGTGGTTCGCGAATTAAGGTTGCATCCGGCCTAAGTGCCTTTAGTGGGTAGAAGCTATCTTCTGAAGACATTTCTTTTTCTGTGGGCTTTTTATTTTCTGGAGACTTTTTTATGTGACCTGGTTCAGACACCAATGCTCTTTATTAGGGTCCGTTAGACTTTTTTTGAAAAGTGGTTTTGTCTTCGGGAAACCTTTGGGAGCATTGAGATCCCATTTAAAGAGGGAGCAAATGATAATAACTCCTAGAGATCAGCTACCTGCAGGTTTAAAAACGATTTGCTTTACTGTTTCAGTGTCGATGCAAGGATTTGCAAGTTGTGTCAATGCTACTTTGTTTCTCTCAAAACTGCATTTAGTTTTATGTGGTATGTCAATGATGCATTGCCATAATTGACGTGCTGTCACCGTAAACCATCGTTAAGATATTTCTGAGACTGGATTCTACGACGCGAGCACGTATTGATGTTTGTTTTCGCGACTTACGTGGTATGAAGCACTAATCAATCTGACAGATTGATAAGACTGAAGGGACGTCATGTTCGCGCTGTGTGAGACAGAGCCAAAGTGCGCTTGTATTTTGGTAGCTTTGTTGTTGTTGTTAAGTCTACATCAGGGATGTGGGTACGAAGTCGCAAATAATCGGAAAGGGGGTTGGGGGTTGGGTAACCACACTAGTAAGTAGACGTGTGGGATTTGAGTGGAACCATTGTACACATGCGTCTGCCATGGCGTTCCGAACTGTTTGGCTAAGACTTGCACTTGCGATTTATCTCTATGGCTTTTAAACATGACCACGTAATGAGCACTGAGACTAAGTGTGCGATAAATTTTACTTTATTCAAAATACAATTGTGTGATATAAATGACACTGATATTACGACGATTCATTTGCGCGTTAACCAGTTAAACTTATTATTCGTCTTCTCCTAACACGTCGTCAAAAATGGTCAGATAGTTTTGACGTAGGTCAGACATGATCGTCTTCGCTATAAATGCCTTCAAGAAGCACAATGTAATCGATTCGACTTGCAGTGTGCTGTACGCCTATTGCCACTCTTTGTAACACCATGCGTTGAGGTTAAAGATAGCTAAAATGATATTTTTTTTAATCAAACGTTTGACAAATTTGGTTTTGTCTGAAAGGATAGGTCCGGCAATCAACATGTTATGGGACTGGCGAAGATACTAGACCTCCCTACTAGCATGATCTAAGTGTACGACGATGACTTTGATAGTAAAAGAAGAGAGAGCATATACAGCAGAGGTAGCAACTGTAGTGTAGGGAATGTAGCTTTTGCAAAGAAAACAGGCAAGACGAGTGTAACACGATAACCGGGACGGACCACTTCGGATTAACAACAAAACACGCTTTGATGATACAGATATAAAAATTATGGTTTAATGTGGCGATATATATATATATAAGCAAAACAATAAAATACGTGCGTAGTGTAATCCAAATATTGGATTTAATTATATTTAATTACGCACAGACTCGTAAATGCAACAAATTATACAATGATACAAATCAATGATACAATGATACAAAACATGATACAAAACAATGATACAATGATACAAAAACTGATACAAAACCCCAGCAAAAAAATATACAAAAAAGATGAATACAGTTTACTCACGTAGTAAACAAAGCTGGATTACTCATATAGTAAAAATGTATACGCTCAAGTAGCGAAACTATATTTGAAAATAATAAAGGGACAGATAACAACTTATCTTTCCAGTCTCAAAAGATATATTGGGTTCCGCAAACCCATATTAGCCCACGACCAACAAATTACAAATAAATAGATATAACCGACTATTAGTATACAGCTCCACAGCTGGTACAATAGAACTTCACAATTTCTACAGACTCCGGACCCTCGGAATACTACGAAACATTAAACCCTCCAGACACTCTGGTCATTTAGACAGCTCCACAGCTGGGTCACCCTTGTCACCCTTGACATTAGACACTCCGGCACATTAAACAGCTCTGGACACACCAGTGCATTTAATCACAGCTCCCGACGTTTGACAGCTCCGGACACCCCGGACGTTTAACACCCTCGTACCAATAGCTGAAAATATACCCGACACCGTGTACTAACCTTGATACAGACATAACGTAATGACGTTATACACGGTAAATTATCAAGACTATATTATTATCATTTCAAAAGGACAGGTTCTATAGTAAACCTTCCCTGTTCGATAATGCTGATAGTAAACAATTCTTTTTTTAACAAAATATAGCTTTACATTACCAATTTAAATGCCTTGCGAACAAGAGTAGAAAATGCACGCATTATGCGGTGTAAAAGCAATATAACAAACATGCACAGGTAAATATAGTATTAGTCAGTATCAAAAATGTACTTACCCCTACAGCTAAAGTTGTGCCAATACTCCCTCCCTCGGATCAATAGCCCTACAGCTAACAGTCCTTTAAACCACTCTTTTTTGGGGGGCACCAGACAGATGCCCCCTCTCCCTATTGAAAAAACTAATAAAAAAGTTTATGTGTATGTGTGTTCCCCCGATATGTAGTTGGGTGTTTTTTTTATGAAATTTCATTTAATTTAAACTAACCTTAATTTTTTCCCATCGGGATTATATAATAATAGGAAGATATTTTTATCCTTAGTGTTTTTCTATGACATTTCCACCCGAGCACAAGGGCTCATCATGGGTGTCTGTCTCATACTTCAAAGTTAACCCTGGCTAGGGGTTTCCTGTATCCTGTGTTTGCTATTTGTGTTGTGCTATATGTGTGTTGCTATATGTATTCATATGAATACTGTATTATTTTGTAAGGATAGCCATACTTTGTCAATTTTCCCAGTTTTCTAACCATATAATTACCTCTAAACGGTAATTATTCCAATATATCTTTTTTTTAATTTCATTTAGTTAATATATTTTTTTATTAATTTTGAATTTTGTACAAACCATGGTGTCTTAATTTTAAATTAATTTGGTTGAAACCAAACTATTGTTTTACTGTTTATGATATTATGTTCCATGTTTTGTAATTTCCTTATTTATATACTAGATCACTTTGATCGAAATGGGATTCGTACAATTTCTTTATTCTTTTCGCACTTCACCCTTCTCGATACTATTTGTGATCTTTATTTATTTATCATTAAGTCCTTATTTTTTTCCAAAAGATTATTTTATATTTCCCTTTAAACGGGCTTTCTGTGTAGACTTGCACAATCTCCACAGAGTAAAAACATTTTCCACCAGTGATTTTGTATGATAGCATGCTTTTTTTCAAGAAAAGGAAAAGAAATAAAAAGGAAACAGATCTGAACTAAAGAGCCTATCTAATCCGTGAGTTGTTTTGTAGTGTATATGTCTCAGGTGAGTTTTATTCCAAACTCTTTCACGGGCCTGTCCACTTCGCGTAGCGCCATGTGATATAGCCCCGTGCTCTCATTGCTCGTACTTTCTCCTCCTGAGTTCCCTGAACCCTCCTTATCTAACATTTTCTCTATAATTTTGAAATGGACCGCATGCTATCATATACTTAATAATAAAGCCCGATATTTCTTCTAAAATTTTCCTTGTAAATATGCCATCTAGGTATAAAAGCTGTATATTGTCATATATTTGTTTTCGTATAATATTTGTGACAATTTTGTTTCTATCATTTAAAGTTATTAGACATTCAGTGATAATATGTTTTTTGGTAAAAAAGAAGTTTTTGCATAGTGGACATTTTGGCAACACTACGATCATACGCCGTCGCACTGCTATTTCCCCTGTCAACCATGCATCATGCATGTATTTGAACAAGGTACTTTGTATTTTAAGGGATCTGAGTTTGACCCAGTTTCCCCATGCCCTATCCCAGTTAATATTTATGTGTTTTTGCTCTACCTTGTTTTTGTCCTTATTTATTGTGTTTTGTACTAGCCATATGTATGTGCCTTTTGTATCAGTGTCCCAGAATTCTTTAACATCTCTATATTTAAATAATAAATCTTTTATTGATCTTAATTTCCTTGGCACTTCTAATAATTTAATTAATTTATTATTCCTATATATGTCGTTTCTCTGCTTCATAGAGAAACCGAAATAATATATATAAAGCCCTTGCCAAGCTATTTTGGGCTCAACTTTAATCTCCTTAAATCTATTTAAAATGTTGGTGTATTTAATTAGGGTGGGGTGGGGGAGACCTAGACCTCCCCTCTTCCCTTCCCTATATAAAGTGTCTTTGTTGGTATAATGGATTTTAAAAGCCCATAAATACTTAATAATATCGTTATCTATATGTTTTAGTGTTGCATTTTTTATGTCTACTGTTTTTAATTTGTAATTTAAGTGCACATACATATAGTTTTTAGCAGCTTGTGCTCGTTCCATTAAGCATAGTGGCAGTGGGGCCCAGATTGTCAAATTTTTCTTAATACTGTCTTTGATTTCTTTTAAATTGTTTTTAAGTTCGTCCTTCCCAAAATTTACCCCTAATGTTTTTATATTATCTTTAATAAGAAGAGCAGGCAGACCATGTTTCTTACCTCTCCAGTTTCCTATTAATAAAATTTCCGTTTTATCAGGATTTATCTTAGATCCTGAAACTTTTTCAAATTTGTCAAATTCCTTTATTAGTTCAATATAGGATTTTCCATCTTGAATAAAGTTTGTGCAATCATCAGCATGTTGTAGCATCTTAAGTTCTTCTTTGATGTTTGGAACTTTAATCCCTACAATATTTTGGTTATTTCTTACTTTGATACTTAGAATTTCTATTGCTATTACATATAATAGCATCGATAGTGGGCAACCTTGCCTCACTGATCTTTGAATTTCAAATTTGTCCGTTTTTGCTCCATTTACCTGTACAATCGAGTTTATATCATTTTTTTTTTTTTTTTTTTTTTGGGGACACCAGACAGATGCCCCCTCTCCCTATTGAAAAAACTAATAAAAAAGTTTATGTGTATGTGTGTTCCCCCGATATGTAGTTGGGTGTTTTTTTATGAAATTTCATTTAATTTAACCTAACCTTAATTTTTTCCCATCGGGATTATATAATAATAGGAAGATATTTTTGTCCTTAGTGTTTTTCTATGACATTTCCACCCGAGCACAAGGGCTCATCATGGGTGTCTGTCTCATACTTCAAAGTTAACCCTGGCTAGGGGTTTCCTGTATCCTGTGTTTGCTATTTGTGTTGTGCTATATGTGTGTTGCTATATGTATTCATATGAATACTGTATTATTTTGTAAGGATAGCCATACTTTGTCAATTTTCCCAGTTTCTCTAACCATATAATTACCTCTAAACGGTAATTATTCCAATATATCTTTTTTTATTTCATTTAGTTAATATATATTTTTTTATTAATTTTGAATTTTGTACAAACCATGGTGTCTTAATTTTAAATTAATTTGGTTAAAACCAAACTATTGTTTTACTGTTTGTGATATTATGTTCCATGTTTTGTAATTTCCTTATTTATATACTAGATCACTTTGATCGAAATGGGATTCGTGCAATTTCTTTATTCTTTTTGCACTTCACCCTTCTCGATACTATTTGTGATCTTTATTTATTTATCATTAAGTCCTTATTTTTTTCCAAAAGATTATTTATATTTCCCTTTAAACGGGCTTTCTGTGTAAACTTACACAATCTCCACAGAGTAAAAACATTTTCCACCAGTGATTTTGTATGATAGCATGCTTTTTTCAAGAAAAGGAAAAGAAATAGAAAGGAAACAGATCTGAACTAAAGAGCCTATCTAATCCGTGAGTTGTTTTGTAGTGTATATGTCTCAGGTGAGTTTTATTCCAAACTCTTTCACGGGCCTGTCCACTTCGCGTAGCGCCATGTGATATAGCCCCGTGCTCTCATTGCTCGTACTTTCTCCTCCTGAGTTCCCTGAACCCTCCTTATCTAACATTTTCTCTATAATTTTGAAATGGACCGCATGCTATCATATACTTAATAATAAAGCTCGATATTTCTTCTAAAATTTTCCTTGTAAATATGCCATCTAGGTATAAAAGCTGTATATTGTCATATATTTGTTTTCGTATAATATTTGTGACAATTTTGTTTCTATCATTTAAAGTTATTAGACATTCAGTGATAATATGTGTTTTGGTAAAAAAGAAGTTTTTGCAAAGTGGACATTTTGGCAACACTACGATCATACGCCGTCGCACTGCTATTTCCCCTGTCAACCATGCATCATGCATGTATTTGAACAAGGTACTTTGTATTTTAAGGGATCTGAGTTTGACCCAGTTTCCCCATGCCCTATCCCAGTTAATATTTATGTGTTTTTGCTCTACCTTGTTTTTGTCCTTATTTATTGTGTTTTGTACTAGCCATATGTATGTGCCTTTTGTATCAGTGTCCCAGAATTCTTTAACATCTCTATATTTAAATAATAAATCTTTTATTGATCTTAATTTCCTTGGCACTTCTAATAATTTAATTAATTTATTATTCCTATATATGTCGTTTCTCTGCTTCATAGAGAAACCAAAATAATATATATAAAGCCCTTGCCAAGCTATTTTGGGCTCAACTTTAATCTCCTTAAATCTATTTAAAATGTTGGTGTATTTGATTAGGGTGGGGTGGGGGAGACCTAGACCTCCCCTCTTCCCCTCCCTGTATAGAGTATCTTTGTTTGTGTAATGTATTTTAAAATCCCATAAGTATTTAATAATATCGTTATCTATTTTTTTTAGTGTTGCATTTTTTATGTCTACTGTTTTTAATTTGTAATTTAAGTGCACATACATATAGTTTTTAGCAGCTTGTGCTCGTTCCATTAAGCATAGTGGCAGTGGTGCCCAGATTGTCAAATTTTTCTTAATACTTTCTTTGATTTCTTTTAAATTGTTTTTAAGTTCGTCCTTCCCAAAATTTACCCCTAATGTTTTTATATTATCTTTAATAAGAAGAGCAGGCAGACCATGTTTCTTACCTCTCCAGTTTCCTATTAATAAAATTTCCGTTTTATCAGGATTTATCTTAGATCCTGAAACTTTTCCAAATTTGTCAAATTCCTTTATTAGTTCAATATAGGATTTTCCATCTTGAATAAAGTTCGTGCAATCATCAGCATGTTGTAGCATCTTAAGTTCTTCTTTGATGTTTGGAACTTTAATCCCTACAATATTTTGGTTATTTCTTACTTTGATACTTAGAATTTCTATTGCTATTACATATAATAGCATCGATAGTGGGCAACCTTGCCTCACTGATCTTTGAATTTCAAATTTTTCCGTTTTTGCTCCATTTACCTGTACAATCGAGTTTATATCATTATACAGAATTTTAGTCCAATTTTGAAAATTTGCTCCAAATCCAAATTTTTCCAGTGTCTTATATATATAGTTTTGTTCAATTCTATCAAAGGCTTTTTCCTGATCAAGTAGTACCATAGCACTAGTATTACCAGTTATATTGATATGATCAATTATAGTTTTAATGTTTAAAATGTTTTTTTGTATGTTTCTTCCTTTTGGCCCACTTGTTTGATTTATATTTATAATTGGGTCAAGACACTTTTTGACCCTTTCCGATAAGATTTTGCTAATAATTTTATAGTCAACATTAAGGAGTGAGATGGGTCTCCAGTTCTTTATTTCATCCCTATTACCCTTTCCCTTATATATTATTGTTATCATACCCTCCCTCATTGTGTTAGTCATTTTGCTATTCCTAAGTGCAATATTATTGAATAACCATGCTAAAATTGGCGACAACTCTCTACAGAATTTTTTGTAGAACTCTGCAGAAAGTCCATCTCTCCCTGGTGATTTATTCTTACCTAATTTCCCTATTGTCTCTATTATTTCGTCTTGTGATATAAATTCCTCACATTTGTCTCTATGTTCTGAGGTAATTTTTTCACAATTTGTCTCTCGTAAGTATGTTTCTATATCTTCGTCTGCTATTCTCTGTGAAGTATATAGGTCCTTATAGTAATTCCGTATGTAATCTAGTATTTGAGTTTTGTCTTCTAGTATTTCCCTTCCCGTGTTTAGACTTTCTAATGTTTTTTCTCCCCCCCCCTTCTTAATTCCTCCCTTTTATATAAGCCCCCTGCAGTTTCATATAGTTTGGTAAATCTACCTGCTTTTATTTCCCTCCCTTTATAATAATCTAGTTTTAATTTCTCTAATCTTAATACTATTGTTTCTTTTGTGTTCTGTGTTGTTGTTGTGTTTATTAAATTTTCCATAGCTTCTATTTCTAATTTAAAGTTTTTAGCCCTTAATTTCGAATGTTTAATTGCTATTTTTTTTAATTTAACTTTTAATTTATCCCATTCTGCCATGATATCATTATTCCCTTGAGTTTTAAAATCTTCTATTTCCCTTTTTATTTCTTCTATGAATTCCCCTATATTTAATAATTTAGTATTTAATTTCCATGATCCACGACCCCATTTAGTTCTCTTAGATATCCCTACTTCTAAATAAATTAATTTATGGTCCGAAACTTGATAATTTGATATCCCTGATTTTATGTATTTATTTGTTCCAAAACATGTGCCCCAAAAAGTATCTATTCTACTTGCTGTATCCCCTTTTGTATAAGTATATTCCACCCTTAGTAAATTTAAACGTCTATATATGTCAACCAAATCTAAGGATTCCATAATAAGTTCCATGATGTTCATTATTTCTAAGTCTGATCTTGTTATTTTTTTCATTCGGTCTATGTCATGTCTTACCCAATTAAAATCCCCACCTATGATCAAATTTTCCCCTATATAGTTGTTCAAGTACTCCCTAAATCCTGTTGCAAAGGCTCGTTTCATATTAAGAGAGGCTGGCATATATATATTTAAAAAATGACAATTCTCTATTTTTAAATGAATGAGTCTACCCTTAAAAAATACCCCTTCCTCTATTCTTTCCCATTTCATCCCTACTTTATTTTTAATCATAATCGCAATCCCACCTCCTTTATCCCTCCCTATATAGTCATTTTGAATTATAATGCAATCCAGCTTTCTTTCAAGTTGTTCTTTTAATTCGTCTGTTAGTCCGTTATGTGTCTCTTGAATAAACAGTAAATCAAAATCCCCTATTTGTATTAACTTATTAACCTTTTCTTGGTTTAATCCATTAACATTTAAAGACAGTACACGGAAGTTTTTTTCTTCCATTTCTGGTTTTTCTCCAGGTGGCCGCAAATTTTAGTGGTTATAAATTATTGACTATTGTTTTTTTTATTTAAGTGCTTGTATCTTCCCTTTTTCAGGGGAACCTGGGTCATTGTTCTCTGATTGAGTGTCACTTATGGGAATATCAAAATCACTGGTTATATTTGAGTAAAGGGTGTCATTGTGTTTCTCGTTTTCAATTTCGTTATCAATAGTTGAGTTGAGGGTATCCATGTTGCATATGTTTTCATTTTTTTGAGTGGAATCCACGTTGGAAACCACAGTTTCCTCTAGTTGTCTCTCACTTTCCCCAGATTCATTTATTTGATTGTCTGTTTCATTTCCCTTAGGTACTATTTCTATTGTATGAGAGGGAAGTATGTCTTCAAATTCCACAGAGGAAGGGAGTGCTTTGTCCAATTCCTCTGAGGAAGAAGACAGACTTTCGGCTTTCCTTTTCTTGTTTTGTTTCTTTTTTTGGTTCTTAATTGGTGTTGAGGTTCTTGGTATGGGTTCACTACTTTCAGACATGGTTTTTTCAACATCTTCACCTATCAGAGTTTCAAAGGGGTTAGCATGTGAAAATGTTGGAATGCTAATCTTGGTCCTAGTCTCTTTCTTATTTCCCACCTGAACCCATCCTATATTGGGGTTTTTGTTCAATTGTGGTTCATTTTGTACCACGTTAGCAAATGTGGGCCCCTGGGTTCCCATCTCTGTTTTACAATCCCATGGCCCATGTCCTTTTTGACCGCATTTACTGCACTTACGGTCCTTTTCACAATCCCTATACCACGTCCTAATTCTGAACCCAAGGACATAAAAGAAGGGAGGTATCTTTGCCTCTTGACCTTTCTCAACTTTGATTATCCTTACCGCGGACGTGATCCCAGAAAAACCCCACGAGTCGGCTAGTTTGTGCCCTTTGCTTTCAACGTTGAAACGCTGAAACATTTTAATTTCTAGTTCCATCGTGTCAATGTAAAAAGGTAATCCATGGAAATGGATTTCTACCATTTTAGGACCCATTTCTCTCTCTATAGGTGGGGCTTCATGTACGAACATCTGTATACCCTTCACCATAAAAGATTCACAATCTAGGATTGGTGTATCCTTCTCTTTTGGGTATAGCATGAACCTTTTCGGTCCTGCGTTCTGGAGTGCTATAATTTTGGACATGTCTACAGACATGGCCTTGAGGGCTGCTAAGATCTCCGTCTGTTTTGGAGTTTCATCAGCACTAGATATTAATAACTGGCAACCCTTGGGATGGTGTGCTGATAGCACATTGTCCTCCACAGTACACTTGTAATACAAGTGTAATCTAGATCTATTACCCCTAGGGAAATTTGGTCTATTTTCCTCATTTTGCTCCATTTTACTTGGATCCCCAAGTGAACAATGTTTAAATGAAAAAATGCTAAGTAAAGTAAAAAAAGAAAAAAAAGTGCAGTGAAAAATGTAACAATATAAATGTGCTATAAGAAAAACTATAAACCTTGGAGATAATGAATTGGGAATAATCCAAAATAATCCAATTTGCACTACAGACTAGCTTATCTTTCCTGTGATAAGACACGTTTGGTCTCGTTTTAAAGCATTTTTTTTTGGGGGGGGGGCACCAGACAGATGCCCCCTCTCCCTATTGAAAAAACTAATAAAAAAGTTTATGTGTATGTGTGTTCCCCCGATATGTAGTTGGGTGTTTTTTTTTATGAAATTTCATTTAATTTAAACTAACCTTAATTTTTTCCCATCGGGATTATATAATAATAGGAAGATATTTTTATCCTTAGTGTTTTTCTATGACATTTCCACCCGAGCACAAGGGCTCATCATGGGTGTCTGTCTCATACTTCAAAGTTAACCCTGGCTAGGGGTTTCCTGTATCCTGTGTTTGCTATTTGTGTTGTGCTATATGTGTGTTGCTATATGTATTCATATGAATACTGTATTATTTTGTAAGGATAGCCATACTTTGTCAATTTTCCCAGTTTTCTAACCATATAATTACCTCTAAACGGTAATTATTCCAATATATCTTTTTTTTATTTCATTTAGTTAATATATTTTTTTATTAATTTTGAATTTTGTACAAACCATGGTGTCTTAATTTTAAATTAATTTGGTTGAAACCAAACTATTGTTTTACTGTTTATGATATTATGTTCCATGTTTTGTAATTTCCTTATTTATATACTAGATCACTTTGATCGAAATGGGATTCGTACAATTTCTTTATTCTTTTCGCACTTCACCCTTCTCGATACTATTTGTGATCTTTATTTATTTATCATTAAGTCCTTATTTTTTTCCAAAAGATTATTTTATATTTCCCTTTAAACGGGCTTTCTGTGTAGACTTGCACAATCTCCACAGAGTAAAAACATTTTCCACCAGTGATTTTGTATGATAGCATGCTTTTTTTCAAGAAAAGGAAAAGAAATAAAAAGGAAACAGATCTGAACTAAAGAGCCTATCTAATCCGTGAGTTGTTTTGTAGTGTATATGTCTCAGGTGAGTTTTATTCCAAACTCTTTCACGGGCCTGTCCACTTCGCGTAGCGCCATGTGATATAGCCCCGTGCTCTCATTGCTCGTACTTTCTCCTCCTGAGTTCCCTGAACCCTCCTTATCTAACATTTTCTCTATAATTTTGAAATGGACCGCATGCTATCATATACTTAATAATAAAGCCCGATATTTCTTCTAAAATTTTCCTTGTAAATATGCCATCTAGGTATAAAAGCTGTATATTGTCATATATTTGTTTTCGTATAATATTTGTGACAATTTTGTTTCTATCATTTAAAGTTATTAGACATTCAGTGATAATATGTTTTTTGGTAAAAAAGAAGTTTTTGCATAGTGGACATTTTGGCAACACTACGATCATACGCCGTCGCACTGCTATTTCCCCTGTCAACCATGCATCATGCATGTATTTGAACAAGGTACTTTGTATTTTAAGGGATCTGAGTTTGACCCAGTTTCCCCATGCCCTATCCCAGTTAATATTTATGTGTTTTTGCTCTACCTTGTTTTTGTCCTTATTTATTGTGTTTTGTACTAGCCATATGTATGTGCCTTTTGTATCAGTGTCCCAGAATTCTTTAACATCTCTATATTTAAATAATAAATCTTTTATTGATCTTAATTTCCTTGGCACTTCTAATAATTTAATTAATTTATTATTCCTATATATGTCGTTTCTCTGCTTCATAGAGAAACCGAAATAATATATATAAAGCCCTTGCCAAGCTATTTTGGGCTCAACTTTAATCTCCTTAAATCTATTTAAAATGTTGGTGTATTTAATTAGGGTGGGGTGGGGGAGACCTAGACCTCCCCTCTTCCCTTCCCTATATAAAGTGTCTTTGTTGGTATAATGGATTTTAAAAGCCCATAAATACTTAATAATATCGTTATCTATATGTTTTAGTGTTGCATTTTTTATGTCTACTGTTTTTAATTTGTAATTTAAGTGCACATACATATAGTTTTTAGCAGCTTGTGCTCGTTCCATTAAGCATAGTGGCAGTGGTGCCCAGATTGTCAAATTTTTCTTAATACTGTCTTTGATTTCTTTTAAATTGTTTTTAAGTTCGTCCTTCCCAAAATTTACCCCTAATGTTTTTATATTATCTTTAATAAGAAGAGCAGGCAGACCATGTTTCTTACCTCTCCAGTTTCCTATTAATAAAATTTCCGTTTTATCAGGATTTATCTTAGATCCTGAAACTTTTTCAAATTTGTCAAATTCCTTTATTAGTTCAATATAGGATTTTCCATCTTGAATAAAGTTTGTGCAATCATCAGCATGTTGTAGCATCTTAAGTTCTTCTTTGATGTTTGGAACTTTAATCCCTACAATATTTTGGTTATTTCTTACTTTGATACTTAGAATTTCTATTGCTATTACATATAATAGCATCGATAGTGGGCAACCTTGCCTCACTGATCTTTGAATTTCAAATTTGTCCGTTTTTGCTCCATTTACCTGTACAATCGAGTTTATATCATTATACAGAATTTTAGTCCAATTTTGAAAATTTGCTCCAAATCCAAATTTTTCCAGTGTCTTATATATATAGTTTTGTTCAATTCTATCAAAGGCTTTTTCCTGATCAAGTAGTACCATAGCACTAGTATTACCAGTTATATTGATATGATCAATTATAGTTTTAATGTTTAAAATGTTTTTTTGTATGTTTCTTCCTTTTGGCCCACTTGTTTGATTTATATTTATAATTGGGTCAAGACACTTTTTGACCCTTTCCGATAAGATTTTGCTAATAATTTTATAGTCAACATTAAGGAGTGAGATGGGTCTCCAGTTCTTTATTTCATCCCTATTACCCTTTCCCTTATATATTATTGTTATCATACCCTCCCTCATTGTGTTAGTCATTTTGCTATTCCTAAGTGCAATATTATTGAATAACCATGCTAAAATTGGCGACAACTCTCTACAGAATTTTTTGTAGAACTCTGCAGAAAGTCCATCTCTCCCTGGTGATTTATTCTTACCTAATTTCCCTATTGTCTCTATTATTTCGTCTTGTGATATAAATTCCTCACATTTGTCTCTATGTTCTGAGGTAATTTTTTCACAATTTGTCTCTCGTAAGTATGTTTCTATATCTTCGTCTGCTATTCTCTGTGAAGTATATAGGTCCTTATAGTAATTCCGTATGTAATCTAGTATTTGAGTTTTGTCTTCTAGTATTTCCCTTCCCGTGTTTAGACTTTCTAATGTTTTTTCTCCCCCCCCCTTCTTAATTCCTCCCTTTTATATAAGCCCCCTGCAGTTTCATATAGTTTGGTAAATCTACCTGCTTTTATTTCCCTCCCTTTATAATAATCTAGTTTTAATTTCTCTAATCTTAATACTATTGTTTCTTTTGTGTTCTGTGTTGTTGTTGTGTTTATTAAATTTTCCATAGCTTCTATTTCTAATTTAAAGTTTTTAGCCCTTAATTTCGAATGTTTAATTGCTATTTTTTTTAATTTAACTTTTAATTTATCCCATTCTGCCATGATATCATTATTCCCTTGAGTTTTAAAATCTTCTATTTCCCTTTTTATTTCTTCTATGAATTCCCCTATATTTAATAATTTAGTATTTAATTTCCATGATCCACGACCCCATTTAGTTCTCTTAGATATCCCTACTTCTAAATAAATTAATTTATGGTCCGAAACTTGATAATTTGATATCCCTGATTTTATGTATTTATTTGTTCCAAAACATGTGCCCCAAAAAGTATCTATTCTACTTGCTGTATCCCCTTTTGTATAAGTATATTCCACCCTTAGTAAATTTAAACGTCTATATATGTCAACCAAATCTAAGGATTCCATAATAAGTTCCATGATGTTCATTATTTCTAAGTCTGATCTTGTTATTTTTTTCATTCGGTCTATGTCATGTCTTACCCAATTAAAATCCCCACCTATGATCAAATTTTCCCCTATATAGTTGTTCAAGTACTCCCTAAATCCTGTTGCAAAGGCTCGTTTCATATTAAGAGAGGCTGGCATATATATATTTAAAAAATGACAATTCTCTATTTTTAAATGAATGAGTCTACCCTTAAAAAATACCCCTTCCTCTATTCTTTCCCATTTCATCCCTACTTTATTTTTAATCATAATCGCAATCCCACCTCCTTTATCCCTCCCTATATAGTCATTTTGAATTATAATGCAATCCAGCTTTCTTTCAAGTTGTTCTTTTAATTCGTCTGTTAGTCCGTTATGTGTCTCTTGAATAAACAGTAAATCAAAATCCCCTATTTGTATTAACTTATTAACCTTTTCTTGGTTTAATCCATTAACATTTAAAGACAGTACACGGAAGTTTTTTTCTTCCATTTCTGGTTTTTCTCCAGGTGGCCGCAAATTTTAGTGGTTATAAATTATTGACTATTGTTTTTTTTATTTAAGTGCTTGTATCTTCCCTTTTTCAGGGGAACCTGGGTCATTGTTCTCTGATTGAGTGTCACTTATGGGAATATCAAAATCACTGGTTATATTTGAGTAAAGGGTGTCATTGTGTTTCTCGTTTTCAATTTCGTTATCAATAGTTGAGTTGAGGGTATCCATGTTGCATATGTTTTCATTTTTTTGAGTGGAATCCACGTTGGAAACCACAGTTTCCTCTAGTTGTCTCTCACTTTCCCCAGATTCATTTATTTGATTGTCTGTTTCATTTCCCTTAGGTACTATTTCTATTGTATGAGAGGGAAGTATGTCTTCAAATTCCACAGAGGAAGGGAGTGCTTTGTCCAATTCCTCTGAGGAAGAAGACAGACTTTCGGCTTTCCTTTTCTTGTTTTGTTTCTTTTTTTGGTTCTTAATTGGTGTTGAGGTTCTTGGTATGGGTTCACTACTTTCAGACATGGTTTTTTCAACATCTTCACCTATCAGAGTTTCAAAGGGGTTAGCATGTGAAAATGTTGGAATGCTAATCTTGGTCCTAGTCTCTTTCTTATTTCCCACCTGAACCCATCCTATATTGGGGTTTTTGTTCAATTGTGGTTCATTTTGTACCACGTTAGCAAATGTGGGCCCCTGGGTTCCCATCTCTGTTTTACAATCCCATGGCCCATGTCCTTTTTGACCGCATTTACTGCACTTACGGTCCTTTTCACAATCCCTATACCACGTCCTAATTCTGAACCCAAGGACATAAAAGAAGGGAGGTATCTTTGCCTCTTGACCTTTCTCAACTTTGATTATCCTTACCGCGGACGTGATCCCAGAAAAACCCCACGAGTCGGCTAGTTTGTGCCCTTTGCTTTCAACGTTGAAACGCTGAAACATTTTAATTTCTAGTTCCATCGTGTCAATGTAAAAAGGTAATCCATGGAAATGGATTTCTACCATTTTAGGACCCATTTCTCTCTCTATAGGTGGGGCTTCATGTACGAACATCTGTATACCCTTCACCATAAAAGATTCACAATCTAGGATTGGTGTATCCTTCTCTTTTGGGTATAGCATGAACCTTTTCGGTCCTGCGTTCTGGAGTGCTATAATTTTGGACATGTCTACAGACATGGCCTTGAGGGCTGCTAAGATCTCCGTCTGTTTTGGAGTTTCATCAGCACTAGATATTAATAACTGGCAACCCTTGGGATGGTGTGCTGATAGCACATTGTCCTCCACAGTACACTTGTAATACAAGTGTAATCTAGATCTATTACCCCTAGGGAAATTTGGTCTATTTTCCTCATTTTGCTCCATTTTACTTGGATCCCCAAGTGAACAATGTTTAAATGAAAAAATGCTAAGTAAAGTAAAAAAAGAAAAAAAAGTGCAGTGAAAAATGTAACAATATAAATGTGCTATAAGAAAAACTATAAACCTTGGAGATAATGAATTGGGAATAATCCAAAATAATCCAATTTGCACTACAGACTAGCTTATCTTTCCTGTGATAAGACACGTTTGGTCTCGTTTTAAAGCATTTTTTTTGGGGGGGGGGGGGCACCAGACAGATGCCCCCTCTCCCTATTGAAAAAACTAATAAAAAAGTTTATGTGTATGTGTGTTCCCCCGATATGTAGTTGGGTGTTTTTTTTTATGAAATTTCATTTAATTTAAACTAACCTTAATTTTTTCCCATCGGGATTATATAATAATAGGAAGATATTTTTATCCTTAGTGTTTTTCTATGACATTTCCACCCGAGCACAAGGGCTCATCATGGGTGTCTGTCTCATACTTCAAAGTTAACCCTGGCTAGGGGTTTCCTGTATCCTGTGTTTGCTATTTGTGTTGTGCTATATGTGTGTTGCTATATGTATTCATATGAATACTGTATTATTTTGTAAGGATAGCCATACTTTGTCAATTTTCCCAGTTTTCTAACCATATAATTACCTCTAAACGGTAATTATTCCAATATATCTTTTTTTTATTTCATTTAGTTAATATATTTTTTTATTAATTTTGAATTTTGTACAAACCATGGTGTCTTAATTTTAAATTAATTTGGTTGAAACCAAACTATTGTTTTACTGTTTATGATATTATGTTCCATGTTTTGTAATTTCCTTATTTATATACTAGATCACTTTGATCGAAATGGGATTCGTACAATTTCTTTATTCTTTTCGCACTTCACCCTTCTCGATACTATTTGTGATCTTTATTTATTTATCATTAAGTCCTTATTTTTTTCCAAAAGATTATTTTATATTTCCCTTTAAACGGGCTTTCTGTGTAGACTTGCACAATCTCCACAGAGTAAAAACATTTTCCACCAGTGATTTTGTATGATAGCATGCTTTTTTTCAAGAAAAGGAAAAGAAATAAAAAGGAAACAGATCTGAACTAAAGAGCCTATCTAATCCGTGAGTTGTTTTGTAGTGTATATGTCTCAGGTGAGTTTTATTCCAAACTCTTTCACGGGCCTGTCCACTTCGCGTAGCGCCATGTGATATAGCCCCGTGCTCTCATTGCTCGTACTTTCTCCTCCTGAGTTCCCTGAACCCTCCTTATCTAACATTTTCTCTATAATTTTGAAATGGACCGCATGCTATCATATACTTAATAATAAAGCCCGATATTTCTTCTAAAATTTTCCTTGTAAATATGCCATCTAGGTATAAAAGCTGTATATTGTCATATATTTGTTTTCGTATAATATTTGTGACAATTTTGTTTCTATCATTTAAAGTTATTAGACATTCAGTGATAATATGTTTTTTGGTAAAAAAGAAGTTTTTGCATAGTGGACATTTTGGCAACACTACGATCATACGCCGTCGCACTGCTATTTCCCCTGTCAACCATGCATCATGCATGTATTTGAACAAGGTACTTTGTATTTTAAGGGATCTGAGTTTGACCCAGTTTCCCCATGCCCTATCCCAGTTAATATTTATGTGTTTTTGCTCTACCTTGTTTTTGTCCTTATTTATTGTGTTTTGTACTAGCCATATGTATGTGCCTTTTGTATCAGTGTCCCAGAATTCTTTAACATCTCTATATTTAAATAATAAATCTTTTATTGATCTTAATTTCCTTGGCACTTCTAATAATTTAATTAATTTATTATTCCTATATATGTCGTTTCTCTGCTTCATAGAGAAACCGAAATAATATATATAAAGCCCTTGCCAAGCTATTTTGGGCTCAACTTTAATCTCCTTAAATCTATTTAAAATGTTGGTGTATTTAATTAGGGTGGGGTGGGGGAGACCTAGACCTCCCCTCTTCCCTTCCCTATATAAAGTGTCTTTGTTGGTATAATGGATTTTAAAAGCCCATAAATACTTAATAATATCGTTATCTATATGTTTTAGTGTTGCATTTTTTATGTCTACTGTTTTTAATTTGTAATTTAAGTGCACATACATATAGTTTTTAGCAGCTTGTGCTCGTTCCATTAAGCATAGTGGCAGTGGGGCCCAGATTGTCAAATTTTTCTTAATACTGTCTTTGATTTCTTTTAAATTGTTTTTAAGTTCGTCCTTCCCAAAATTTACCCCTAATGTTTTTATATTATCTTTAATAAGAAGAGCAGGCAGACCATGTTTCTTACCTCTCCAGTTTCCTATTAATAAAATTTCCGTTTTATCAGGATTTATCTTAGATCCTGAAACTTTTTCAAATTTGTCAAATTCCTTTATTAGTTCAATATAGGATTTTCCATCTTGAATAAAGTTTGTGCAATCATCAGCATGTTGTAGCATCTTAAGTTCTTCTTTGATGTTTGGAACTTTAATCCCTACAATATTTTGGTTATTTCTTACTTTGATACTTAGAATTTCTATTGCTATTACATATAATAGCATCGATAGTGGGCAACCTTGCCTCACTGATCTTTGAATTTCAAATTTGTCCGTTTTTGCTCCATTTACCTGTACAATCGAGTTTATATCATTTTTTTTTTTTTTTTTTTTTTGGGGACACCAGACAGATGCCCCCTCTCCCTATTGAAAAAACTAATAAAAAAGTTTATGTGTATGTGTGTTCCCCCGATATGTAGTTGGGTGTTTTTTTATGAAATTTCATTTAATTTAACCTAACCTTAATTTTTTCCCATCGGGATTATATAATAATAGGAAGATATTTTTGTCCTTAGTGTTTTTCTATGACATTTCCACCCGAGCACAAGGGCTCATCATGGGTGTCTGTCTCATACTTCAAAGTTAACCCTGGCTAGGGGTTTCCTGTATCCTGTGTTTGCTATTTGTGTTGTGCTATATGTGTGTTGCTATATGTATTCATATGAATACTGTATTATTTTGTAAGGATAGCCATACTTTGTCAATTTTCCCAGTTTCTCTAACCATATAATTACCTCTAAACGGTAATTATTCCAATATATCTTTTTTTATTTCATTTAGTTAATATATATTTTTTTATTAATTTTGAATTTTGTACAAACCATGGTGTCTTAATTTTAAATTAATTTGGTTAAAACCAAACTATTGTTTTACTGTTTGTGATATTATGTTCCATGTTTTGTAATTTCCTTATTTATATACTAGATCACTTTGATCGAAATGGGATTCGTGCAATTTCTTTATTCTTTTTGCACTTCACCCTTCTCGATACTATTTGTGATCTTTATTTATTTATCATTAAGTCCTTATTTTTTTCCAAAAGATTATTTATATTTCCCTTTAAACGGGCTTTCTGTGTAAACTTACACAATCTCCACAGAGTAAAAACATTTTCCACCAGTGATTTTGTATGATAGCATGCTTTTTTCAAGAAAAGGAAAAGAAATAGAAAGGAAACAGATCTGAACTAAAGAGCCTATCTAATCCGTGAGTTGTTTTGTAGTGTATATGTCTCAGGTGAGTTTTATTCCAAACTCTTTCACGGGCCTGTCCACTTCGCGTAGCGCCATGTGATATAGCCCCGTGCTCTCATTGCTCGTACTTTCTCCTCCTGAGTTCCCTGAACCCTCCTTATCTAACATTTTCTCTATAATTTTGAAATGGACCGCATGCTATCATATACTTAATAATAAAGCTCGATATTTCTTCTAAAATTTTCCTTGTAAATATGCCATCTAGGTATAAAAGCTGTATATTGTCATATATTTGTTTTCGTATAATATTTGTGACAATTTTGTTTCTATCATTTAAAGTTATTAGACATTCAGTGATAATATGTGTTTTGGTAAAAAAGAAGTTTTTGCAAAGTGGACATTTTGGCAACACTACGATCATACGCCGTCGCACTGCTATTTCCCCTGTCAACCATGCATCATGCATGTATTTGAACAAGGTACTTTGTATTTTAAGGGATCTGAGTTTGACCCAGTTTCCCCATGCCCTATCCCAGTTAATATTTATGTGTTTTTGCTCTACCTTGTTTTTGTCCTTATTTATTGTGTTTTGTACTAGCCATATGTATGTGCCTTTTGTATCAGTGTCCCAGAATTCTTTAACATCTCTATATTTAAATAATAAATCTTTTATTGATCTTAATTTCCTTGGCACTTCTAATAATTTAATTAATTTATTATTCCTATATATGTCGTTTCTCTGCTTCATAGAGAAACCAAAATAATATATATAAAGCCCTTGCCAAGCTATTTTGGGCTCAACTTTAATCTCCTTAAATCTATTTAAAATGTTGGTGTATTTGATTAGGGTGGGGTGGGGGAGACCTAGACCTCCCCTCTTCCCCTCCCTGTATAGAGTATCTTTGTTTGTGTAATGTATTTTAAAATCCCATAAGTATTTAATAATATCGTTATCTATTTTTTTTAGTGTTGCATTTTTTATGTCTACTGTTTTTAATTTGTAATTTAAGTGCACATACATATAGTTTTTAGCAGCTTGTGCTCGTTCCATTAAGCATAGTGGCAGTGGTGCCCAGATTGTCAAATTTTTCTTAATACTTTCTTTGATTTCTTTTAAATTGTTTTTAAGTTCGTCCTTCCCAAAATTTACCCCTAATGTTTTTATATTATCTTTAATAAGAAGAGCAGGCAGACCATGTTTCTTACCTCTCCAGTTTCCTATTAATAAAATTTCCGTTTTATCAAGATTTATCTTAGATCCTGAAACTTTTCCAAATTTGTCAAATTCCTTTATTAGTTCAATATAGGATTTTCCATCTTGAATAAAGTTCGTGCAATCATCAGCATGTTGTAGCATCTTAAGTTCTTCTTTGATGTTTGGAACTTTAATCCCTACAATATTTTGGTTATTTCTTACTTTGATACTTAGAATTTCTATTGCTATTACATATAATAGCATCGATAGTGGGCAACCTTGCCTCACTGATCTTTGAATTTCAAATTTTTCCGTTTTTGCTCCATTTACCTGTACAATCGAGTTTATATCATTATACAGAATTTTAGTCCAATTTTGAAAATTTGCTCCAAATCCAAATTTTTCCAGTGTCTTATATATATAGTTTTGTTCAATTCTATCAAAGGCTTTTTCCTGATCAAGTAGTACCATAGCACTAGTATTACCAGTTATATTGATATGATCAATTATAGTTTTAATGTTTAAAATGTTTTTTTGTATGTTTCTTCCTTTTGGCCCACTTGTTTGATTTATATTTATAATTGGGTCAAGACACTTTTTGACCCTTTCCGATAAGATTTTGCTAATAATTTTATAGTCAACATTAAGGAGTGAGATGGGTCTCCAGTTCTTTATTTCATCCCTATTACCCTTTCCCTTATATATTATTGTTATCATACCCTCCCTCATTGTGTTAGTCATTTTGCTATTCCTAAGTGCAATATTATTGAATAACCATGCTAAAATTGGCGACAACTCTCTACAGAATTTTTTGTAGAACTCTGCAGAAAGTCCATCTCTCCCTGGTGATTTATTCTTACCTAATTTCCCTATTGTCTCTATTATTTCGTCTTGTGATATAAATTCCTCACATTTGTCTCTATGTTCTGAGGTAATTTTTTCACAATTTGTCTCTCGTAAGTATGTTTCTATATCTTCGTCTGCTATTCTCTGTGAAGTATATAGGTCCTTATAGTAATTCCGTATGTAATCTAGTATTTGAGTTTTGTCTTCTAGTATTTCCCTTCCCGTGTTTAGACTTTCTAATGTTTTTTCTCCCCCCCCCTTCTTAATTCCTCCCTTTTATATAAGCCCCCTGCAGTTTCATATAGTTTGGTAAATCTACCTGCTTTTATTTCCCTCCCTTTATAATAATCTAGTTTTAATTTCTCTAATCTTAATACTATTGTTTCTTTTGTGTTCTGTGTTGTTGTTGTGTTTATTAAATTTTCCATAGCTTCTATTTCTAATTTAAAGTTTTTAGCCCTTAATTTCGAATGTTTAATTGCTATTTTTTTTAATTTAACTTTTAATTTATCCCATTCTGCCATGATATCATTATTCCCTTGAGTTTTAAAATCTTCTATTTCCCTTTTTATTTCTTCTATGAATTCCCCTATATTTAATAATTTAGTATTTAATTTCCATGATCCACGACCCCATTTAGTTCTCTTAGATATCCCTACTTCTAAATAAATTAATTTATGGTCCGAAACTTGATAATTTGATATCCCTGATTTTATGTATTTATTTGTTCCAAAACATGTGCCCCAAAAAGTATCTATTCTACTTGCTGTATCCCCTTTTGTATAAGTATATTCCACCCTTAGTAAATTTAAACGTCTATATATGTCAACCAAATCTAAGGATTCCATAATAAGTTCCATGATGTTCATTATTTCTAAGTCTGATCTTGTTATTTTTTTCATTCGGTCTATGTCATGTCTTACCCAATTAAAATCCCCACCTATGATCAAATTTTCCCCTATATAGTTGTTCAAGTACTCCCTAAATCCTGTTGCAAAGGCTCGTTTCATATTAAGAGAGGCTGGCATATATATATTTAAAAAATGACAATTCTCTATTTTTAAATGAATGAGTCTACCCTTAAAAAATACCCCTTCCTCTATTCTTTCCCATTTCATCCCTACTTTATTTTTAATCATAATCGCAATCCCACCTCCTTTATCCCTCCCTATATAGTCATTTTGAATTATAATGCAATCCAGCTTTCTTTCAAGTTGTTCTTTTAATTCGTCTGTTAGTCCGTTATGTGTCTCTTGAATAAACAGTAAATCAAAATCCCCTATTTGTATTAACTTATTAACCTTTTCTTGGTTTAATCCATTAACATTTAAAGACAGTACACGGAAGTTTTTTTCTTCCATTTCTGGTTTTTCTCCAGGTGGCCGCAAATTTTAGTGGTTATAAATTATTGACTATTGTTTTTTTTATTTAAGTGCTTGTATCTTCCCTTTTTCAGGGGAACCTGGGTCATTGTTCTCTGATTGAGTGTCACTTATGGGAATATCAAAATCACTGGTTATATTTGAGTAAAGGGTGTCATTGTGTTTCTCGTTTTCAATTTCGTTATCAATAGTTGAGTTGAGGGTATCCATGTTGCATATGTTTTCATTTTTTTGAGTGGAATCCACGTTGGAAACCACAGTTTCCTCTAGTTGTCTCTCACTTTCCCCAGATTCATTTATTTGATTGTCTGTTTCATTTCCCTTAGGTACTATTTCTATTGTATGAGAGGGAAGTATGTCTTCAAATTCCACAGAGGAAGGGAGTGCTTTGTCCAATTCCTCTGAGGAAGAAGACAGACTTTCGGCTTTCCTTTTCTTGTTTTGTTTCTTTTTTTGGTTCTTAATTGGTGTTGAGGTTCTTGGTATGGGTTCACTACTTTCAGACATGGTTTTTTCAACATCTTCACCTATCAGAGTTTCAAAGGGGTTAGCATGTGAAAATGTTGGAATGCTAATCTTGGTCCTAGTCTCTTTCTTATTTCCCACCTGAACCCATCCTATATTGGGGTTTTTGTTCAATTGTGGTTCATTTTGTACCACGTTAGCAAATGTGGGCCCCTGGGTTCCCATCTCTGTTTTACAATCCCATGGCCCATGTCCTTTTTGACCGCATTTACTGCACTTACGGTCCTTTTCACAATCCCTATACCACGTCCTAATTCTGAACCCAAGGACATAAAAGAAGGGAGGTATCTTTGCCTCTTGACCTTTCTCAACTTTGATTATCCTTACCGCGGACGTGATCCCAGAAAAACCCCACGAGTCGGCTAGTTTGTGCCCTTTGCTTTCAACGTTGAAACGCTGAAACATTTTAATTTCTAGTTCCATCGTGTCAATGTAAAAAGGTAATCCATGGAAATGGATTTCTACCATTTTAGGACCCATTTCTCTCTCTATAGGTGGGGCTTCATGTACGAACATCTGTATACCCTTCACCATAAAAGATTCACAATCTAGGATTGGTGTATCCTTCTCTTTTGGGTATAGCATGAACCTTTTCGGTCCTGCGTTCTGGAGTGCTATAATTTTGGACATGTCTACAGACATGGCCTTGAGGGCTGCTAAGATCTCCGTCTGTTTTGGAGTTTCATCAGCACTAGATATTAATAACTGGCAACCCTTGGGATGGTGTGCTGATAGCACATTGTCCTCCACAGTACACTTGTAATACAAGTGTAATCTAGATCTATTACCCCTAGGGAAATTTGGTCTATTTTCCTCATTTTGCTCCATTTTACTTGGATCCCCAAGTGAACAATGTTTAAATGAAAAAATGCTAAGTAAAGTAAAAAAAGAAAAAAAAGTGCAGTGAAAAATGTAACAATATAAATGTGCTATAAGAAAAACTATAAACCTTGGAGATAATGAATTGGGAATAATCCAAAATAATCCAATTTGCACTACAGACTAGCTTATCTTTCCTGTGATAAGACACGTTTGGTCTCGTTTTAAAGCATTTTTTTTTGGGGGGGGGGGCACCAGACAGATGCCCCCTCTCCCTATTGAAAAAACTAATAAAAAAGTTTATGTGTATGTGTGTTCCCCCGATATGTAGTTGGGTGTTTTTTTTTATGAAATTTCATTTAATTTAAACTAACCTTAATTTTTTCCCATCGGGATTATATAATAATAGGAAGATATTTTTATCCTTAGTGTTTTTCTATGACATTTCCACCCGAGCACAAGGGCTCATCATGGGTGTCTGTCTCATACTTCAAAGTTAACCCTGGCTAGGGGTTTCCTGTATCCTGTGTTTGCTATTTGTGTTGTGCTATATGTGTGTTGCTATATGTATTCATATGAATACTGTATTATTTTGTAAGGATAGCCATACTTTGTCAATTTTCCCAGTTTTCTAACCATATAATTACCTCTAAACGGTAATTATTCCAATATATCTTTTTTTTATTTCATTTAGTTAATATATTTTTTTATTAATTTTGAATTTTGTACAAACCATGGTGTCTTAATTTTAAATTAATTTGGTTGAAACCAAACTATTGTTTTACTGTTTATGATATTATGTTCCATGTTTTGTAATTTCCTTATTTATATACTAGATCACTTTGATCGAAATGGGATTCGTACAATTTCTTTATTCTTTTCGCACTTCACCCTTCTCGATACTATTTGTGATCTTTATTTATTTATCATTAAGTCCTTATTTTTTTCCAAAAGATTATTTTATATTTCCCTTTAAACGGGCTTTCTGTGTAGACTTGCACAATCTCCACAGAGTAAAAACATTTTCCACCAGTGATTTTGTATGATAGCATGCTTTTTTTCAAGAAAAGGAAAAGAAATAAAAAGGAAACAGATCTGAACTAAAGAGCCTATCTAATCCGTGAGTTGTTTTGTAGTGTATATGTCTCAGGTGAGTTTTATTCCAAACTCTTTCACGGGCCTGTCCACTTCGCGTAGCGCCATGTGATATAGCCCCGTGCTCTCATTGCTCGTACTTTCTCCTCCTGAGTTCCCTGAACCCTCCTTATCTAACATTTTCTCTATAATTTTGAAATGGACCGCATGCTATCATATACTTAATAATAAAGCCCGATATTTCTTCTAAAATTTTCCTTGTAAATATGCCATCTAGGTATAAAAGCTGTATATTGTCATATATTTGTTTTCGTATAATATTTGTGACAATTTTGTTTCTATCATTTAAAGTTATTAGACATTCAGTGATAATATGTTTTTTGGTAAAAAAGAAGTTTTTGCATAGTGGACATTTTGGCAACACTACGATCATACGCCGTCGCACTGCTATTTCCCCTGTCAACCATGCATCATGCATGTATTTGAACAAGGTACTTTGTATTTTAAGGGATCTGAGTTTGACCCAGTTTCCCCATGCCCTATCCCAGTTAATATTTATGTGTTTTTGCTCTACCTTGTTTTTGTCCTTATTTATTGTGTTTTGTACTAGCCATATGTATGTGCCTTTTGTATCAGTGTCCCAGAATTCTTTAACATCTCTATATTTAAATAATAAATCTTTTATTGATCTTAATTTCCTTGGCACTTCTAATAATTTAATTAATTTATTATTCCTATATATGTCGTTTCTCTGCTTCATAGAGAAACCGAAATAATATATATAAAGCCCTTGCCAAGCTATTTTGGGCTCAACTTTAATCTCCTTAAATCTATTTAAAATGTTGGTGTATTTAATTAGGGTGGGGTGGGGGAGACCTAGACCTCCCCTCTTCCCTTCCCTATATAAAGTGTCTTTGTTGGTATAATGGATTTTAAAAGCCCATAAATACTTAATAATATCGTTATCTATATGTTTTAGTGTTGCATTTTTTATGTCTACTGTTTTTAATTTGTAATTTAAGTGCACATACATATAGTTTTTAGCAGCTTGTGCTCGTTCCATTAAGCATAGTGGCAGTGGTGCCCAGATTGTCAAATTTTTCTTAATACTGTCTTTGATTTCTTTTAAATTGTTTTTAAGTTCGTCCTTCCCAAAATTTACCCCTAATGTTTTTATATTATCTTTAATAAGAAGAGCAGGCAGACCATGTTTCTTACCTCTCCAGTTTCCTATTAATAAAATTTCCGTTTTATCAGGATTTATCTTAGATCCTGAAACTTTTTCAAATTTGTCAAATTCCTTTATTAGTTCAATATAGGATTTTCCATCTTGAATAAAGTTTGTGCAATCATCAGCATGTTGTAGCATCTTAAGTTCTTCTTTGATGTTTGGAACTTTAATCCCTACAATATTTTGGTTATTTCTTACTTTGATACTTAGAATTTCTATTGCTATTACATATAATAGCATCGATAGTGGGCAACCTTGCCTCACTGATCTTTGAATTTCAAATTTGTCCGTTTTTGCTCCATTTACCTGTACAATCGAGTTTATATCATTATACAGAATTTTAGTCCAATTTTGAAAATTTGCTCCAAATCCAAATTTTTCCAGTGTCTTATATATATAGTTTTGTTCAATTCTATCAAAGGCTTTTTCCTGATCAAGTAGTACCATAGCACTAGTATTACCAGTTATATTGATATGATCAATTATAGTTTTAATGTTTAAAATGTTATTTTGTATGTTTCTTCCTTTTGGCCCACTTGTTTGATTTATATTTATAATTGGGTCAAGACACTTTTTGACCCTTTCCGATAAGATTTTGCTAATAATTTTATAGTCAACATTAAGGAGTGAGATGGGTCTCCAGTTCTTTATTTCATCCCTATTACCCTTTCCCTTATATATTATTGTTATCATACCCTCCCTCATTGTGTTAGTCATTTTGCTATTCCTAAGTGCAATATTATTGAATAACCATTCTAAAATTGGCGACAACTCTCTACAGAATTTTTTGTAGAACTCCGCAGAAAGTCCATCTCTCCCTGGTGATTTATTCTTACCTAATTTCCCTATTGTCTCTATTATTTCGTCTTGTGATATAAATTCCTCACATTTGTCTCTATGTTCTGAGGTAATTTTTTCACAATTTGTCTCTCGTAAGTATGTTTCTATATCTTCGTCTGCTATTCTCTGTGAAGTATATAGGTCCTTATAGTAATTCCGTATGTAATCTAGTATTTGAGTTTTGTCTTCTAGTATTTCCCTTCCCGTGTTTAGACTTTCTAATGTTTTTTCTCCCCCCCTTCTTAATTCCTCCCTTTTATATAAGCCCCCTGCAGTTTCATATAGTTTGGTAAATCTACCTGCTTTTATTTCCCTCCCTTTATAATAATCTAGTTTTAATTTCTCTAATCTTAATACTATTGTTTCTTTTGTGTTCTGTGTTGTTGTTGTGTTTATTAAATTTTCCATAGCTTCTATTTCTAATTTAAAGTTTTTAGCCCTTAATTTCGAATGTTTAATTGCTATTTTTTTTAATTTAACTTTTAATTTATCCCATTCTGCCATGATATCATTATTCCCTTGAGTTTTAAAATCTTCTATTTCCCTTTTTATTTCTTCTATGAATTCCCCTATATTTAATAATTTAGTATTTAATTTCCATGATCCACGACCCCATTTAGTTCTCTTAGATATCCCTACTTCTAAATAAATTAATTTATGGTCCGAAACTTGATAATTTGATATCCCTGATTTTATGTATTTATTTGTTCCAAAACATGTGCCCCAAAAAGTATCTATTCTACTTGCTGTATCCCCTTTTGTATAAGTATATTCCACCCTTAGTAAATTTAAACGTCTATATATGTCAACCAAATCTAAGGATTCCATAATAAGTTCCATGATGTTCATTATTTCTAAGTCTGATCTTGTTATTTTTTTCATTCGGTCTATGTCATGTCTTACCCAATTAAAATCCCCACCTATGATCAAATTTTCCCCTATATAGTTGTTCAAGTACTCCCTAAATCCTGTTGCAAAGGCTCGTTTCATATTAAGAGAGGCTGGCATATATATATTTAAAAAATGACAATTCTCTATTTTTAAATGAATGAGTCTACCCTTAAAAAATACCCCTTCCTCTATTCTTTCCCATTTCATCCCTACTTTATTTTTAATCATAATCGCAATCCCACCTCCTTTATCCCTCCCTATATAGTCATTTTGAATTATAATGCAATCCAGCTTTCTTTCAAGTTGTTCTTTTAATTCGTCTGTTAGTCCGTTATGTGTCTCTTGAATAAACAGTAAATCAAAATCCCCTATTTGTATTAACTTATTAACCTTTTCTTGGTTTAATCCATTAACATTAATTGACAGAACACGGAAGTTTTGTTCTTCCATTTCTGGTTTTTCCTCCCAGGTGGCCGCTACTGTTTTTAGTGGTTATGTTTTATTGGTTATTGTTTATAATTTATTAATGAATTGTATCTTCCCCTTGTTGAGGGGACCCTGGGTCGTTGTTCTCAGCTTGGGTTTCACTACTGGGTAATTCAAAATCACTGGTGGCATTAAGTGAAAAAAGGGTATTCTTAAACATATCATTCTCATTCTCAGTTTCAGTTTCCAAAGTTGTATTTATGGTATCCATGATAAAGTTGTTGTTTGGTTCCTGAGATGAATCTAAAGTAGATTTCTCAGGTTGAGACTCAATTTCTGATTGGTTTGGATTGGGTGTTTCATGCGTTCTTTTGTCTTGGGGAGATGTGGGTATGTTCCCTGTTCCCTCAACAGATGGAAGCGTTTTTTCAAGCTCCTCTGAGGAAGAAGACAGGCTTGCAGCCTTTCTCTTCTTATTCTGTTTTTGGGGATTCTTGATGGGAGTAGACGTTCTGGGGGGGGGGGGGGTTCATTCCCCTCATTGAAGGACCTTTCCACCTCCTCATTAATCAAGACTTCAAAGGGATTTTCTGATGTAAATGTTGGAGGAATTTGCTTAGTCTTAACTTCCTTTCTGCTACCCACCTTGACCCACTGATTTGTTGGAACAATCTCTACATTTGGGGCTATATTGTCAGTAGATGGCCTATTTGTCCCTAAATTTTTATTGCAAGCCCATGGACCATGACCTTTGTCCCCACATCTACTACATTTCCTGTCCTTCTCACAGTCTCTATACCATGAGCGGACTCGGAAGCCTAGCACATAAAAGAAAGGGGGTATTTTAATCTCCTGACCCTTTTCCATACGGATTATTCTGACCGCAGATGTTATTCCCTCAAAACCCCATGAATCTCCTAGTTTATAGCCCTTGCTATTTACCCCAAATCTCTCATATATTTTCATCTCTAGCTCCACAGTATCTATATAAAAAGGAAGCCCATGAAAATTCACTTCCATCATCTTTGGTCCCAATTCACGTTCAATTGGCGGAGCCTCATGTACAAACATCTCAATTCCCCTTACCATAAATGAGTCTACTGTCAAGATGGGGGTCACTTTATCTCTTGGATATAACATAAAACGCTTGGGCCCGGCATTTTGGAGCGCTACAATTTTTGTCATATCCACTGACATTGCTTTCAATGCTGCCAAAATTTCCAACTGCTTGGGTGTCTCATCAGAGCTTGAAATAAGCAATTGGCAACCCTTAGGGTGATGTGCCTGTAGGATATTATCCACCACAGTACAGTGGTAATAAAGATTGAGACGGGACCTACTCCCCTTGGGATAAGAAGGATTTCTTCCATTCAACTCTTCCATTCCAAAGATAATTATAAAATGAAAATACAAAACTACAAAAAAATAAGAAAAAAGGTGCAGTGATACTAATGAAAAATGTAACAAAAGTGATAATAAAGAAAAAGAACCTGTTAACAACAGAACCTGGAAAAGATATATCCAAAAACAAAAACGTATAATCCTCTCCAATTTGCACTATGCGTCCTTTTTTTTTTTTTTTTTTTTTTTTTGGAGGGGTCGTCTTTCCTCTGATCTTTGCAGACCATTTGAGGGAAAGGCCCTCCTGTTTTCGTTTGAAATGTGTGCTATAGTATAATTTTTTTTTTTTTTTTTTTTTTTTTTTTTTTTTTTTTAATATCATTCATACATATATATATATATATATATATATATATTTTTTTTTTTTTTTTTTTTTTTTAAATTTTTTTTTTTTTTTTTTTTTTTTTTTTTTTTATTTTTTTTTTATGCAAGTATAAATATCTATATATATTTATATAAATTTAAAGACATTCATCTGATTTCAGATCCTTTCTTCTTTCTAGTTGTTCCTTCCTGTCCAGTTTTCTTTTTTCCTTCCTTCTGCCTTTCCTATCTAGGGTATTTTTGTTCAACCTTGCCATATATTCTTGATATTCTTTTTTGTCCTTTTCTATCTCACTTTGTGTTCTTTCTTGGTCATCACTGTCCATATTTTCAAAATATTTTTGAGCCTCCTCATAATCTTCAGGTGTTGGTGTTAATCTTTCTATTTCATAGAAAGGTACACTTTCTTCTAGATTTGTTTTCTTCCCGAATTGTTCTGATTTTGTTTGTACTAGTTCTTTTGTCTGTATTTCTTCCTGGCAAGTCTCTTTTATTTTCCTCTTTTTCATTGGTTGCGTGACTTTTGTTGTTATTTGTGTTTGTTTTTGTTGTTGTTGTTTTTGCCCTATGGGTTCAACATTCCGAGTAGTTGTAACGGCTTCTAGTACATCCTGTTCTTGTTCTTTCTGGGTATTTGTACTCTCTTGTTTTCCATAAACTTGTTCTTGTTGATTTATCGCTTTTTTGGATGCTTTTTTCTTTTTCTTTTTCTTTGTCTTTGTTTCTTGTTTCTGTTGTTGCTGTTGTATCCCTTCTAGTTGTAGTTCTTCTCTGTTTTCTCTTGTTTCTTGTTTCTCTACTTGTTGTTCATTTGTTTTGCTTTCTATGTTATCTATCCTACTTTCCTCAAATTTTTCTTGTGTTTCATTTATGGTCTGTACTTCCAAAATCATCTCTTCAACAAGTAGACGCTCACTTCCTGGACATTTTCTGGGTGTATGTCCAAATGATCCACATTTACTGCATTTCCTGTCATAAATACACCCTTTATACCATGTTTTAATGAGAAAACCATGTAAAAAGCAAGCTCGCTTTATCATCTTCATTTTTGATTTTTCAATTTCCATTATCCTTGTTTCATTGAAGATTTCAAACCCCTTAACTTTCCCTAGGCGGTAGTTTTCCACTTTTATCCCAAACTTTTCTTCTGTCCATTCAACTACATCTTCTATCGGTATTTCCATTGGGATGCCTTCTATATGTAATTCACCTGTCCGTTTTTTTATTTTCCTCATGATAGGTTCCGGTTTTTGAACAATTACATTATTTCCCAATATAAAAATTTCTTGTCCATACTCTAAGGCAGGTGTGTTACCTTTATACCTTATGTTGTAGCCATCTTTGGTATAATTTATAGAATAGATTTTCTTCATTATTTCTGCATCTAACATTTGTAGACATGTTAGAACTGCTGTTGACGTTGGTAAATTTTGCCCTTGTCTGTCCGGAAATTTTAACTGCTGTGTTCCCTCTTTATATCTGCATTCTATATAGTCTCCATCAGTTCTTGTTACTCGTCTAGTTCTAAAATATTTTTGCAGGTTCAGCATAGTCCTCCGTGAAGCCGCCATTTTTCCACGTGCAATGCGTGCTTGTTCTGGTTATTCGTTTCCTTTCTCACTTATCTATTATCTGTAAATATCCTTCTCTCCTGTCTTTTCATTTGTATATTTCTTTTATCTTTTTAGTATCCTCTAGTTTTTTGATTCCATCATATAGTTTCTATAGTTTCCATTTTTTTTTTTGTTTTTTTTTGTTTTTTTTTTTGGGGGGCACCAGACAGATGCCCCCTCTCCCTATTAAAAAACTAATAAAAAAGTTTATGTGTATGTGTGTTCCCCCGATATGTAGTTGGGTGTTTTTTTTATGAAATTTCATTTAATTTAACCTAACCTTAATTTTTCCCATCGGGATTATATAATAATAGGAAGATATTTTTGTCCTTAGTGTTTTTCTATGACACTCCCACCCGAGCACAAGGGCCCATCATGGGTGTATGTCTCATACTTCAAAGTTAACCCTGGCTAGGGGTTTCCTGTATCCTGTGTTTGCTATTTGTGTTGTGCTATATGTGTGTTGCTATATGTATTCATATGAATACTGTATTATTTTGTAAGGATAGCCATACTTTGTCAATTTTCCCAGTTTTCTAACCATATAATTACCTCTAAACGGTAATTATTCCAATATATCTTTTTTTATTTCATTTAGTTAATATATTTTTTATTAATTTTGAATTTTGTACAAACCATGGTGTCTTAATTTTAAATTAATTTGGTTAAAACCAAACTATTGTTTTACTGTTTGTGATATTATGTTCCATGTTTTGTAATTTCCTTATTTATATACTAGATCACTTTGATCGAAATGGGATTCGTGCAATTTCTTTATTCTTTTTGCACTTCACCCTTCTCGATACTATTTGTGATCTTTATTTATTTATCATTAAGTCCTTATTTTTTTCCAAAAGATTATTTATATTTCCCTTTAAACGGGCTTTCTGTGTAAACTTGCACAATCTCCACAGAGTAAAACACATTTTCACCAGTGATTTTGTATGATAGCATGCTTTGTTTCAAGAAAAGGAAAAAAAAAAAAAAAAAGAAAAGAAACAGATCTGAACTAAAGAGCCTATCTAATCCGTGAGTTGTTTTGTAGTGTATATGTCTCAGGTGAGTTTTATTCCAAACTCTTTCACGGGCCTGTCCACTTCGCGTAGCGCCATGTGATATAGCCCCGTGCTCTCATTGCTCGTACTTTCTCCTCCTGAGTTCCCTGAACCCTCCTTATCTAACATTTTCTCTATAATTTTGAAATGGACCGCATGCTATCATATACTTAATAATAAAGCTCGATATTTCTTCTAAAATTTTCCTTGTAAATATGCCATCTAGGTATAAAAGCTGTATATTGTCATATATTTGTTTTTGTATAATATTTGTTACAATTTTGTTTCTATCATTTAAAGTTATAAGACATTCAGTTATAATATGTTTTTTTGTAAAAAAGAAATTTTTGCAAAGTGGACATTTTGGCAACACTACGATCATACGCCGTCGCACTGCTATTTCCCCTGTCAACCATGCATCATGCATGTATTTGAACAAGGTACTTTGTATTTTAAGGGATCTGAGTTTGACCCAGTTTCCCCATGCCCTATCCCAGTTAATATTTATGTGTTTTTGCTCTACCTTGTTTTTGTCCTTATTTATTGTGTTTTGTACTAGCCATATGTATGTGCCTTTTGTATCAGTGTCCCAGAATTCTTTAAAATCTCTATATTTAAATAATAAATCTTTTATTGATCTTAATTTCCTTGGCACTTCTAATAATTTAATTAATTTATTATTCCTATATATGTCGTTTCTCTGCTTCATAGAGAAACCAAAATAATATATATAAAGCCCTTGCCAAGCTATTTTGGGCTCAACTTTAATCTCCTTAAATCTATTTAAAATGTTGGTGTATTTGATTAGGATGGGGTGGGGGAGACCTAGACCTCCCCTCTTCCCCTCCCTGTATAGAGTATCTTTGTTTGTGTAATGTATTTTAAAAGCCCATAAGTATTTAATAATATCGTTATCTATTTTTTTTAGTGTTGCATTTTTTATGTCTACTGTTTTTAATTTGTAATTTAAGTGCACATACATATAGTTTTTTGCAGCTTGTGCTCGTTCCATTAAGCATAGTGGCAGTGGTGCCCAGATTGTCAAATTTTTCTTAATACTTTCTTCGATTTCTTTTAAATTGTTTTTAAGTTCGTCCTTCCCAAAATTTACCCCTAATGTTTTTATATTATCTTTAATAAGAGGAGCAGGCAGACTATGTTTCTTACCTCTCCAGTTTCCTATTAATAAAATTTCCGTTTTATCAGGATTTATCTTAGATCCTGAAACTTTTCCAAATTTGTCAAATTCCTTTATTAGTTCAATATAGGATTTTCCATCTTGAATAAAGTTCGTGCAATCATCAGCATGTTGTAGCATCTTAAGTTCTTCTTTGATGTTTGGAACTTTAATACCTACAATGTTTCGGTTATTTCTTACTTTGATACTTAGAATTTCTATTGCTATTACATATAATAGCATCGATAGTGGGCAACCTTGCCGCACTGATCTTTGAATTTCAAATTTTTCCGTTTTTGCTCCATTTACCTGTACAATCGAGTTTATATCATTATACAGAATTTTAGTCCAATTTTGGAAATTTGCTCCAAATCCAAATTTTTCTAGTGTCTTATATATATAGTTTTGTTCAATTCTATCAAAGGCTTTTTCCTGATCAAGTAGTACCATAGCACTAGTATTACCAGTTATATTGATATGATCAATTATAGTTTTAATGTTTAAAATGTTATTTTGTATGTTTCTTCCTTTTGGCCCACTTGTTTGATTTATATTTATAATTGGGTCAAGACACTTTTTGACCCTTTCCGATAAGATTTTGCTAATAATTTTATAGTCAACATTAAGGAGTGAGATGGGTCTCCAGTTCTTTATTTCATCCCTATTACCCTTTCCCTTATATATTATTGTTATCATACCCTCCCTCATTGTGTTAGTCATTTTGCTATTCCTAAGTGCAATATTATTGAATAACCATTCTAAAATTGGCGACAACTCTCTACAGAATTTTTTGTAGAACTCCGCAGAAAGTCCATCTCTCCCTGGTGATTTATTCTTACCTAATTTCCCTATTGTCTCTATTATTTCGTCTTGTGATATAAATTCCTCACATTTGTCTCTATGTTCTGAGGTAATTTTTTCACAATTTGTCTCTCGTAAGTATGTTTCTATATCTTCGTCTGCTATTCTCTGTGAAGTATATAGGTCCTTATAGTAATTCCGTATGTAATCTAGTATTTGAGTTTTGTCTTCTAGTATTTCCCTTCCCGTGTTTAGACTTTCTAATGTTTTTTCTCCCCCCCCTTCTTAATTCCTCCCTTTTATATAAGCCCCCTGCATTTTCATATAGTTTGGTAAATCTACCTGCTTTTATTTCCCTCCCTTTATAATAATCTAGTTTTAATTTCTCTAATCTTAATACTATTGTTTCTTTTGTGTTCTGTGTTGTTGTTGTGTTTATTAAATTTTCCATAGCTTCTGTTTCTAATTTAAAGTTTTTAGCCCGTAATTTCGAATGTTTAATTGCTATTTTTTTGAATTTAACTTTTAATTTATCCCATTCTGCCATGATATCATTATTCCCTTGAGTTTTAAAATCTTCTATTTCCATTTTTATTTCTTCTATGAATTCCCCTATATTTAATAATTTAGTATTTAATTTCCATGATCCACGCCCCCATTTAGTTCTCTTAGATATCCCTACTTCTAAATAAATTAATTTATGGTCCGAAACTTGATAATTTGATATCCCTGATTTTATGTATTTATTTGTTCCAAAACATGTGCCCCAAAAGGTATCTATTCTACTTACTATATCCCCTCTTTTATAAGTATATTCCACCCTTAGTAAATTTAAACGTCTATATATGTCAACCAAATCTAAGGATTCCATAATAAGTTCCATGATGTCCATTATTTCTAAGTCTGTTCTTATTATTTTTTCCATTCGGTCTATGTCATGTCTTACCCAATTAAAATCCCCACCTATGATCAAATTTTCCCCTATATAGTTGTTCAAGTACTCCCTAAATCCTGTTGCAAAGGCTCGTTTCATATTACGAGAGGCTGGCATATATATATTTAAAAAATGACAATTATCTATTTTTAAATGAATGAGTCTACCCTTAAAAAAAACCCCTTCCTCTATTCTTTCCCATTTCATCCCTACTTTATTTTTAATCATAATCGCAATCCCACCTCCTTTATCCCTCCCTATATAGTCATTTTGAATTATAATGCAATCCAGCTTTCTTTCAAGTTGTTCTTTTAATTTGTCTGTTAGTCCGTTATGTGTCTCTTGGATAAACAGTAAATCAAAATCCCCTATTTGTATTAACTTATTAACCTTTTCTTGGTTTAATCCATTAACATTAATTGACAGAACACGGAAGTTTTGTTCTTCCATTTCTGGTTTTTCCTCCCAGGTGGCCGCTACTTTTTTAGTGGTTATGTTTTATTGGTTATTGTTTATAATTTATTAATGAATTGTATCTTCCCCTTGTTGAGGGGACCCTGGGTCATTGTTCTCAGCTTGGGTTTCACTACTGGGTAATTCAAAATCACTGGTGACATTAAGTGAAAAAAGGGTATTCTTAAACATATCATTCTCATTCTCAGTTTCAGTTTCCAAAGTTGTATTTATGATATCCATGCTAAAGTTGTTGTTTGGTTCCTGAGATGAATCTAAACTAGATTTCTCAGGTTGAGACTCAATTTCTGATTGGTTTGGATTGGGTGTTTCATGCGATCTTTTGTCTTGGGGAGATGTGGGTATGTTCCCTGTTCCCTCAACAGATGGAAGCGTTTTTTCAAGCTCCTCTGAGGAAGAAGACAGGCTTGCAGCCTTTCTCTTCTTATTCTGTTTTTGGGGATTCTTGATGGGAGTGGACGTTCTGGGGGGGGGGGGGTTCATTCCCCTCATGGAAGGACCTTTCCACCTCCTCATTAATCAAGACTTCAAAGGGATTTTCTGATGTAAATGTTGGAGGAATTTGCTTAGTTTTTACTTCCTTTCTACTACCCACCGTGACCCACTGATTTGTTGGAACAATTTCTACATTTGGGGCTATATTGTCAGTAGATGGACTATTTGTCCCTATATTTCTATTGCAAGCCCATGGACCATGGCCTTTGTCCCCACATCTACTACATTTTCTGTCCTTCTCACAGTTTCTATACCATGAGCGGACTCGGAAGCCTAGCACATAAAAGAAAGGGGGTATTTTAATCTCCTGACCCTTTTCCATACGGATTATTCTGACCGCGGATGTTATTCCCTCAAAGCCCCATGAATCTCCTAGTTTATAGCCCTTGCTATTTACCCCAAATCTCTCATGTATTTTCATCTCTAGCTCCACAGTATCTATATAAAATGGGAGCCCATGAAAATGCACTTCCATCATCTTTGGTCCCAATTCACGTTCAATTGGCGGAGCCTCATGAACAAACATCTCAATTCCCCTTACCATAAATGAGTCTACTGTCAAGATGGGGGTCACTTTATCCCTTGGATACAGCATAAAACGCTTGGGCCCGGCGTTTTGTAGCGCTACAATTTTTTTCATATCCACTGACATTGCTTTCAATGCTGCCAAAATTTCCAACTGCTTGGGTGTCTCATCAGCGCTTGAAATAAGCAATTGGCAACCCTTAGGGTGATGTGCCTGTAGGATATTGTCCACCACAGTACAGTGGTAATAAAGATGGAGACGGGACCTACTCCCCCTGGGATAAGAAGGATTTCTTCCATTCAACTCTTCCATTCCAAAGATAATTGTAAAATGAAAATACAAAACTACAAAAAAAAGCAAAAAGGTGCAGTGATACTAATGAAAATGTAACAAAAGTGATAATAAAGAAAAAGAACCTGTTAACAACAGAACCTTGAAAAGATATATCCAAAAACACAAACGTATAATCCTCTCCAATTTGCACTACAGATTCGTTTTAAAGCAGCCGCTTGTTGACAAAACCCGTAGTAATGTAAAGACCCTTCACATATATTATAGCATTTATAGGTTTTTGTTCTCCGTATCAAGAACACGCTGCACGTGCGGCATAGAGCAAACTGTACTCACGATTCCGAAGTACAACTGCCCATATATATATATATATATATATATATATAAATCACCCTCGGGTATCGTGGTACACAATAAACGAAACCAGAGTACACATATTTCCTAAATAAAAACTACATCATTCCGTGACAACGAGAGTTTTTATACTTTTCTTTAGGACACGTTCATTGCTAAAACGAAAATAGAACAACACGAAAGACAAGAATACATAATGCCAAATGGTTAAGTACAACAATCAAATACACATTACAACGATTAAAGTTAATTACAACAATCAAATACACATTACAACGATTAAAGTGGAATATAAACAAGTCTCTTAGAACATGGTTTTGGTAACCATGGTGTCCTTAGGGACAGAGTTTAATTTTTCTATTGCCTTTATAATGGGTACAGGGACACGTGTGTCCTCCTATAATGATCTTTCCGGAAAGTCCATGACGGTCTTGTCCTGAATGGAGCGGTTGTCCTCTATTTTTTTTCGTATATCTATATTTTTATTTTCTGTATATATATATATATATATATATATATATATATATATATATATATATATATATATATATTCATTTTGTGTATCTATAATTTTATTTTGTTTATATATAATTTTATTTTATTTCTTGTAACTCTTGGTAATTACTTTTATGTATTTTACTCGTTTTAATTCATGGCTGTACGTGTTCTTTAGATTATTTTCTAACTACATTTTGCCCACGTGATAAAGGCGTGCTCTGTGAATATAAGGAGGTAAATTACATAGGATCTATAATAATACTAATAATAAGACTTAATTACTTCTTTGAGATAATTTTTCATTGGCTTATGGGGTTCCGACGGTTTTATAATAATTCAGTAACTTCTCATTGTTAGGGATAATTGCATTAATTGTCAATTGCAAAGCTAAATTTGTCAGTACGATTTGTCACGTGGGGTATGTTGTATAATATATTCATAATATAAAGTGTATATAAGCAGAGAGCAGAATAAATATCAGATTACTGCATATTTTATTGTCATTGGCATTTATTTTGTTACTATTGTAAGTCTGCAAACGTCTTTCATGTTGTACCTAGATAGCGAAATTAAAAGACACCATTTCTTAAATTGTTTAGTTAAAATATAAAGTCTTAATTTTTTGGTCTATAAAAGTGTTCTCGAACTATTGTGATTATTCAATGGAGTTTTGTACGACGCAAATTTGAATAAATCACGTTTCTTAACGAAACAGTATATTTTCGGTTTTGACATTTATGTGGAACGTTTCATTCTCATAGTTGTATTTGTAACTTTGATTGTTACTTATTTGTGAAGCGTTACAAAGCGTGTTGGTTGTGCTTCTTTCCGTTACTTAGTTTATGATCACAGAATCGTAACAAATGATTATTGTTTATATCGCTATATGTAATGATAAAAAATGATATATGGACTCATCGCGTCTGGCTGCAAATATTCAAGCGCCCCCATTTAGATCTTGTGACATGTGAAACACCATAAAATATTTCGCATTAATACATTAATGTACTATGCACAAATGATAATGCACCATCAAAATATGGAAATATATTAATACCATTTATTTCATACCAAAATTAAATTTTACAAATTTACATAAAAAATATTGAACATAAATTTAACATTCGTTACATTTACAAAACAATTAGTGAACATACCTTGTAAAAATTTAATTTAATTATGTATTGCATATATGAATAAATAGTGAATATAGCTGTGTATTTCATTAAATATATTTCGTCGGATACTGCAACCTTTGACACCAATGTCCTGTAAGCTTTGGTCATTGGTCATTTCACATTGTGCACTCAGTCATGATGAGGTATCATGCATAATTGTGTCATGCTGACCACTTGAACGGACAGCAGATAACACCAACCATGAGCTGTTCTTGAAGGCAAGTCAATTCATTCTTTTCAATGTTAAGATGAGTAAAACAAGTGAGTGGATCAAGTAAAAATCGGAAACAAAATACCGTTCGCACAATAAAACAAGAGATTAGTCTTTCAGTGGTTATCGTATCAAAACGTGTATTGGCACAGGAAACTCTACGGTTAAAGAAGTTTTAAATTTTTGTACTGATATCCAGGTAGATGATAACACTGGCATACCACTCGCACATGTAGTGTAACTAATACTTTACACCACATTTCGATCGAAATTTCTACAACATAGGGCAAATTTGAAGCCGCTGTTTAAGTCTATACTCTTTTTATTCGTGCTAATTCATGTGGATATTCTCTCATAGTGTATAATATATAGACGAATACATTTGAAGTATGAATTCATTTTAATAATCAAAATTGCTTTGTTAAATTTAGAAAATGTATTCAATGTATGCATGTACCGTAGATCAATATATCAGCTGTTATTGAAAAGACTGCAAGCTGGGGGAATTTGTTTTCCTTCTTTTTTGGGGCTATTGATACCTTATCGATTGAATCTATGACTATATTGTCCTTGTTTAAATTTAAATGCGGAATTTCTTTATTGTAACTTGAGACTTAACAAAAGCGTTTTCTGTTTGGTCAACATGTTTGATTATCTCGTCATAACTAATGTTAAAGGCTATAAAACATTCAGGGACTTCATGTGCCAAGGCACCAGATAATAACACATAAGGCTGAGCATTTTGCTAAAGATTGATGAAAAAGTAGTGTCGAAGTAAGACTGTTTAAAAATTAATGTATTTATCTAATTGCCCAAAAGCGTATGTATGAAATCAGTTAGGAGTCAACCGTGTTCTTTTATCCTTTTTTCAGTTTGATTTTTATCATAAAGCTTATATGTTGTGTTTCCACCCTTAGGACCTGTTTTCTTTGCATATTTGCCATGATTAGAAATCTTGCGTATGTACTTAAACTGTAGCGTTCTAAATATCCCCATTGCCTACGTGAGCAAACGCTCGTACGTGTAGGGACAATAGCATTATATTAAGACTTGTAATTCTGAAAACGACCTGCATCCAGACATCTTCATAATTAGACTTGTTTTAAATCAATCAAGCTTTCTAGTGCATCGGTGGTTTTCTCTAGGAGTTTTCCTCCACAATTTATACTGGCCGCCATGTATAGTCTATATTGTGCTGACAAATGGCGTTAAACCCTACAACAACAACGAACAGGTGTTTACCACCCCATGTTTCCATCGGTGACGTCATTATGCAAGATGGACATTGAACCATGGACAGACAGTAGATGACCGGGACCCCGATTTATTCACTTGGTCGTTTCACTTTGATTAGGACACTCACCTGTGGTGGATTTAGAGAAAGGTGTGACGTTGCGATATAATTGTGGATTTTGTGAGATTTCACAATCAAAATAAGTCGCCCCTTTGGACGCGAGAAAATAATAATATGATTTTGGAGAGAGAGAGAGAGAGAGAGAGAGAGAGAGAGAGAGAGAGAGAGAGAGACACTAAAACGTTCTGAAGTTAGGTACATATATTATCTTATCCTGATTCGAACGATATTTCACGTAAAAGGTAGAGAAATTGTCCGAGTCACATTTTATTTATTGTTTACGATATATATTTTACACGCCTTGTCAATCACAAGGTAGCCCAAGGCCTAATTAAGAAAGGGTGAATAAATATGTTGACACACTTTTAATATCATAGACTTAGTATACAGTCCGAGAACAATAAAGAAAGAAACAAATTTGCTTGAGTAAAGTATATAGAAATAATATGATGCTATAAAACATACAATACGGCAGTGATTTCTCTATATAGAAATAATATAATGCTATCAAACATACATGACGGCAGTGATGTCCCTATACAGAAGTAATATAATGCTATCAAACATACAATACGGCATTACTTATTTAATAGGCAAGTAGGTCATAAGTACTATTAATGTTTTGTTTGTAGTAGCTTTAACACTTTTTCAGTCATATCGCTACGATGTCTGCAGTGAGGTAGTTTATAATGATGTCTAGCACTGGGACATATTGCCGGAGACATGTAGCATGATTTCCTACCCAGTCACATTATCCTGACACCAAATCCACCAGTCTTAACAATAACCTCTTAATGCTGAGCTCCAAGCGAGGTAGCTGTAAATACCATTTTTGTAAGTCTTTGGTATGACTCGGCCGGACATCAAACCCACGACCTCTCGCTTCCTCGGCAGACGCTCTCACCACTAGACCACCGGAAGGGTTACTATCAATGTAAACGTGCTTTAAAAAAGTAGCATATGCATCTCCTGGTGTATTACAACGTGCTAAGAAGAACAACGAATGGAATATTAAAGTTATGTCTATGTATCTAGTGCCGGAGTAAACCATGTAGAGGCACATAGACAGCCCTTAGGCAGTCGAAATCTTAACCCACCCCTTTTTCCGCCAATTACCTTCTATTAATGTTATGTTGATGCGTTGTCACGGGGCCCCTTAAAGGCGCGGTGGCCATAGATCGTGGCCTAGTCGGCCTATTGGGTGATCCGACACTGTATATATCTATTTATATTAAACACTGTAAACAACAACACATGAAAAGTAAGGTATATTACAAAGAGTTGTCTTTCCCCTTTCTTGTTCGTTCTATTTGGGTGAAACCGGTTTGCTGTTTTCTATGATTATCATTGAATTGGGAATCATGTTTGTCTCTTATTATCTTTATACTATATCGTCGCTGTAAGATTATCATTTAATCTGTTTTTTATTGGTATTTACCGTTACTAAATTGTTTGTCTTTAATTCTTTAACCACAGTTATAACCCAAAGCCAGTCAATGAGCTTTTCTTTGATTTGTTTCCGATGCAGTTATAACTGTGGTAAAATAACTTTTTTGTGTGCTTTTTTGTAAAGGGGCCACAACTGTGGTTTTAAAAAACACCAGTATGTTGTTGTCTTTTTTTGCGTTGGGGCAATAACAATGGTTCAAAGATCATTTCAGGGATTTAATTCCTATGGAAAACTGTGACTTAAGGAACCCTTTATTCCATGAAAGAAAACAAATGTAAGTGGCTGTGCAGAGGAATGGATCTATTACACAAAATCACGGAATATTTCACATTATCCCTAATGTATGGTTTAACCTATATGTCATATTTTACTTGTGTAATGTGCACCTATTTCTTGTATAATGTATTATTTTCAATGTTATGTGTACCTTTAAGAGTGTTGTTGTGCTGCTTACGGTACGTTTTACATCATGCATCGAATTTAATTTAAGTATTACATTGTTGACTTTACCTAAAAAATTCAAACAGTCTTACCCCGATAATCAGTTTGAATCCATCAATTAATCTGCAACAGTTTTACCCCAATAATCAGTTTTAAGCCATCAATTAATCTGCAAGAGTCTTACCCCGATAATCAGTTTTAAGCCATCAATTAATCTGCTTGTATGTCGATATTTTTTTCATTTACGTACGCATTAACGCAAACGTTAATCATATTAGCTTACAGTCAAGTTTGGAAATTATTACAATCTGGGGAATAAGGTTTATCAGGACAATTAATGTAGCAAAATGTGCATTATTGTATATTTGATAGCATTCTGTTATTTCTATATAGGGACATCACTGCCTTATTGTATGTTTGATAGCATTATATTTTTTCTATATAGGGAAATCACTGCCGTATTGTATGTTTGATTGCATGATATTATTTCTATATAGGGAAACCACTGCCATATTGTATGTTTGATTGCATGATATTATTTCTATATAGGGAAATCACTGCCGTATTGTATGTTTGATGGCATTATATTATTTCTATGTTGGGACATCACTGCCGTATTGTATGTTTGATAGCATTATATTTTTTCTATGTTGGGAAATCACTGCCTTATTGTATGTTTGATAGCATTATATTATTTCTATGTTGGGAAATCACTGCCGTATTGTATGTTTGATAACATCATATTATTTCTATGTTGGGAAATCACTGCCGTATAACATTATATTATTTCTATATAGGGAAATCACTGCCGTATGGTATGTTTGATAACATTATATTATTTCTATATAGGGAAATCCCTGCAGTATTGTATGTTTGATAGCATTATATTATTTCTATATTGGGACATCATTGCCGTATTGTATGTTTGATAACATCATATTATTTCTATGTTGGGAAATCACTGCCGTATTGTATGTTTGATAGCATTATATTATTTCTATATTGGGACATCATTGCCGTATTGTATGGTTGATAACATTATATTATTTCTATGTTGGGAAATCACTTCCGTTTTGTATGTTTGATAACATCATATTATTTCTATGTTGGGAAATCACTGCCGTATTGTATGTTTGATAGCATTATATTATTTCTATGTTGGGAAATCACTGCCGTATTGTATGTTTGATAGCATTGTATTATTTCTATATAGGGAAATCCCTGCAGTATTGTATATTTGATAGCATTATATTATTTCTATGTTGGGAAATCACTGCAGTATTGTATGTTTGATAGCATTATATTATTTCTATGTTGGGAAATCACTGCCGTATTGTATGTTTGATAGCATTATATTATTTCTATGTTGGGACATCGCTGCCGTATTGTATGTTTGATAGCATTATATTATTTCTATGTTGGGAAATCACTGCCGTATTGTATGTTTGATAGCATTATATTATTTCTATATTGGGACATCATTGCCGTATTGTATGTTTGATAACATCATATTATTTCTATGTTGGGAAATCACTGCCGTATTGTATGTTTGATAGCATTATATTATTTCTATATTGGGACATCATTGCCGTATTGTATGTTTGATAGCATTATATTATTTCTATGTTGGGAAATCACTTCCGTATTGTATGTTTGATAACATCATATTATTTCTATGTTGGGAAATCACTGCCGTATTGTATGTTTGATAGCATTATATTATTTCTATGTTGGGAAATCACTGCCGTATTGTATGTTTGATAGCATTGTATTATTTCTATATAGGGAAATCCCTGCAGTATTGTATGTTTGATAGCATTATATTATTTCTATGTTGGGAAATCACTGCCGTATTGTATGTTTGATAACATCATATTATTTCTATGTTGGGAAATCACTGCCGTATAACATTATATTATTTCTATATAGGGAAATCACTGCCGTATGGTATGTTTGATAACATTATATTATTTCTATATAGGGAAATCCCTGCAGTATTGTATGTTTGATAGCATTATATTATTTCTATGTTGGGAAATCACTGCAGTATTGTATGTTTGATAGCATTATATTATTTCTATGTTGGGAAATCACTGCCGTATTGTATGTGTGATAGCATTATATTATTTCTATGTTGGGACATCGCTGCCGTATTGTATGTTTGATAGCATTATATTATTTCTATGTTGGGAAATCACTGCCGTATTGTATGTTTGATAGCATTATATTATTTCTATATTGGGACATCATTGCCGTATTGTATGTTTGATAACATCATATTATTTCTATGTTGGGAAATCACTGCCGTATTGTATGTTTGATAGCATTATATTATTTCTATATTGGGACATCATTGCCGTATTGTATGTTTGATAGCATTATATTATTTCTATGTTGGGAAATCACTTCCGTATTGTATGTTTGATAACATCATATTATTTCTATGTTGGGAAATCACTGCCGTATTGTATGTTTGATAGCATTATATTATTTCTATGTTGGGAAATCACTGCCGTATTGTATGTTTGATAGCATTGTATTATTTCTATATAGGGAAATCCCTGCAGTATTGTATGTTTGATAGTATTATATTATTTCTATGTTGGGAAATCACTGCCGTATTGTATGTTTGATAACATCATATTATTTCTATGTTGGGAAATCACTGCCGTATAACATTATATTATTTCTATATAGGGAAATCACTGCCGTATGGTATGTTTGATAACATTATATTATTTCTATATAGGGAAATCACTGCCGTATTGTATGTTTGATAGCATTATATTATTTCTATGTTTGGAAATCACTGCCGTATTGTATGTTTGATAGCATTATATTATTTCTAGATAGGGACATCACTGCCGTATTGTATGTTTGATATCATTATATTATTTCTATATAGGGAAATCACTGCCGTATTGTATGTTTGATAGCATTATATTATTTCTATATAGGGAAATCACTGCCGTATTGTATGTTTGATAGCATTATATTATTTCTATGTTGGGAAATCACTGCCGTATTGTATGTTTGATAGCATTATATTATTTCTATGTTGGAAAATCACTGCCATATTGTATATTTCATGTATGTTTGATAGCATTATATTATTTCTATGTTGGGACATCACTGCCATATTGTATGTTGGGACATCACTGCCTTATTGTATGTTTGATAGCATTATATTATTTCTAGGTTGGGACATCACTGCCATATTGTATGTTTGATAACATTATATTATTTCTAGGTTGGGACATCACTGCCATATTGTATGTTTGATAGCATTATATTATTTCTATGTTGGGACATCACTGCCATATTGTATGTTGGGACATCACTGCCGTATTGTATGTTTGATAGCATTATATTATTTCTAGGTTGGGACATCACTGCCGTATTGTATGTTTGATAGCATTATATTATTTCTATGTTTGGACATCACTGCCATAAGTATATGCTTTAAACTAAATATGTATTGCACTAAAAGGACGTTTCGAGCAGGATCGGTCAGGGTTATATTATAAACATCTCTCTCTCTCTCTCTCTCTCTCTCTCTCTCTCGTGTTAAAAGGATGAGTTCGACCATAAACATACATCAATATTGATTTAACAACGGATAACCAAGGCACACCTAGTGTTCAAAACAGTGTATATTACCAAATAAGGTGTGTGACAGTGCATGACGAAAACATAAACATTTTATTTAGTTCTCAAGAGGTTAAGAGAATGCTAACAATATGGACAAAGTATATGGGATCTATCAACAACAAAGAATGCTCAGTCAGGCATTTTCTACTAAGTTGGACACTAATTCACAATTCACGAAAATGAAATATTTGTAAATTTATTTAAAACAGCGCGTCAGTACACGAATGAATGAAATTAAGACCAAAATATAAATATATTGTGGTACAAAATTCGGGAAGAATTTACCTTTTTCATTTACATATAATGGTAATCCAAGGTCTTAAAAGTTGATAAAGAACGGCAACATTTTCTGTATCAACAGCTTGTCGTGAGACAGTTATTTCCCCTACATCACAAAGTTTCGTCACCTTGGCCGACAGGATTTTAGTAATAAATGCAAGGGTAGGAATTGATATGAAAATAAATTTTCTAATAATTCATCCATCTAATATACTAATGAATTAGTTTTCGCGATTCTTTCCAAAAACATAATTTTTGTTTTACTAGTCTTCCAAGAATGGGTGTAGTTTATTTGAAATGGTTTGTGACTACTTTATATTTTGCAAGCAATTTACTGCATTATCAACATTTAATGAAACAACGCTAGAGCCAAATCATCTATATAGAGAAACCATCAACGTGTGTATTCTGATGCATACTCGTGACACTGTCGTTTATATAAAATACAAACGATAGGGAACAGAGGTTATCATTGTTTCAAACCTTCAAAACTAGTATTGAAAGTTACATCAGTCATAATGATAATTATTTATTTTGTTTGATTAGGATTTTTAACGTAGCTTTAACAATTTTTCAGTCATATCGCTACGATGTCTGCAGTGAGGCAGTTTATAGTGATGTCTAGCACGGGGGCATTATGTCGCAGACATGTAGAATAATGTCCCACCCAATCACATTATCCTGACATCAGGCCGACCAGACCTAACACTAACTCTTAATGCTGAGCGTCAAACGAGGCAGCTTTTAGTACCATTTGCGTAAGTCTTTGGTATGACTCGGCCGGTGATCGAACCCATGACCTCCGGCTTCCGCGGCGGACGCTGTAACCATTATTAGGCCACCGGAGCGTTTCATTTGATAATTATAATAGGTTTGTAAAACTCCATAACTGATATTTAACTAAATCTGAACTATTTCAGTTACTGCTTAATTTATGAGGCAATATCTTGAGATCAGTTTTATCGGACTCTTTCTGAAATTCGATTAATGCGAAATACATATGTTTATTAAAACTCGGCAATTTGGAAACATTTATACAAAGAATCAGACTGGGTTGATCTCCGTCCTGGCCGAGGACATAGGATGGAAACCATCTGTGCTGAAGATCAACACCAAATTTAACCAGATACTACAATATGTCTTAAATATATTATTTCCCGGTTGTGTTATGACTGGGGGAGTGAAAAGAACGTCACACGAAAATAGTTAACCGGTATGAATAATAATAATAATAATAATAATAATAATAATAATAATAATAATAATAATAATAATAATTGTATAACAATAAATGCTGGAGAAAAGTTTGGCCTCGATAAAATGTGTGCACGGTCAAAAAATGTTTCTTATCTTTCTGCTGTAATATTCGCATTGCTTCGAATATATCTGGGATCTTTCATGGCAAAGAATAATTCTGAAAGAATATAGATTCTTGGCTTGCAAGGTTAAAAATATATACACATTTTATCATAAGCAGGCGACATTAAAATATCTAGGACTGATAGAGATTCTTTCCAACAATACAATATTGCTATATATGATACGGTTAGCATTGGAAACAAAAATAAACTATCGTGGTAAATTTGTGCACGTATAACCGATTAGCTTAGTCAGACTTTACGAAAATACTATTCCTAATTACGATGAATTTAAGTATTCGAGAGTATTTTCCACAGCATGCCGATTCTCTTACAGCATTGAAAACAACATCAAGTAAAGAGAAGAAAATATCGTATAATGAATGAGTCGAGAGTGGATCACATTTACAAATTAGATCACATGCTTCGAGAGTATTTAATTAGGTTAGAAGAACTTCTTTTATTCATCAGGACTCTATAAAAAACCAATAAGCTACACATTCCAGACTTTTACAATCTATAAATATACTTGGGTATTCAAGAAAGGAACACAAACGTAGCATTTTGATCGAAACAGCAGCATTTTGTTTCCTTTTTAACAGCACGTATATTTTCAATATTACTTGATATATGTACCTTGAAATACATGTTTGCCGCTGCTGAAATGTAGGCTTACTAATCACATACTGATAATGTAAGAAAGTGAAATGTAGAGCTTCTAATCAGGCTGCTAGTGTAAGAAGTTGAAATGTAATCAGAGACTCCTAGTGTAAGAAGGTGAAGTGTAGAGCTTCGAATCAGACTGCTAGTGTAAGAACATGAAATGTAATAAAAGACTCCTAATGTAATAAGTTGAAATGTAGATCTACTAATCAGATTGTTAGTGTAAAAAGGTGAAGTGTAATCAGAGACTCCTAGTGTAAGAAGGTGAAGTGTAGAGCTACTAATCAGATTGCTAGTGGACGAAGGTGAAATGTAATCAGAGACTCCTAGTGTAAGAGGGTGAAGTGTAGAGCTATTAATCAGATTGCTAGTGGAAGAAGGTGAAATGTAATCAGAAACTCCTCTTGTAAAAGGTGAAATGTAGAGCTACTAATCTGACTGCTAGTGGCAGAACATGAAATAGTGTCAGAGACTCCTAGTATACGAATGACTATGGAAAATTATGCTACATCAATTACTACCATACTTCGAGATATAATAATGACGAGAATTCAGAAGAAAAAAATATTGATTAATACAGACCACTCATTGTGTGGTTATTTACGTATAAATCAATATAATATATATTTAGTAAGAAGAGATGGTTGTTTTATTTGTAATTTTTTAACTGTATATATCATTCTTTATGTATATGAATTCCAGATGATTATACATATTTTTTATTATATGCAATTCTGCGAATCAGTTGATTTTCCATTTAAAATATTTTTTTCCTAATTCACTGGAGTCACTTATGAATGTGGTCACGGGAGGCCGAGTGACACTAACCTTGGTCCACGTGGCTTCGAGTATCGACTCGACCTACGTGTGTATGCGAGAAAGCTTCCCGGTAGCTTCCCTGTGTGTCCGTGGTTCTTACTGGATTCTTCTTCCACCACTGCTTTGTAGAGCCAAGCAAAATGGTGTTATACACATACACATAAACATACACATACCATCCGACCAACCAATTAATCAAAAAGGATTTTGTCCCAGTGTGGCCGATATCCATTGAAAACAATACGACAAAGAAATTCGAAGAGTATTTTTGTAATATTTGTGGTAGGATAGTTTTTTTTAGTAAAATTAATAAGATTGCCATTTTCTTTAAATTGTATTAAAGTAATGTTTTATTCATTTATATTAAAGTAAGTTTTAAAATATATTAAGAGTAATTTCATTTGTTTTTGAAGCAAAACTATATAGAATAAAAATGGTTGCTGCGCAAGTGGAAAAAAGACAATGTATATAACCATACTGCATAACACCAGTAAAAATAACTAAAAGCTTTGCCAATGTACAGTACTGTGTGGAATTATATATAACGAAAAACATTACACATGCCATTTCGCCGATCAGCTAGAACTTCTAGGTTACATCAGTAAAAATATATATTCTGTAACCCAGACATTGGCGAAAATCCAATTCGGTTAATAAAAGTGGAGTAACTCTTCTCGAAAGATCTTCTAAATGACACAAAACAAAATGGCTTCCAACAACGGATATCCATATTTGGTGTAACGACGCCAGACGAATATAAATAAACCACAAGACTAAGTCTTATGACGTAAAACAAATTGGTTTCTATCTGGTGAAACTGGTTCTTGCTTGGGGGAGAGTCAGCATCTTTTTCTGACTGGCACATGGAGGGTATGACCTTGTATATCCCTGACACTGGCCGAATGCGTATAAATAGGGTTGCGCATTTGGGTCAGATCAGTTTTTCCGTATCAGCATAAAATAGATGTTTGATTTCTCATTCCAGGTAAGAACTGCATATGTCGTAATTTCTTTTAGAAATAGGTATTTTTAATGTTTGAGATTTTAATGGTAAAATTGTTTTGTTTGCAACATTGCTACTAAATTCTTTTATTTATAGTATATTGTAATAGAATGTTTAATGTTTTAAAGGATTCAAATTTAATTATATTTATGTAATTTTTATTATAAAAGTTGAATTGCTATCAACTTCATGTTTAGATTTAATGTTGAAATAAAGTATTCTTTAAGCAAGAAAGAGTAATATCTAGCAATATATTCTAAAATCTATATTCTATTTTAAAATGAGTAAATTTTATACTTTTTGGTTACCATGAAATTGATCGAGAATTAGCTATTTGTATAATAATTCTAAAATGCAGAAGTTATACGAATAAATGAAGTTGGAAAGCTTAATAAGGAAAATATAATATGTGTTGCATGAATTTTTATTATAAAGGTTTTAGATGTGTTTCTAGAATGTAGACAAATATGTGTGTTGATTATTTAAATAAAGTTTTTCCGTATCAGCAGAAAATAGATGTTTGACTTCTCATTACAGCTTCGATTCCGTACCTGAATTCCCAAGACATTTATATCACCTGGTGACATCCTTTATCTAGGAACTCATCCTTTTCTTCTTCCTATCTTCTTGAGTTCCTAGCATGTGTTTATGAGAACGAAACATAATTCTTCCAACAAGTTCCTAATAAAATTCCCTGTTTAATGGTATTTATATCCACATATCTAGAAGAGGAGAAATTGTTTATCACTTTGTAGAATTATTGTTTTGTAATATAGCACCACAAAATACTATGTACATACTGACGGTATACTTTTAATTTACATATTGTGTAGACTGTTTTTTAAGTAAAGAAAGAAAAAGAAATTATATCCACATTTCACCCAGGTGTACCAGATCGAATCCAGCAATCTACTTTTCATTTTTCTTTTTGATTATGTGGGACCTCTAGATTTACGCGAGGGGCCATCTGTGAGCAAGGCATTTGGAAATAAACTTTTAAAAATGTTTTATACGATATTGAACTTAAAATTTTCTTCCATCGATTCAAAATTACTTTCTCTCTAAATATATATTTTTTAAAATTTTCTAACGCTCGGGGCACCTGTGAATGCGGGTCCGATTGTGCCACATTGGTCTAATTGGCTAGTGTCAGATGAAACCCAGTGAAAGCTATTAGGCCGTCGAAAATCTTGGTGCCTTCCTCGCAAATTATCTTCTAATACGTTTTCACGCGGGGTTCCTAAAAGGCGTTGGGCCCATAGGAATGTGTCTACCCTGACTATTTCATAATCCTGCACTGCAATTGGTCCAAAGCCGGCTATCCTACTACTACTAATTTCTATGCTAATAAATATATATATATATAAACACAGCAGAAAATAAATGGTGATAAGCTGGCATTATCCAGTAAGAAAGCTTCTACTTTATTTTCATATTGCTAACCTAAACGCTTGAGCATGACTTAAAAGCAAAATTGCCGTGTATCGTGTGAATAACGTATATATTGGACACATAAAAAGGAAATCATTGAAATATATCAATTATTCACTCGATAGAAGCAAATATCATCTATCGATTAACATCATACGTTTAATTTATGTATATAAGGGTAAACTTAAAAGGTCTCTGAACTATTTCCTAAGTTGAGTGGCATGGGGACGACCCAACGTATATTTACTGTCTTTAAAAGCTGATAAATGAATATTTTTTCTTTGAAGTTTGATGAAAGTTTTAGACTTGTCAGACTTCGATAGTTTCACACTTGGTCGTCACCGTCCAATTCGTTTACAGTTTAGATAGCTGCTACAGAAATATAACATATTAACAAGTTTAATTTTGAATTGTGTTTCCACAGTTCGTGTACTGATTGCATGCATATAATACAGTAAAAACGGCAAAGAAATACACGAAAGATGAATTATTCGACCTTTAATTTAGCTACGATTTACGTATTGCCAATTGAAGCTGGGGTAGATTGGGTCAAAAGCTATGGAAATGAAACACCTCCTTCGTAGAAGACGTTGATTACAAAGCCATAATAACAGTAGTTTAAACCTTTTTCAGTAGGAAAAATTACAAGCTAATGGAAAGGTCGGAGAGGGGCGATTAAGAAGGAAATTAAATCAATAACCAAAACATGCTGTCAAGTCCAACAAAATATAAAGCGAGGAAGACAAAGAGAATACAGTAATAATTTTTTAAATTAAAAAGAAGAGGATAAAATAAAAGCGAGGGGGTCGGAGCTTTCGAAGATAATTCTTCAGTTTATATACTAAAGCCAGAGGGATGCACATCATGGAAGAAATAGGAAAATGACATAGCAGGTAAATGCAGAATCTAAAACAGATAACGTTACCATAATTAAGCCGACGCACATAATGGAAGAAACATCCAGCTAACTGACATTACACAAAAAATATAATAGGGGTGATAGAAGAATACGCTGAGTATAAACAATTTTCGCAAATCCCAACGGACTTTCGGTCCCAATGCGAAAAAAACATATTATATAAAATGAAATAACTGCAACATTCGATCAACTCCATCGATTCAAATCACTTGGCACTGCTGGCTTAACAACGGATTTTTATATTACTTGTAAAAACAACAATGTAAGGTAATATCATAATTCTTTTTTTCAGACTATATTTTCCATACATCTAAATCAAAATATAAATATAAAGTAAAAACATTGTAAACATAAAAGAACATGTATATCATATGTACAAGCATATAGATGCATCCACAACACTTAACTACACCCTGCATTGTTAAATATCTTATAAATCCAAAATTTAAGAGAGCATATGATAATATTTTATTGCATAATAAAATGACGTACAAGATGAAAGAATGGTTAGAAACACTTGCATATACACTGGTATATAAGGGGAAAGGATTTGTAAAAGACCTAATGAGTTAGATATCGATACATAATACGATCAATGCTAACATGTATCGGAAACACAATTAACATTATATTCCAAACAAACTTTATTCTTACAAACAGACAAAGGTTTTATTTGTGGAAACTAATGGATAGAAGGGAGCCATGATCTTATTGATCAAGAAATGGCCTTTGACCCAATAGAGCATTGTAATATATATATATATATATATATATATATATATATATATATATATATATATATATATATATATGCACGATGAAATTTAATATATTATATCATATGTAAAAGCAATAGAAGCCCTCCACATAAATGGACATGCCAACAAAACAAATAAAGGGAATTTCAATGCCATACCTCAGAAAGGAATTTACAAATTTATTTCTGATGCCTAACCCAAAAACATTTAGAAAAAATAATGTATGGAATTTGGCAAAGCGCAAGGATTAAAATTTCATGGCATAGCTGTGTTAAGGACCAGCTTCGCACTGCTAAAGACATCGCCGTAAAGAAGAGAGGCTTTGACTTTCCACAAGACTCACTATTCATAAAAAAAGTCTATGAAGCCGCTAAAGAAACGTCACATAGTCCATTTAGCCAAATTATCCCACTACAGTACTAAGATCACGGATAGTTCAGGCCAAAAAGAGCTCTTTGAGATAACTAACAACCTAATGTCAAAAAACAAATGTATACCACTTCCAACTACCTTCTCTCCAGTAGCAATTCCGGACCTATTGGCAAATGTATTCTATGACAAAGCACAAAACATCAGAGGTTCGATTGACAACACAATTTCAATTGACTCGTCACCATACAGTTCTGATACAGAATTCTGATACAGCAACAACCATTAGGAGCATTTGAACATGTCTCTGTTGATTTAGTACGGACATATGTGATGAAGAGAGCACCAAAGTCTTGTGAACTTAATCCAATTCCATCATCACTGCTGCTTGAGTGCTTAGTCCCAATATTGCCTTCACTAACTGATGTTATTAATATCTCTCTCATCGGGGGAATTCCCATCATTTTTCAAAAACTGCCATCGTAAAGCCTTTGCTGATTAAACCAACATTTGACCATAACGATTTAAAGAACTAACGCCGTTTCTGATCTTCCATTCATATAAAAAAAATATTAGCAAAAATTGTTCTAACTCAACTTGTATCTCATTTTAATTCAAACAGTCTTTTTTTTTTAGCAATGTCAAGTCTGCATATCGCCCTTGCTACAGTAATGAATCTAATCTTTTGACATTCTCTCTGCTTTGCATAGTGGAAATATTACAGTTCTCACCCTACTTGATTTGTCTGCAGCATTTGACACAATAGACCATGACATATTACTTCACCGTCTGCAGCATGTATTTGGCATTCAGAATATAGCCTTACAATGGTTAAAGTTTTACTTAGTCTACAGGAAAAACATTGTATCTGCAAATGGAAAATATTCAAGCCCAGTTGATATATGTTGTGGTGTTTCACAGGGGTCTGTTCTTCGATCTGTTGTTGGACCTGTTGTCTTCATTATATACACTCGGTCGCTCTCAATTGTCTTAGATCATCACCCTGTGTCACAGAATTAGAAAGAAAACACTTTTGTTTTGCCTGAAAAATATTTAATTTGTTTGTGTTGTGCACGCTTATAGCACTGTCTGGAATGAACAGGTGTTTTTTTTCCCAGACGAGCAACGGAACAAAACATATGTCTCGCCGCCGTAAACTACTGGCTGCAAACATCATTATCACGATATGCACGGGTATTTTACAGTGAATATTACTGTTACGTGCTTAGGTTCGAATAAACAGTAACATAGAAAGAGTAAAAATAACAAGCTTGTAAAAACTTAAACAATTTATTGAGTACAAATATTTTTTTTAGAAAAAAAAAATTAACTTACGATTTTAAGAATCAATTCCAAAATTAATACAAAAATAATTCAAAATATTATCCACTAGAGAAATTGCAAACGTCCTGGTGATAAAAGGTCCAGATAATTCTAAGTTCGAATTCCAGCGATGTATCCAGTATGGAAGACGATGTCACTTGATGAAATCAGTTCTTGTTAATAAAAATCTCTATGAGTACAATTCTGAGCACAATTCTTTTACAGATAAATAACAAAATAATTCCTCTTGATCCAAACGAATAACAGGAAAATGACGAACTCGGTCTCGGCACTAAGTTTGGAATTTGATGTTATATTGATGTTATATTTTGCAACTATATAACGTGGTCGAGCCGACAAGGAAGTACACTGACGCAACGCTGACGCAGTAATACAGTAATATAGTTGACCTATTTTTCGATCAGCAACGTTTCGTGGTTTAATAACTAATAAGTCACTATTTTTGTTATGGAGACACTGGCAAGTCCAGATGGCAATTATGAAATCAAAGAAATCCATGTTAAATTTATATCCAGTGCGGGATACCACGTTGATATTGAGAGGTCATCGATTAATACATGGTATCAGTGGAGACCTGCCGCCACGTCGGGCGCCGTACGAACCGCTGCCATAATGATGCTTTAAAAGGCCCCTTCAAGGGCTGGCGGCGGGTAGTTCACACAAGACAGAATAAAGTCGCAGTTATAAGTGGAATATTGACATCAAAATGAACAAGTGCCCCACGGTAACAACTAAACGTTGGTCAGGGATGCGACTAGAATGAATTAAAAAAGTACCTGTGTCGAGTTTTGATCTGTTTCAGATGAAGCGGAGGAACTGAATCAAGCAATTTAATGGAATTTTTATGCGCTATAAATTAACTGAGCAGCCTCAAATAAACGAAACATAATTAATTAGCCTAGATTCGAGTGAATGCTCTGGTACTCAGTAGGTCGCATACTCGATTGATCTACGCACGTATTCGTTTAGGCTGGCAAGACCATGTACATTTATCAATTATGTCAAAACCGGAGATGGGTGGCAATGATACCAACAGATCCACCATTATGTTGACTAGAAGCTATCGTAGCGCAAATGTTCACGCCAATTAATCGCGACTTCTAATCGTTAGGAATGACCAGGGACACGTACGGACAATCAAGACACCCAAACAGCACGGGGGTAGCGACGGTTGAAACATCGACATTTGCTCCCAAGATAATTTATGGTCGTTAATCCACCTAAACAGGGTCGACCAAAATGAATTTGTCCGGTTTTACAATCATGTTTTCTTCAGCTAAAAAATAGTAACATCAAAACGGGTGATATTATCACCAATGTATCAGATGCGCAAGTAATTTTGCTGCGATTAACGAGTTAGGCACCTTCAACTGGTCTGGTGTGAACGTATTAGGGCATTTAACCCGTTTCGTGAAACCTTTCAGGATTATCTAAAATCATCGATGACATTTTTGGAAAGCCCAGGGACATCCAATTACACGATGCTGCAACATGATTTAAAGCTTTGGAAGCAACGACGTTGACATCATCGCAGGAAAGGATTATAAATCGTTACACACGGGCCTAAATATTGAGAACATAAGCATCAAGTCGATTTTATAACCGTTATTGTCCTTTGTGAAGATAGACCAATAAGTGATCAGCTTGCTGATATTGCCACACATTAACCGATTAGGATATAAATACGCTGCCACCAACGCAGGATAGCCTTGAATGGTTACAATCTGCATTTAATAAAACAAAATACTGAAATCAGAAATCTGAAGGAATGATACTTCGTGAATTCCCTCTTTTGCATGTTTAGGCTTTAATAAACGTAACACAGAAAACGTGAAAACCCGGATGAAAGTCACGGCATTCGAACTGTTACTGAGGGAATTAAGGAACATGAGCAATTACTCCACGTTAAGTTACAATCACAATGACGGTGATTACAGTAACTGTTGGCAACGTATTGCCTGGCCACAAATCACCAAACGTGTTTTTAATTAAGAAGCAATAAAAACACGCGCTCTACCCGAGTTAGAATGCTTATACAAAGTTCGAGTAATATTTTTCTACAAGTTTGTTACAACTGTCTACGTCGACTTCGATGAATAATTTGCAGTTTGCCTCCAGCAGTACTCTATCTACTTCGAGATATATAGAACCTATGTTGGGGTTTGGACCGAGACAATGAAATCCCAGCCTAGGGGTTATATTATTTGTCTCCGCACGAGGCTAGTCCGAGTGGGGAGACATAATATAACCCGCGGCTGGGATTTCATTGTCTCGGTCCAAACCCCAACGTAGATTATTTTTCTCACCCAGTATTATCCTTTAAAGTAAAAATAACTCTTTAAAAGTGTGCATCTCGCAATGTTTACATGTGGCGCATGAATACAAATAAGCTAATGAGGGCTGTGGTGTGACCGTTGCGCCCGAAGTAAACAGTTCATACGCGTGAGCAAAGAAAAACAACAACATAAAACGCCGCATAGTAATGAAGTATTATCATTAATTAATATATGGATGTTATATGAAATCAACAATAAATAATTTTTTTTAGAAAGAAACTATTTCCTTTCATCATTTTCAATTTTGAGTATCCCACACTCTGTATAAAAAACACACGTCACCCTCCAAATATGTGGACCACAGAGAATAACAATGTGCTAAACTTTCAAGCACACGGATCCTTTGAAAATTTATATTTGTTTTGGAAATATGGCAAAAGATACAGTTAAATTTGCTTATGGATTAATGTGTTGATGGATAAGTGATTCCTTCTGGCTGGTAAGTTTATTACTTGTCAATAAATATTGCAGGTATAATCAGCGGAGACGCTTTGTCACAGAATTAGGCGAAAATTGAACTGATTTTTGTTCTTCTTGAATCGCAAACGAAACTCACCATTTTCTTGATTTCGTCGTACACGCATTACCTGGGGTGATTAAGTGGCGTGTAACGATTTGCATGTGCCAGTTTGTTATTTACATGAAATCCGAAATACTCGTTTTACGTGGTGCACGGCAAGCTCGATGTGATTTATGTTCACCTATAGAGAGTATATAAGGCGAGATATTTCTCATAATAATTACGGGAACCAAAATATCTAATCGAAGGATAGATAAGCTTGTCTTTCAATTCTCCAGCCAAAGGGGTGAGTGTTAAATTTACATTTTCGTTTTATTGTGAATTTTATTCAGATTATCATTTCGTATAATGATGCTTTTATTGCAATTAAACGTGGAATATTTGGAATTACTAGTCACTTTTAGACTTTAAATGCAATATCGTAATCTACGGCTTAGATTATTTTTGAGACAACTATTATTAGTCTGTTTTTGTTTATTGTAGCTGTTACCGTGTTTCTGATACCGTAGCTGTTACCGTGTTTCTGATACTGTAGCTGACAATCGCTGTTACCATAGATCTGATAATCGCTGATACCGTAGATGTCAATGTTTCTGATACCGTAGATCTGATACCGTAGATCTGATACCGTAGATGTCAATGTTTCTGATACCGTAGCTGCTAACGTAGTTGATACCATTTCTGATACCGTAGCTGTTAACACATCTGATACCATCTTTTGATAAACGTCTTTGATATCGTCTGATTTGTTGTGGAACATCTCTGTATAAATATCTGAATGTGATTGTGCCGTTAATTTGTGCAAACGGAATTGAAGTATCTGTCTGTGTGTCGAACTGTCTGTTCGTCAACATCTGTGTAACGTGTAAATATCCGGAAAGCTAGAAGTCCGAGTGTCGGAGCTGTCTGAGTTGTAAAACATCCGGGTCGACATCTAGGGTAGTGAGGAACCGTTGGTTCTGGTAGATGTTGTATGTTGTCTGAACGTATAACTGTGGTGGATCCGTGAAGGGAAACGTCCGATAATAGTATTGGTCAACCCTAGGTTTTCGGGGAAACTGGGAGACGATTCAACTGTTGCTGAATCGTGCTGTTATACGGGGTCGAGACACATATGTGTATTGAAATTGTAATACAATTTAATACATTGTTGTATTTGCATGCTTATGTCAGATCACAATAATATTTCAAGTGATCGCATAGATATCAATTAAAGCTAGCAACTTGATTAAATACAAGTATATGGTCGTGCTAGTTATCGCAATCCATCGTGCGATAGTATAGTTTGTCGTTTGTGTTCATTTTTCATAATTTATACTTGCATTAATTTAACTTTCGTAAAGGATCCTTGGATCTGTGTATAGTCCAAGTGATCCCTTTACATCTGAGATTCCTTTTGTATTAATATTTTATTTGTTCATGTATTGTGAATGGTTGTGAGTGTAATTGTGGGTTGAGTGCATGAATTATTGTGTTGTTACATCTGTATTTTTCTCATTTATAATTTATTACATAAATTTATATTTTCTTTCACAAATTGTGTTTGTATTGTTCATTTAATCCACCCTCCTGTCGATAACAATTCTGTTACAATGGTGTCAGAAGTGGGATCGTTGGATTAGGTGAACTGTCAATCATTTTTGTGAAGGTATACATTTAATGTTTATATTTGAGCGTGACCTTCTGTTAAGATAATACTCTAGTTGGAGTTTATTTTTGTTTAGTTTACCTAGGTCCGTGTGTCCAGTATAAACGTGTTTAAAGTATTGGTTTGGTTATATATCTATATTCATATTACAATTGTCATGTCATCCCTTAAGGACTTGGTTGCCTTAGGCAAAGAATTTGGATATGAAGGTGAAAGCTTAAGGAAATTTATTCAAGAAGAACAAGCCCGGGAAAGGGAAGAAAGGGCAAGGTCAAGGTAATTAGAAAGGGAATCCGAAGAAAGGAAACGGGAATTAGATAGGGAATTCGAAAGGGAAAAAGGGGAAGCCGAAGAAAGGAAATGGGCCTTTGAGAGGGAAAAGATAGAATTAGAGAAGCAGGCCGAAAAGGATAGGATAGGATGGGAAATGGAAGCGGAGCAAAAGCGAATAGAGTTAGATGAAAAAGCAAAGCAACGGGATCATGAGCGTAAGGTAGAATTAGCGACATCTGGAAGAGAACATGATTCTGCCTTTAGCAAATTAAGGGGCCCCAAATTACCTCCCTTTGACGATGAAAAAGATAACATGGATAGTTATCTTCATCGGTTTGAGCGGTATGCCGAAAACCAGAAGTGGAGTCAAAATGACTGGGCATTGCATCTTAGTGCGCTTTTAAAAGGTAAAGCGCTGGATGTATACTCTCGACTTCCTAAGGACGATGTGTTTAAGTACGACGTCCTAAAGGAAGCACTTCTCAAAAGGTACGAGCTCACTGAACGAGGATTTCGTAAAAAGTTCAGGTATAGCAAGCCCGATAAGGGAGAAACCTTTGGTCAGTTCACCGTCAGAATTGCGAACTATTTTGAGCGGTGGATTGAATGCGGCAAAGCGGTGAAAACGTTTGAAGGGTTGACTGATTTCTTGCTCAGAGATCAATTATTTAATACAGTTGGGCGAGAATTAGATCAATTTCTGAAGGAGAAAGTCTTCACGAACGTAAAAGATATGGCTAAGCAAGCCGATTTATTTGCCGAAGCTCATGGGGGAACCCAGAACGTGGTTTTGAAAGATTTTAAGTCTGGAAACCAGTCTGTAAGACCTATGCCTAGGGAGCCTGTAAAATCAGCTGAGGTAAAAAGGTCAGTTAGGAATCCAGTTATTCAGCGTGTGCAATGTTTCTTGTGTAATGCATGGGGTCATGTTCAAAAAGACTGTCCTAAAAGAAAGGCACTTATACATAAGGTAGCAGTGGCTATACAAAGTAAAGGTATATCTGATAACATCGTACAGGTAGAACCTTGTATTCATTCGCTTGGCACGTGTTTATTTCCTGAAGCGCGTGTACCAACCGCGAGAGGGTTTGTCAACGGTCGAGAAGTCGTGGTATTGCGTGACACTGGTTGTACGGGCGTAGTGATCAAACGTAGTCTCGTGCAGGATAACCAAATGCTCGGGTGGGAATCCCCATGTATGTTACTTGATCAGACGATGGGTCGCATTCCCGTAGCAAGGATCACAGTAAAAACACCTTTCTTAAGGGGAAATGTTGATGCCCTTTGTATGGACAATCCTATTTACGATCTGACGATCGGTAATGTTGAAGGTTCCCGTCTTCCAACCATGGCCGATTTTAAAATACCTTTGGCCCAGGCAGTCGAAACGCGAGCGCAAACACGGCGAGAGAAAACCGCGTTTCGTAAATTAATAGTCCCTGAATCGATCTCAGGAATTTCCCGCGATGATTTCAAACAAGAGCAAGAACGTGATGAATCCATCAGAACAATTGTTGAGAAAATCATGACCGGCGCGATTAAACATTGCAAGCGTGGGGGTAGCTCGAGATTCGTACGCAAGAACGGATTAATTCATAGGGAGTTTAGCGCTCGGGAGGGTAAGAAGTATTGGCAAGTGGTCGTACCCCAGAGATATAGATCTCAAGTACTTAGGGTGGCGCATGAGTCAAGCATGGCAGGACACCTAGGTAAGGCTAAGACCACTAGCAGGGTAGTCGCTGAATTCTACTGGCCTGGTGTTAATGGCGATGTCACACGGTTCTGTAGGTCGTGCGACGTATGTCAGAAAACCGTCTGTAAGGGAAGGGTCACAAGGGTGCCCTTAGGGCAGATGCCATTAATAGATACACCGTTTAAAAGAGTGGCAGTAGATATTGTAGGACCAATACACCCAGTTACCGAAAGAAAGAATCGGTATATTCTTACTCTGGTTGACTACGCAACCAGATACCCTGAAGCCGTAGCGTTACCAACTATTGAAACGGAAAGGGTAGCTGAAGCATTAGTTGATATCTTCAGTAGGGTAGGGGTGCCAGAAGAAATCCTCACTGATTGTGGTGCCCAATTCACCTCTGACCTCATGGGTGAAATAAGTAGGCTGTTATCCATCAAACAGCTAAACACTACCCCATACCATCCGATGTGCAATGGACTGGTAGAGAAGTTTAATGGTACCCTGAAAAGCATGCTGAGAAAGATGTGCGCGGAACGTCCGCAAGACTGGGACCGTTATTTAAACGCTGTTCTGTTCGCGTACCGTGAAGTACCGCAGGAAAGTTTAGGGTTTTCACCCTTCGAACTGTTGTACGGTAGGACAGTTCGAGGCCCGATGCGGATACTACGCGAACTATGGACTGGTGATGTCGCGAACGAGGAAATAAAAACGACTTACCAGTACGTGTTAGATCTAAGAAATAAACTTGAGAGTACATGCCAGATGGCACGTGACGAATTGATTAAATCCGGGCGCAGATATGCCAAGTATTACAACCGCAGAGCGCGTAATAGGAAATTTCTTGTGGGAGATCAGGTGCTATTGCTTCTTCCAACGAGTTCGAATAAGTTATTAGTCCAGTGGAAAGGTCCATATGAAGTTAAAGAAGTAAAAGGTGACATGGACTATAAAATTGACATGGACGGTATTGTAAAAACATTCCATGCGAATATGCTCAAGTTGTATATTAAGAGACAGAGCGATAATGTCAATAAGGGGAGTTGAAAATGTAGGCGTAGACTACTTGAGTAGGGCATGATGGGAAATTTGTATGAATTTGCCCAGTAATAAAATCCAGTTTGTAGTATAACCAGTGTAAACGTTATAAGATATCATCAGTAGTTATTTTTCTTCTATTCTGTGTTAGTTTTAAAAATTTGTACATTTTTATTCTTAGGGGGGAGGTATTGTCACAGAATTAGGCGAAAATTGAACTGATTTTTGTTCTTCTTGAATTGCAAACGAAACTCACCATTTTCTTGATTTCGTCGTACACGCATTACCTGGGGTGATTAAGTGGCGTGTAACGATTTGCATGTGCCAGTTTGTTATTTACATGAAATCCGAAATACTCGTTTTACGTGGTGCACGGCAAGCTCGATGTGATTTATGTTCACCTATAGAGAGTATATAAGGCGAGATATTTCTCATAATAATTACGGGAACCAAAATATCTAATCGAAGGATAGATAAGCTCGTCTTTCAATTCTCCAGCCAAAGGGGTGAGTGTTAAATTTACATTTTCGTTTTATTGTGAATTTTATTCAGATTATCATTTCGTATAATGATGCTTCTATTGCAATTAAACGTGGAATATTTAGAATTACTAGTCACTTTTAAACTTTAAATGCAATATCGTAATCTACGGCTTAGATTATTTTTGAGACAACTATTATTAGTCTGTTTTTGTTTATTGTAGCTGTTACCGTGTTTCTGATACCGTAGCTGTTATCGTGTTTCTGATACTGTAGCTGACAATCGCTGTTACCATAGATCTGATAATCGCTGATACCGTAGATGTCAATGTTTCTGATACCGTAGATCTGATACCGTAGATCTGATACCGTAGATGTCAATGTTTCTGATACCGTAGCTGCTAACGTAGTTGATACCATTTCTGATACCGTAGCTGTTAACACATCTGATACCATCTTTTGATAAACGTCTTTTATATCGTCTGATTTGTTGTGGAACATCTCTGTATAAATATCTGAATGTGATTGTGCCGTTAATTTGTGCAAACGGAATTGAAGTATCTGTCTGTGTGTCGAACTGTCTGTTCGTCAACATCTGTGTAACGTGTAAATATCCGGAAAGCTAGAAGTCCGAGTGTCGGAGCTGTCTGAGTTGTAAAACATCCGGGTCGACATCTAGGGTAGTGAGGAACCGTTGGTTCTGGTAGATGTTGTATGTTGTCTGAACGTATAACTGTGGTGGATCCGTGAAGGGAAACGTCCGATAATAGTATTGGTCAACCCTAGGTTTTCGGGGAAACTGGGAGACGATTCAACTGTTGCTGAATCGTGCGGTTATACGGGGTCGAGACACATATGTGTATTGAAATTGTAATACAATTTAATACATTGTTGTATTTGCATGCTTATGTCAGATCACAATAATATTTCAAGTGATCGCATAGATATCAATTAAAGCTAGCAACTTGATTAAATACAAGTATATGGTCGTGCTAGTTATCGCAATCCATCGTGCGATAGTATAGTTTGTCGTTTGTGTTCATTTTTCATAATTTATACTTGCATTAATTTAACTTTCGTAAAGGATCCTTGGATCTGTGTATAGTCCAAGTGATCCCTTTACATCTGAGATTCCTTTTGTATTAATATTTAATTTGTTCATGTATTGTGAATGGTTGTGAGTGTAATTGTGGGTTGAGTGCATGAATTATTGTGTTGTTACATCTGTATTTTTCTCATTTATAATTTATTACATAAATTTATATTTTCTTTCACAAATTGTGTTTGTATTGTTCATTTAATCCACCCTCCTCTCGGTAACAATTCTGTTACAATGGTGTCAGAAGTGGGATCGTTGGATTAGGTGAACTGTCAATCATTTTTGTGAAGGTATACATTTAATGTTTATATTTGAGCGTGACCTTCTGTTAAGATAATACTCTAGTTGGAGTTTATTTTTGTTTAGTTTACCTAGGTCCGTGTGTCCAGTATAAACGTGTTTAAAGTATTGGTTTGGTTATATATCTATATTCATATTACAATTGTCATGTCATCCCTTAAGGACTTGGTTGCCTTAGGCAAAGAATTTGGATATGAAGGTGAAAGCTTAAGGAAATTTATTCAAGAAGAACAAGCCCGGGAAAGGGAAGAAAGGGCAAGGTCAAGGTAATTAGAAAGGGAATCCGAAGAAAGGAAACGGGAATTAGATAGGGAATTCGAAAGGGAAAAAGGGGAAGCCGAAGAAAGGAAATGGGCCTTTGAGAGGGAAAAGATAGAATTAGAGAAGCAGGCCGAAAAGGATAGGATAGGATGGGAAATGGAAGCGGAGCAAAAGCGAATAGAGTTAGATGAAAAAGCAAAGCAACGGGATCATGAGCGTAAGGTAGAATTAGCGACATCTGGAAGAGAACATGATTCTGCCTTTAGCAAATTAAGGGGCCCCAAATTACCTCCCTTTGACGATGAAAAAGATAACATGAATAGTTATCTTCATCGGTTTGAGCGGTATGCCGAAAACCAGAAGTGGAGTCAAAATGACTGGGCATTGCATCTTAGTGCGCTTTTAAAAGGTAAAGCGCTGGATGTATACTCTCGACTTCCTAGGGACAATGTGTTTAAGTACGACGTCCTAAAGGAAGCACTTCTCAAAAGGTACGAGCTCACTGAACGAGGATTTCGTAAAAAGTTCAGGTATAGCAAGCCCAAAAAGGGAGAAACCTTTGGTCAGTTCACCGTCAGAATTGCGAACTATTTTGAGCGGTGGATTGAATGCGGCAAAGCGGTGAAAACGTTTGAAGGGTTGACTGATTTCTTGCTCAGAGATCAATTATTTAATACAGTTGGGCGAGAATTAGATCAATTTCTGAAGGAGAAAGTCTTCACGAACGTAAAAGATATGGCTAAGCAAGCCGATTTATTTGCCGAAGCTCATGGGGGAACCCAGAACGTGGTTTTGAAAGATTTTAAGTCTGGAAACCAGTCTGTAAGACCTATGCCTAGGGAGCCTGTAAAATCAGCTGAGGTAAAAAGGTCAGTTAGGAATCCAGTTATTCAGCGTGTGCAATGTTTCTTGTGTAATGCATGGGGTCATGTTCAAAAAGACTGTCCTAAAAGAAAGGCACTTATACATAAGGTAGCAGTGGCTATACAAAGTAAAGGTATATCTGATAACATCGTACAGGTAGAACCTTGTATTCATTCGCTTGGCACGTGTTTATTTCCTGAAGCGCGTGTACCAACCGCGAGAGGGTTTGTCAACGGTCGAGAAGTCGTGGTATTGCGTGACACTGGTTGTACGGGCGTAGTGATCAAACGTAGTCTCGTGCAGGATAACCAAATGCTCGGGTGGGAATCCCCATGTATGTTACTTGATCAGACGATGGGTCGCATTCCCGTAGCAAGGATCACAGTAAAAACACCTTTCTTAACGGGAACTGTTGATGCCCTTTGTATGGACAATCCTATTTACGATCTGACGATCGGTAATGTTGAAGGTTCCCGTCTTCCAACCATGGCCGATTTTAAAATACCTTTGGCTCAGGCAGTCGAAACGCGAGCGCAAACACGGCGAGAGAAAACCGCGTTTCGTAAATTAATAGTCCCTGAATCGATCTCAGGAATTTCCCGCGATGATTTCAAACAAGAGCAAGAACGTAATGAATCCATCAGAACAATTGTTGAGAAAATCATGACCGGCGCGATTAAACATTGCAAGCGTGGGGGTAGCTCGAGATTCGTACGCAAGAACGGATTAATTCATAGGGAGTTTAGCGCTCGGGAGGGTAAGAAGTATTGGCAAGTGGTCGTACCCCAGAGATATAGATCTCAAGTACTTAGGGTGGCGCATGAGTCAAGCATGGCAGGACACCTAGGTAAGGCTAAGACCACTAGCAGGGTAGTCGCTGAATTCTACTGGCCTGGTGTTAATGGCGATGTCACACGGTTCTGTAGGTCGTGCGACGTATGTCAGAAAACCGTCTGTAAGGGAAGGGTCACAAGGGTGCCCTTAGGACAGATGCCATTAATAGATACACCGTTTAAAAGAGTGGCAGTAGATATTGTAGGACCAATACACCCAGTTACCGAAAGAAAGAATCGGTATATTCTTACTCTGGTTGACTACGCAACCTCATACCCTGAAGCCGTAGCGTTACCAACTATTGAAACGGAAAGGGTAGCTGAAGCATTAGTTGATATCTTCAGTAGGGTAGGGGTGCCAGAAGAAATCCTCACTGATTGTGGTGCCCAATTCACCTCTGACCTCATGGGTGAAATAAGTAGGCTGTTATCCATCAAACAGCTAAACACTACCCCATACCATCCGATGTGCAATGGACTGGTAGAGAAGTTTAATGGTACCCTGAAAAGCATGCTGAGAAAGATGTGCGCGGAACGTCCGCAAGACTGGGACCGTTATTTAAACGCTGTTCTGTTCGCGTACCGTAAAGTACCGCAGGAAAGTTTAGGGTTTTCACCCTTCGAACTGTTGTACGGTAGGACAGTTCGAGGCCCGATGCGGATACTACGCGAACTATGGACTGGTGATGTCGCGAACGAGGAAATAAAAACGACTTACCAGTACGTGTTAGATCTAAGAAATAAACTTGAGAGTACATGCCAGATGGCACGTGACGAATTGATTAAATCCGGGCGCAGATATGCCAAGTATTACAACCGCAGAGCGCGTAATAGGAAATTTCTTGTGGGAGATCAGGTGCTATTGCTTCTTCCAACGAGTTCGAAAAAGTTATTAGTCCAGTGGAAAGGTCCATATGAAGTTAAAGAAGTAAAAGGTGACATGGACTATAAAATTGACATGGACGGTATTGTAAAAACATTCCATGCGAATATGCTCAAGTTGTATATTAAGAGACAGAGCGATAATGTCAATAAGGGGAGTTGAAAATGTAGGCGTAGACTACTTGAGTAGGGCATGATGGGAAATTTGTATGAATTTGCCCAGTAATAAAATCCAGTTTGTAGTATAACCAGTGTAAATGTTATAAGATATCATCAGTAGTTATTTTTCTTCTATTCTGTGTTAGTTTTAAAAATTTGTACATTTTTATTCTTAGGGGGGAGGTATTGTCACAGAATTAGGCGAAAATTGAACTGATTTTTGTTCTTCTTGAATTGCAAACGAAACTCACCATTTTCTTGATTTCGTCGTACACGCATTACCTGGGGTGATTAAGTGGCGTGTAACGATTTGCATGTGCCAGTTTGTTATTTACATGAAATCCGAAATACTCGTTTTACGTGGTGCACGGCAAGCTCGATGTGATTTATGTTCACCTATAGAGAGTATATAAGGCGAGATATTTCTCATAATAATTACGGGAACCAAAATATCTAATCGAAGGATAGATAAGCTCGTCTTTCAATTCTCCAGCCAAAGGGGTGAGTGTTAAATTTACATTTTCGTTTTATTGTGAATTTTATTCAGATTATCATTTCGTATAATGATGCTTCTATTGCAATTAAACGTGGAATATTTAGAATTACTAGTCACTTTTAAACTTTAAATGCAATATCGTAATCTACGGCTTAGATTATTTTTGAGACAACTATTATTAGTCTGTTTTTGTTTATTGTAGCTGTTACCGTGTTTCTGATACCGTAGCTGTTATCGTGTTTCTGATACTGTAGCTGACAATCGCTGTTACCATAGATCTGATAATCGCTGATACCGTAGATGTCAATGTTTCTGATACCGTAGATCTGATACCGTAGATCTGATACCGTAGATGTCAATGTTTCTGATACCGTAGCTGCTAACGTAGTTGATACCATTTCTGATACCGTAGCTGTTAACACATCTGATACCATCTTTTGATAAACGTCTTTTATATCGTCTGATTTGTTGTGGAACATCTCTGTATAAATATCTGAATGTGATTGTGCCGTTAATTTGTGCAAACGGAATTGAAGTATCTGTCTGTGTGTCGAACTGTCTGTTCGTCAACATCTGTGTAACGTGTAAATATCCGGAAAGCTAGAAGTCCGAGTGTCGGAGCTGTCTGAGTTGTAAAACATCCGGGTCGACATCTAGGGTAGTGAGGAACCGTTGGTTTTGGTAGATGTTGTATGTTGTCTGAACGTATAACTGTGGTGGATCCGTGAAGGGAAACGTCCGATAATAGTATTGGTCAACCCTAGATTTTCGGGGAAACTGGGAGACGATTCAACTGTTGCTGAATCGTGCGGTTATACGGGGTCGAGACACATATGTGTATTGAAATTGTAATACAATTTAATACATTGTTGTATTTGCATGCTTATGTCAGATCACAATAATATTTCAAGTGATCGCATAGATATCAATTAAAGCTAGCAACTTGATTAAATACAAGTATATGGTCGTGCTAGTTATCGCAATCCATCGTGCGATAGTATAGTTTGTCGTTTGTGTTCATTTTTCATAATTTATACTTGCATTAATTTAACTTTCGTAAAGGATCCTTGGATCTGTGTATAGTCCAAGTGATCCCTTTACATCTGAGATTCCTTTTGTATTAATATTTAATTTGTTCATGTATTGTGAATGGTTGTGAGTGTAATTGTGGGTTGAGTGCATGAATTATTGTGTTGTTACATCTGTATTTTTCTCATTTATAATTTATTACATAAATTTATATTTTCTTTCACAAATTGTGTTTGTATTGTTCATTTAATCCACCCTCCTCTCGGTAACAATTCTGTTACACGCTTAACCAAACTATAATAGAGCATGTTTGACATAACCCATTTCTGGCTGTTGCTAAGTATTGCGTTGTTGTTTAGAGAGTTGGGATGCTATAAAGTGTATAGGTATATAGTCTTATGTACATGGACCAGTGTTTTCTGACATAGTTCATTTCAAACACCATTGAGAATTTTATCCTCTCTGTAGCACAGTAAATTTTCAGGTCAGCTTCATTAAATGTAACTAACAGTATATACAATGTTTCACGCGAAGTGTTTACAGCTAGTTCGGTTGCTTTAGCTACATTTAATGATCTGAAAATGTACTGAGCTAGGATAAACTATAGGATAAACTTGACCATGCTAGTTTTAATGAACTAATATAATATCAAAACCTCGAAATAGTATGCGTGTGTGTATTTGTCTCTGTTCTTGTTTTGGTGTGCTTTTATGACAGATTGGCCTTAAGTAACTATGTTTTGGGTTCATATTATTTGTTGTTGTTGTTACTGTTGTTGTTTTATTTGAGAACAATTATGGCACAGCAGAAGACAAGAAGGTTTTGTTTTTGGTTAAGTAGTTCTCAGCGCGTGGACACCATGACTGAGACGATTGGTCTGAGATGACTAGACTGAGATAAAAAAAAAGTAATGTTAGCAATACAGCTAGATTTCTCAGTCGATTGGGTGAGAAATGCAAATATACCTATTTTTTCTAACTACACATTGGATTCTACCACATAAAACTCCATTTTCGTCATATATTTATATAATGTGTAACGTCCACTGTCTAATGCCCACTTGTATTATCACTATAAACTTTCGGGTGAAATCGAAAATTATTTTTTTCTAGATTTTGTATTTAATCAACAGTCAAATTTATTCTCTCAGCGAACAAGTTCATTATACAAATTTTTTCTTAGATAATTTATAAATGCAAGCTGTTCGCCGCTGCAGATATCTGTGAAGTTTCAATGCTATTACTTCCATCACGGTACACTATATATATATATATATATATATATATATATATATATATACGTGTGTGTGTGTCTGTGTGTGTGTGTACAGTTCTACACCACGTAGTATATTAATGACAACGTACATATTGTATATTTCATATTGAATACAGCCAATAAAAACAGGCATTGTGTTCAGATGTTCATAATGCATGCAACAAATATCAAAAGGCATTGCGTTTAGATGTTCATAATGCATACAGCCAATTTAAAAAGCCCCTGTGTTCAGATGTTCATAATGCATACAACCAATATCAAAAGACCCTTGTGTTTAGATGTTCAAATTACATAAATTTAATACCAAAAGTCTAGATGTTCCTAATGCATACAACCAATATCAACAGCCCTTGTGCACATAATGCAAGGTACATTAATGTTATTATTTTATTTATTTCATCCAGTCCATTTAAAACAATCCATATAAACCAGACATGATGACCTAGCTCTTGCGCTGTCTGGAATAATACCAGTTTAAGCCATGGTACATCAGAGACACCTGCTTTATCTGTAAACTGTATAGTTCGACATGTGGCAGTTTTCCTTATTACAAATCTATTTATATATCTCAAAGTATTGTAACGGAATTATTGATACTGCTGACACGTGTTTACGTGAATGAATCAACAAATTAATTCATCAACAAAGTAATACTTTTTAGCATTTTCTCGTAATCCTTATAATTTATTTTATTCAAACTAATTTAAATTAAATATATAAATTTCACATTAAATAAATTGTTTCATACTGTTAAAGAAAATATAGGCGAATTAAGTAATCTCAAATATTGAATATTTTAGTTTAGTTTTACTTATTCCCGCATTGTTGCTTAGTTGTTTTGTTTTTTTCGATGGTTGTTTGTATGTTTTTGTTTTTGTATTATTAGTTCATTGTCAAGTGCCAAATTTTTCGTCAGTGACATCCAGTAATTAATTCGTAGGCTAGCCGACAATCGACTGTCTTGGGGCAGAGTTTGGAACGGGAAAAATGTTTTCTTAAACCTGGTCAGGCTTGGTACAATAATTAAAGTGGAAACGGACTGAGTATTGACACGTAAAACTATGGGAATACTCACGTAGAGCTTTCAAAAATGATTTAAGACAAACGATAATGTGACATCTCGATCCTAAGTGGCATTTTTGACATCGTGAGAGACGGTTTCCATAAGGTCAGTAAGAATAGCGTTTATGCCGATTGGTCAAATGTACAGGACAGAGGGTTGGGTCGAAACCCAGAATCGGGAAATATATAGTTCGTATCAAACGATGTTAGGCAGTCTAGGAAGACGTCTGGAAGAGACGGTCAGAATAATTGATTCCAATCCTGGAGAAGATTCCGTACGTCTTTGAAAGAAAGACGTTCGTAAATCAATTGTGGTTCCAGTTAAACTGAATGTGGAACGATTGTAGGACGCCAAAACACAAAAGGTATATAACTCAAATTCACCTTTATTATGATTGTATGTATATGCTGTTTATCTTTGTCTTAGATGAATAATGTATCGATACTACGCTACAAATAGTTCCGTATTACATTGATTTAATAACGTACTTGGATATGTTTCTTTGTTACAGATGCATGACGTGTTCATATTTTGTATGGATAGTCGGTTTTACAGTGATTTAATAATGTATTTTGAATTCTGAATTAGCATTTTTCCTTATATACTTACGTAGGTAAATTGGTGGTGTAGAAAACCCGCCGTGTACATGTATGATTGGAAAGGTTACATTAATTTGAATTTATCATATTAAGTAAATATGAATCGTGTGTTATGTTATATTGCCTCACTTTACGTAATGATTTACGGGAATATATGACTTTCCCGAATTCTGATGTCAATAATTAACAGTATAGCTCTATTGATCTGAAAACATGTATAGAAATTGTTAGCCGTATGAATGATAACACTGATAATAAGATCTGATTGTTCGAACATGAAGACGGACGAACAATCGCAATTCTGGAAGTAGCGAGATACTTAGGGCGTTTTACCCTTTTCTTTTGCAAGGAAAAATAGTTTACTTTGGCAAGAGTGAGAAACAGCGAGAAGTCAACGGCAATAGTTTATTTTGGGCAAGAGTGAAAAACAGCGAGAAGTCAAAAGGAAAGAAATAAGAAGTCAGAGTGTGGAATTCCCGTTTAATTAAAGGGCAAGCTGGAGACGGACGCACGCAGGGGAAAGAAAGAAAAATCAGTCAACGAAAAAGGTCATGTTGAATCATTCAACAGTCCAATGTTAAATGAACATTCGATTCCTTGATGAAATGTACTATCAGTATTAACGGCTAACTTCATTTATTTTCATTAGTGTTTGGATTCTTTGAATGTATCCATTATTTTAAAGCTTCAATATTTGTATTTTTCTGAACTAATTGTATTCAGAAAGAGAGAAAGTGTAATTCACAGTGTCATTCTTTTCTTAATTGTATTTTTGATTAAATTCATATTTTATCTTTACGGGGGCTCGTGTATTGTCTTGTTCAAAGTACCATCTCAGATTACTATACTCACTGACCGGGCATATCACACCGTAGCGATCATCTCCTATATAACGCCAATTAGTGGGAGGCGGTCTTCAAGTGTTGTTTCCAAGTTGCGCAATACCTCTGACCAGGCCTTGTGCAATATTGTCTTAATAACACTTTGATCACCCGCCAGCGCACCCACGTTACAATGTGGGGGCTTCGTCTTGGGATTCTGAAGGTTTTCATTGTGATTGAAGTATCTGAGCGTATTGTGAACAAAGGCATACATTTGTTATTATTATTAAGGAGGAATCGAGTGAATCAAACATTGTCTGCTATTTTGTATACTTGCATGCAAATTGTTTTATGTTAAAAGTGGTTTGTAGAATTTGAGATTTATACCTTCTGTGTGAAATTATCATAAGCGTTAAAGTGGCACTACCTAAATAGTCTCGTGAGACAAGAACGAATTATTTGGGCAGTACTGTATTTTAGACAGCAATCAATCACGTCTCGTTAGCAGTATTCCACTGTCACTGGAATTTCTGTCTGGTCAAATAATTGCAGCTGATTCGACCTGTCCATCTCGCTGCAGATAAGGTTATTTTAGGTCAAACTATTTTCGTAGGAAAAACCCTTGATTATAGGTCAGTTAAGGACATAGTTCTAGAGAAAAAGGAAAGACAAAACGTACGCAATGGCGACAGACAGACAGTTACTAAAGGAATTTAAATCCATTGGAAAAGACGAACATGGGTATGAGGGTGAAAAACTAACTGAATTTATGGAAAGAAGTTTGAAAGAACACAAGGAAGAGAAAGCCAGAGAACGAGAGCAATTAGCCATGGAACGAGAAAAGGAGAAACAGAAAGAAATGGAACTCGCGCGACTACAAGCAGAAGAAAAGGTAAGAGAAAGGGATCATATGCTAGCTATGGAGAGACTAAGGCTCGAAGCCGAGTTCAGGAGGGGTGAAGAATCGAACGTACGTCCGGACACCCCGAGTAGTCGCGTGGAAGACAGACGACCCATACAGTTAACCATGCCGATGTTTAATGACAAGGACGAAATAATTGGCAACTTTTTGACGCAGTTTGAAAAGTTGGCCCTGGTTCACCAAATACCTAAGGACCAGTGGGCCATCAATATTTCAGCCTTTTTGCAAGGGGCAGCGAAAGACGTGTATCACAACATGACCCCAACCGACATAGACGATTATGACGCGCTGAAGAAAGCTCTACTTCGCCACTATGAGTTATCAGCGGAAACGTTCCGAAAACTTTTTAGGGAATCGTCAAAAAATGCTACCGAAACACACGCGCAATTTCACAGTCGAGTGCGCGTGATTTTTGATAAATGGATAAAAATGTCTGGCACCGCGTTAACGTACGATGGTATTCGCGAAGAGATTTTAAAGGAACATGTGTTAAGTACCTACAGAAAAGATTTAATTGTGTTTTTGGCGGAGCGCGAATTCTCAACTTTGGATGAGATAAGCATAATGGCCGAGCGCTTTGAGAGCGCGCATGCGCGTCCAACTACTTGGAATGGTAGGGACCGACTTGGAATCGGTGAGCTTAGAAAGACCACTGAGGTGGCACCCCATTGACGAAATGGTCAAAATGGTGGGAGGCCAGGGGCCGGAAATCCCAGCCAAGTACATTGCCGTGGGTCGGGAAAGACTCGAGGGGTAGATAGGGATACCTCGGGTAGAAGAGGTGAGCCAGTGTGTTATGGCTGTAATAAACCAGGCCATGTTGTCAAGGACTGTAGAAAGTATCGTCCGACAACGGTTAATTCGGTAACTCCGAATACTGTTAAGAAAAGGAAAACAGTGGAGTCTACGAATATAGCGAGAGCTACGGTAAATGGTGAGGAAGCCACGGTGCTGTATGACACCGGCTGTAGTTACCCGGCCTTGGTAGACCGTACATACGTTAAACCTGGAGATTATACAGGTGAGACGGTGGAAGTACAGTTTGCTAACAGGACGAAGGATTCGCTTCCGGTCGTTAGCATAGACCTTGATTCGCCATATGTAAAAGGGCGAATTCAAGCAGCGTGTTTGTCGGGACTGTTTAATGACGTAATATTAGGGTGTAGGTATGTGTTGCCCCAACCTAACCCTATGACGTATAACCCTATACATGTCGGGTCAGTGGAGACGAGGGCTATGAAGCGAAGGTCAGGGTCGAAGCCGCTAAGATCCGTGACTTCGCCCATAGACATTTTGGTACCTGGTGAGTTAGAGAAGCTTCAAAAGGAAGATGTATCTCTTGACAAGGTACGTAGGTACGCGACGGACGGGTCCGTACGGAAATTGCCAGACGGCGAGGTTAAGTTCGCGACAAAGCGCGGTATTTTGTATCGGTACGCCAAGAAAGGGGTCGATACGTTTAAACAAGTTGTGGTACCCGTAGGGAAGCGCGACGAAGTGCTTCGATTAGCACATGAGGGTCTTCTCGGAAGCCACATGGGCGTGGCGAAGACCAGAGATAGGTTGGTGAGGGAGTTTTATTGGCCAGGTGTGCATGGGGATGTGAGGAGGTTTTGTTTGTCATGTGACAAGTGTCAGCGAGTGGCACCGAAAACCTCCCATCGCCCAGTGCCACTAGGAACCACCCCACTAATAGATGAACCTTTCTCGAGAGTGGCGATGGATTTAGTAGGTCCGATTAAACCGGCGGCGGTAAGTGGAAATCGGTATATATTAACGGTCGTAGATTACGCTACCCGGTACCCGGAGGCAGTGGCCTTGAAGAACATTGACTCAGTCACGGTGGCTGAGGCCTTGTTAGGGGTGTGGTCGAGAGTCGGAGTTCCAGACGAGATACTGACCGACCAAGGGACACAGTTCGTGAGCCAGGTGATGGAAGAGGTAAATAAATTACTCTCCATTTGACACCTGACGACTACCCCGTACCACCCGCAGTGCAATGGGTTGGTAGAACGTTTCAATGGGACATTGAAACAGGCTTTAAAGAAGCTATGTGAAGGTCGACCTAGGGATTGGGATCGATACCTTCCGGCGATACTGTTCGCGTATCGTGAAGTACCGCAGGCAAGTTTGGGTTTTTCACCTTTTGAATTAGTTTATGGGCGGACGGTAAGGGGACCCATGGCTGTCTTGAAACAGTTATGGACGGATGAGCAAGCATCCGAAGAAGTGCGTACAACATACCAATATGTTGTCGACTTGCGTAACAAACTAGAAGAAGTTTGTAAATTGGCTCAAGAAAATCTCTGCAACGCAAGGGGACGTCAAGCCAAGTATTACAACAAAAGGGCGAAGGAACGTCACTTTGAAGTGGATGACAAGGTGTTGTTGTTGTTGCCATTGGAGCACAACAAGCTGCAAGTCTCATGGAGGGGGCCATTTGTTGTAACAGAGAAGAAAGGTGGACAAAACTACCGTATCCGAGTAGGGGATAAGGATAAGTTGTTCCACGTAAATCTTTTGAAGCGGTACCGTGTGCGAGAACCACCCACGGAGTTCGTGGTGGCTACCGTCGTGACGGAAGAATCCGACGACAACGCAGGGCAGGCGGAAGTACTCCCTAGTTGTCCGTTGACGAGGGAGGAGACCTACATCGACGTCACACTTGACGTTACGTTAACGTCAGACCAACGTAAAGAGGTGGAGTCGGTACTTCAAGAATATTCGAGCGTCTTAACAGAGAGACCGGGGAGGACAGAGCTGGAGGAGTTCTCTTTTAAGCTGCTGAACGATAACCCAGTAAAGTTAAGACCATATCCGTTGCCGTACGCGAAGTTAGAAGCGGTCCGTAAGGAAGTTGAAACTATGTTAGACTTGGGTATTATCGAACCAAGCGAGTCGGCGTATAGCTCTCCTGTTGTACTAGTCCAGAAGAAGGATGGGGCACACAGATTTTGTGTCGACTACCGAAAGTTAAACCGAATTACAGAATTCCAGGTAGAACTTTTACCTGACCCTGAGTCTATTTTCGCAGGAGTAACCCATGCTAAATATTTTTCTAAGATCGATTTGTCCAAAGGATACTGGCAAATTCCAGTCCGTAGTGAAGACAGAGCAAAAATCGCCTTTGCAACTCCAGATGGGACTTACCAGTGAGTGGTCATGCCATTCAGGGTGCAGAATGCGCCCAGTGTCTTCACCCGTAGGATGGGGAAATTCCTTGAACCATTGCGGGGGATGGGAGTTTCCAACTTCATGGACGATCTTTTATTAGCTACAGCTACATGGGAAGAACACATACTTTTGCTGGAAAAAGTCTTAGAACGACTACGACAAACCGGACTGACCGCACGACAATTGAAGTGCCATATAGGGTTCAGACAATTAGACTACCTAGGACATACCCTCAGGGAGGACACGTTAAAACCAGAGAGTTCAAAGGTCGAACAACTTAGGGACGCACTACGACCAACTACTAAGACTGAAGTTAGATCTTTTCTAGGTTTGGCAGGATACTTTAGGAGATATGTCGCAAATTTTAGTGATATTGCAAGTCCATTGACTGACTTGACTCGGAAAAAAGCGCCGACCAAAGTAGTATGGACAGACACATGTGAACGCGCATTTCAGACGCTAAAAGACAGACTGACGTCAGACGCCATAGTGAAGTTACCTGACGTGACACGGGATTTTGTTTTGAGGACAGATGCTTGTGATAGAGGTTTAGGGGCAGTGTTACTGCAAGAACACGACGGAAGCTTATTCCCAGTTGCTTATGGAAGTAGGAAACTATCAAATGCAGAAATTAATTATTCAGTGTCGGAGAAAGAATGTTTGGCAATTATATTTGGAATTACTAAGTTCCAACGGTATCTGTATGGTAGGAAGTTTACTTTAGAAACAGATCATCAACCACTGGCTTATTTGGCCCAGGCGAAATTAACTAACGGTATATTAATGAGATGGTCACTGTTCCTACAACAGTATCAGATTCTAGTGCGATACATCAAAGGTAGAGATAATGTAGGAGCGGATTGTTTAAGTCGGTTAGGAATGGCTGAAGTGAATAGGTCACCTAAGGACATGTAACGGGAGCAGTATAGATCACCGAAAAATTTGGGAGAGTAAAAATACCGATTTTTCTCTTAGAAAGGGGGTAATGTCAAGTGCCAAATTTTTCGTCAGTGACGTCCAGTAATTAATTCGTAGGCTAGCCGACAATCGACTGTCTTGGGGCAGAGTTTGGAACGGGAAAAATGTTTTCTTAAACCTGGTCAGGCTTGGTACAATAATTAAAGTGAAAATGGACTCAGTATTGACACGTAAAATTATGGGAATACTCACGTAGAGCTTTCAAAAATGATTAAGACAAACGATAATGTGACATCTCGATCCTAAGTGGCATTTTTGACATCGTGAGAGACGGTTTCCATAAGGTCAGTAAGAATAGCGTTTATGCCGATTGGTCAAATGTACAGGACAGAGGGTTGGGTCGAAACCCAGAATCGGGAAATATATAGTTCGTATCAAACGATGTTAGGCAGTCTAGGAAGACGTCTGGAAGAGACGGTCAGAATAATTGATTCCAATCCTGGAGAAAACTCCGTACGTCTTTGAAAGAAAGACGTTCGTAAATCAATTGTGGTTCCAGTTAAACTGAATGTGGAACGATTGTAGGACGCCAAAACACAAAAGGTATATAACTCAAATTCACCTTTATTATGATGTAATGTATATGCTGTTTATCTTTGTCTTAGATGAATAATATATCGATACTACGCTACAAATAGTTCCGTATTACATTGATTTAATAACGTACTTGGATATGTTTCTTTGTTACAGATGCATGACGTGTTCATATTTTGTATGGATAGTCGGTTTTACAGTGATTTAATAATGTATTTTGAATTCTGAATTAGCATTTTTCCTTATATACTTACGTAGGTAAATTGGTGGTGTAGAAAACCTGCCGTGTGTATGTATGATTGGAAAGGTTACATTAATTTGAATTTATCATATTAAGTAAATATGAATTGTGTGTTATGTTATATTGCCTCACTTTACGTAATGATTTACGGGAATATATGACTTTCCCGAATTCTGATGTCGATAATTAACAGTATAGCTCTATTGATCTGAAAACATGTATAGAAATTGTTAGCCGTATGAATGATAACACTGATAGTAAGATCTGATTGTTGGAAAATGAAGACGGACGAACAATCGCAATTTTGGAAGTAGCGAGATACTTTGGGCGTTTTACCCTTTTCTTTTGCAAGGAAAAATAGTTTACTTTGGCAAGAGTGAGAAACAGCGAGAAGTCAACGGCAATAGTTTATTTTGGGCAAGAGTGAAAAACAGCGAGAAGTCAAAAGGAAAGAAATAAGAAGTCAGAGTGTGGAATTCCCGTTCAATTAAAGGGCAAGCTGGAGACGGACGCACGCAGGGGAAAGAAAGAAAAATCAGTCAACGAAAAAGGTCATGTTGAATCATTCAACAGTCCAATGTTAAATGAACATTCGATTCCTTGATGAAATGTACTATCAGTATTAACGGCTAACTTCATTTATTTTCATTAGTGTTTGGATTCTTTGAATGTATCCATTATTTTAAAGCTTCAATATTTGTATTTTTCTGAACTAATTGTATTCAGAAAGAGAGAAAGTGTAATTCACAGTGTCATTCTTTTCTTAATTGTATTTTTGATTAAATTCATATTTTATCTTTACGGGGGCTCGTGTATTGTCTTGTTCAAAGTACCATCTCAGATTACTATACTCACTGACCGGGCATATCACACCGTAGCGATCATCTCCTAGATAACGCCAATTAGTGGGAGGCGGTCTTCAAGTGTTGTTTCCAAGTTGCGCAATACCTCTGACCTGGCCTTGTGCAATATTGTCTTAATAACACTTTGATCACCCGTCAGTGCACCCACGTTACATTCATAAATACATTAATACTAAACTTCTATGTAAATCTAGCTCCAGAAACAACAATTGCGCATACAAATATATCATGACATTGATTAAACCTCTTGATTTCTACACCTAGATATAAATAATTAGCTACCTTGATTAATCTCTCCATTTATGCACCTAGATAAACTTAAATAGCTGCATTAATTAACCTCTCCATTTAAAAACCCAGATATAAATAATTAGCTACCTTGATTAACGTCTCCATTTAAACACCTAGATATACTTAATTAGCTACCTTGATTAATCTCTCCATTTATACACCTATATATACATAATTTGCGACTTTGATTAATCTCTCCTTTTCAATACCACGATATACACAATAAGCTACCTTGATTAGCGTCTCCGTTTAAACAGCTAGATATACACAATAAGCTGTCTTGATTAATCGCTCCATTTGTGCACCAAGATATACATAATTAACTACCTTGATTAATATCTCCATTTCTACACCAATATATACATAATTAGCTACCTTGATTAATCTCTCCATTTTTACACCTAAATATACATCATTACCTACCTTGATTTATCTCTCCATTTCTTCACCAATATGTACATAATTAGCTACCTCGATTAATCTCTCCGTTTCAGCACCTATATACAAATAACAAGCTACGTTGATTAATATCTCCGTTTCTACACCTAGATATACATAATTAGCGTAACCAAGACAACATCCTGGATAACAAGCTGTCATATACACTGAAAAATGTCATTGTATTCATACTTAGTGTTCCATAGTCGACCGTCAGCATATTCGACGCAAAAATAAGTCTAACATCGTCAAGGAATTCCAACGGTGCTGGTTTCCAATAATTCATGTTTCTGGAAAAGTGAGTAACAACTAATGCGACTGTAAAACAATTATTCACTAATTGTTGATTATTTTCAGTCTGCGATGGAAATTTTCGCGCAAGATTTTTTTTTTTCTTTTGAGAGATTATAGACGGCACATTTCGTCTTTAGGTCTTACAAATTGATCATCTTTTTCATCATCGGGCGAACTTGGAAATAAACATACTGATACAGGTTCATATTTACTTATTTTCGCTATGAAATTAAATATATCACCGTTATACTCAGCGCCGGATTAAGCACCGTAGAGACTCATAGGCAGTCAAACGTTTGGGGCCCCAGACCCACGATCACGGTCTCATGGAGGCCCCTGATGGGGCCCATAAAAGTCGCGGTGCCCATAGGCAGTTGCCTACTCTGCCTAATGGGTAATCCAGGACTGGTTATACGATTTTGGAGATGTTAATCAAGGTAGTTAATTATGTATATCTTGGTGCAGAAATGGAGCGAATAATCAACACAGCTTATTGTGTATATCTAGCTGTTTAAACGGAGACGCTAATCAAGGTAGCTTATTGTGTATATCGTGGTATTGAAAGGGAGAGATTAATCAAAGTAGCAAATTATGTATATATAGGTGTATAAATGGAGAGATTAATCAAGGTAGCTAATTAAGTATATCTAGGTGTTTAAATGGAGACGTTAATCAAGGTAGCTAATTATGTATATCTGGGTGTTTAAACGGAGAGGTTAATCAAGGCAGCTATTTATGTTTATCTAGGTGCATAAATGGAGAGATTAATCAAGGTAGCTAATTATTTATATCTAGGTGTAGAAATGAAGAGGTTTAATCTGTTATGAATGTTTTTGCTTGTTATGTGTTGTGATTAGCTTTTCATAACCTTCTTCTCATTTCTTGCTATGAGAAGGAATTACTCGTAAGTTGGGGAACGTCTATATCCATGGTAAGAGAGAGAGAGAGAAGAAGAAAGAAGTCAGGCTCTCTTAAAGAGAGCGCCACGATGATAGACAGCTACATCTGAAATTTGAAGAGTCAACGTCAGTTTTCTGCTGATACGTATAACTTTATTTAAATAATCAACACACATATATATTACTACATTCTAGAAACACTTCTAAAACTTTATAATAAAATTCATAGAATACATATTACATTTTCATCTTTAAGCTTTCCAACTTCATTTTATTCATATAATTTCTGCACCTTAGAATATTATTTACTAGTTAATTCTCAATCAATTTCAAAATAGCAAAAGCATTAAATGTAATAACAGTTAATGCACTTTACTCATTTTAAAACAGAATATTAAGAATATTGATTTAGAATATATTGCTAGAAATTACTCTTTCTTACTCAAGAAATACTTTATTTTAACATTAAATCAAGTATGAAGTTGGTAGCTAATTCAACTAATTCAAACCTTTATAATTAAAGTTACATAAATATAAATTCTTTAAAACATTTAAACATTCCATTACAATGTATTATAAATAAAGAATTCAATAGTAATGTTGCACACAAAACAATTTTACCATTAAAAATCTCAATCATTAAAAATACTTATTTCTTACAAGAAATTATAACATGTACAGTAGCCCACCTGAAATTTGAAGAGTCAACGTCAGTTTTCTGCTGATACGTATAACTGATCTGACCTGATTTGCGCATTTCTATATATACGTTCGCGGCCAGATACAGGTCAGGCAAGGTCATACCCTTCTACGCATCAGACAGAAAACTACGAACTCCACAACCCGGTCGAGACCAGTTCTAACAGGTAAAGACCACATTACTTACGTCATAAGACTCAATTCTGCTAATCATCTACACCGAACTTAACGACGTCAGACCAAATATGGATATCCGTTAGTTGGAAGCCATCTTGTTTCAGAATTTCTTAGGGAGGAAAGTTACTCGATCTTCATTAATCGAATTGAACTCATGCCAACACTAGGTCAGAAACATATTTTTACTAATGAAACCTAGAACTTATAGCTGAGCAGGCAAAAATCCATGTATTATGGTATGCAATCTTACAAAACACTGTACATTAGTTATTTTTACTGATGTTAGGGAGCATACTTATACACACTGCCTTTTTTACTACACTTGTTTAGCAACCTTTTCTATTCTGTATAATTGTGTTACAAAAACAAATGAAATTACCTTTTAATATATTTTAGAAACTACTTACATATAAATAAATAAAACATTACTTTAATTCAATTCAAAAGAGAATATCAATTTTATTAATTTTTCTACAAATTCAATCCTAACAATACCCTCTAGTCTATTTGAGCCGAGTCCTCGAGGCTGGAAAAGAAAAATCAATTTTATTCATCAAACAAGATGAAAGGTCAAAAATACAATGGTAAAAGAAAACATTGCGAGACATTTTCGCAAAGTTTAAAGATACAATGTAAAACACTGCAAAATACATTGCAAAATACCAAGTCAAATACAATAAAAAAAATTACAATAAGAAGTACATTGCAAATACTCAATCAATTTCAAAAAGTACAATGAGTACAAGTAATGTTTTATGCAAAATATTTGATAAAATTCCCAAAACACAATGGGAAGTGTATTGCACAAATCTCAGTCAAATTCTCAAAAAATACAATAAAGAGTACAATGCAAAATTCGTGAAAAGGATTCCCCAAAAATACAATGGGAATAAAACTTCACAGCATTGAATACTTTGATAAGATATATATATATATATTTATTAAACACATAATTCTACAAAACCTACCTCTAAACTAGGCTTATCAGACGATTGTAAAACAAAATAATAGCATACAGTTCTTGTTATCTTTATTTTTCTTTTTCTATTTTAGTGTAATCTTCCTTTGTGTCCTTTTTCTGTATTTCTTTTTCTCTTTTATATGTTATTCGTATAACATTAGCAGAACATATTTATGGGTGAATACTTATTATATCGAGAGTTTGGAACTGACAATTTAATGTTGCACTAGCCTTAATAACCATGACGTATGTTCACTTGCAATCAACTTTGACCTGTGCGTGTATGAATATGTAACGCCTTTGAATTAACCTAAGAACAATGAGTAAGTCTAGTGCAGCTTGAAATGTACGTGTTTTATCAACGTTATCTTTGACGCGTGAAAGAGAATGTACTGCCATTATCTTTTCAAATGAATTTTTCTCAGAAGCTGGCCGTATATAGACCAATAGCTGCTCATGTCTTGAGGGCTATGCATTACGTGATCTCTGTGTCGGGTAATTATAATCGCGCGGACATTTTGACGAGTTTATCATTTATGGCGAATGCGCCAAGACACCGTACCATAAGGTACATACTTTCATACAAATGGTATGAAATCGTGAGGGATAAACCTCTAAACATTGTTAAACCATGCATTAATGAGATTGCTGTATTATACCGCGTATTCGTTTTAAGACGTATTATAACTGTGAAATAATATCATTATGTAGCTTCATTTGACATCCTTGTAACAATATTCGATACGTTAAATTCAACAAGTCCGTGTAAGCCTGATTTAAACTGTGAATCCACTTATAAGCTGAACTATACAAAAGTTGGGGATGCTGGAGATAACCCATGTTTCAAATTGTTTTGTTTTTATGTTGTTGTTTGTTCTGATACTATGTACTCTGCATTCAGAGTTAAAAAGAAACATATGCCTACGAACCAATCCAAATTTCATCAATACCTTAAGAGAAAGAAAGAGAACTGAGAGATTTGGCGCCAGAAAGAAGAAAAGAGAAATAGAAGGTATGAGAAGAAAGAATGGAATGGACGATAGGACTATAGTTTTCTCTTCCAAATACGAAGGAATTTGTTCTTTTTTTATGTTTTCAGAATTTCGTATTGAATTCAATTACGAAATATTCGACTTCGTCGTTTGCGACGTGTGTTTGATTGTGTGTGTTTACTGTGAAATGCTTGCTTTAATGCTGGAGATACATTCTCAATTGGCTGCCATGATGGTGTGGATCCATCTGACCACTTAACCAAATAATGCTTCTTTCCAGAAATCCATTTGGATTTCAAGTTTATCAACTAAGTACCATTCGGTACCATTGTTGGTTGGTGATTGCTCATTGCTCGTTTGATCATTTGATGTTTGTGTTGACTGTAGAGGTGTACTACTTGTGTCCGGTGTCGGAGGTCTATAATCCCTAGGATCTTTATAGTGCTTAAGCCTGTTTGCGCGTACAAGTGATTTCATTTCTTTATTGTCTGAACAACGACGTAATCTGTAGGTGCTATTCGGACCTACTTGAGTGATGTAATATGGACCTTCCCAACGAGGATAAAGCTTTTTTGATAACCCTACAGGTATATGTGAGATTTGTAAATGTACATAATCTCCAACGCGAAAGGATGGTTCTTTTGTTTTCTGGTCAAACCTCTGTTTGCTTGTGCTTTGTGCTTCACGTGTATTTGCTTTAGCTATTTCTTGAACTATTTTCAATCTTTGAATCAATTGATCTATGTACTGTTGTGTTTGTGTTTGTACAGTTTCTTTAGGCGTAAGAGATACATCTAAGGGTAAAGTCATTTCTTTCCCAAAGACTATGTAATACGGTGAGTATCCAGTAGAATTAACTGCTGGACTCATTCGGAATGCCATCATTACGCTGGGTAATATGGACGGCCAATCATCTTGATGTTTGCTACAGTAAGCCCTCAATGCCTGACTAATGGTACTATTTTTTATCTCACAGAGACTGTTAGTTTGAGGGTGGTATGAACTCGTATGGTGACGTGTTACTTGAAATAATTCACAAAGTGCGAGTACAATTTGAGACATAAAGTTGCGTCCACGATCACTGACAAGTGTTCGCGGTGCACCATAACGTGTAAATATCTCATTGTACAAAACACTGGCGATTTCTGTTGCTGTTTGAGAACGTAAGGGCAAGGCTTCACACCAATGTGACAAACTATCTGTCACCAATAAGATGTATTGATAACCTTCCTTACTTTTTGGCATGCACAAAATGTCCATGTGCCACCTAGAGAATACGTCTTCTGGGGGCAATGGGTGCAGTGGAGCTTTTCGTGCATTTGTGTCACGTTTAATAAGCTGACATTTAGAGCATGATGTAATGTAGTCATACACATTTTGATACATTTTAGGCCAATAATATTTCTGTTTGATAGCTTGATATGTTCTTTGAACACCAAAATGACAACCTCCTGCTTTTGAATCGTGATAAGATAGAAGGACATCGAGTCTCAAATTTGTGGGTAAAGCAACTTGTTTTATGAGTTGATCTGGAGAAGTTTTATGTTTTGTACGAGGCTGGAAAAAATGATGTAAGACACCATTGATTAGTTCATATTGATTTGCTTCATATGGAATAGCTGTTGCACGACGAGTGTTTTCTGGTAATATTCCTTGTTCTAAGTAAAAATACATGTCCTTAAAATCAGGGCATTCGCGCTGATATTGGGCTAGATCCGGTAGTTCTTCAGAACTACTGCTAGGTATGTTATCATTAGTCTGTAGTGGAAATAGGTTAGTAGTATTTTCCTTATCGTAAAAGAATGTAACTTCTGTCATTTCTTCTTCAATGGAGTGTACTGATGATTCTAACTGAGTCTGAGTGTTAGTGCATGCTGGAGATTTTTCTAACTGGCTGTCAGTCTTAGCTTTTTGGTCGTAGTTTCGACGTGAGAGTGCGTCTGCATTTGTGTTTTTATGGCCTGGAGTGTATACGATATCAAAATCGTATTCCTGTAAGCGAAGTGACCAACGAATTAGTCTATTCGAAGTGTGTTTAACTGTCTTTAGCCAAACTAATGCCTTGTGATCTGTAATGACAGTAAATTTCTGATGTGATAGGTAAACATGATATGTTCGGATACCTTCTAATTCCGCTAAACACTCCTGTTCAGTTACTGACCATTGTCTTTCAGCATTTGTTAATGCTCGTCCACCATAAGCAATGACATGCTCTTTGTCGTCTGTCCCTATCTGAGACAAAATGTAACCTAGAGCTGTACCACTGGCATCACATGTGAGTCTAAATGGTTTATTAAAATCAGGATAAGCCAAGATAGGAGCTGTGGTCAAGGCTGTCTTAAGAGTTTCAAATGCTTTTTGACACTTATCTGTCCAAAGAAATGAACTGTCTTTTGTCAATAATTTATTTAAAGGTGTTGCTATTGTAGAATATCCTTGGACAAATTTTCTGTAGTAGTTGCACAACCCTAGAAAACTCCTAACATCTTTCTGTGTTTTTGGAACAGGAAACTGTGTAACTGTGTCAATTTTGGACTCATCTACTTTAATTCCTTTTGTTGAGAATTTATGACCAAGATAAATAACTTCAGATGCTGCGAATACACATTTTGATGGTTTGAGTGTCAAGTTTGCCTGACGTAATCGATCAAAAATAAGTTCAAGGTGTGCTAAGTGTTCTTCAAATGAATTGGAAAAAATAATAATGTCATCTATGTATGCAAGACATGTTGACCATGGTATACCTCTAAGTACATGACCTAAAAGAATGCAATATGTGGCGGGCGCGTTTCTGAGTCCATACGGCATTACATTCCATTGGTAAAGACCACGTGATGTTATGAAAGAGCTCTTATGTTTTGTCTCTGGATCCATTTTAATTTGCCAAAATGCTGAATTTAAATCTAATGTACTGAAAAGACATGGTTTAGTTTGTCCAACTGCATCAATTACATCTTCTAATCTTGGAAGAGGGAATGTCATTGGTTGTGTCACTTGATTAAGTTTCCGATAGTCAATGGCAAAACGATATTCCCCATTTTTCTTTTTGACTAAAACAACTGGAGATGCATAGCTAGAAGAACTGGGTTCAATTAGGTGGTGTTCTAATAATTCATCTACCTGTCTATCAATTTCTTTATTGATGTGCGGAGACGCACGATAAGGTTGACAACGAATTGGCATGGAACCACCTGTCTCTATTCGATGAGTAAATACTGTAGTACTTCCTAATTCATCTAAGTTCAAGGCAAACACATCCCTATGTTTATTCAAAAATAATTGAAGTTCTTGTTTTTGATTTTCGGACAAATCTGAAGAGTGTAAATCAAAATTAATTGGTTCTCGTGATGTACTAGTTTGTGTGTCCACAATGTCAGGTGTATCAGATGTGATATTCTTGTCATTAGTGTCCTCACTAACAGTGAATATGGTTTGTGGGTGTAGTACGTCTACATAAGCTAGTACGGTATTTGCCTGTATGTCTATAGCTTGTGAAGTAGGATTCAAGATCTGAACAAAGTTATTTTTCGAAACCGTTACAATTGTTCTAGCTGTCAAGAATGTGGAGTTTGACATATTATGAGATCGTTCTAGTAAAACAGGTGTCCCTTTTTTGATTTTACTGATATGAATAGAAATGGAACAACTTGAGTTTGGTGGAACCGTTGTACGTTTGTTTACACGTGCTAATCCTGACTCAGTACGTATCAGATTGATAATTACCGTATCATCTAGCAAAGAGAGCGTTTGTGTATCTAGATTCACTACTGCTTTGTATTTAGTGAGAAAATCTAAACCTAGAATGATTGAATTATGCAAAGCAGGGATAATATAGAATGTATGAGAAAAGCTTACACCTCCTATTTTCAAATTAAGTGGGATCATTCCAAAAATTTCGTGACTTTCGCACCCTGCTGCGATAATATTATTGAGATTTGAAGGTTGAATTTGACGTGAATTGAATCCTGCGCGAGAAAGAAATTTTAAGTTGATGGCCGAAATAGACGCGCATGTGTCTGCTAATGCATTCGTGATTTTGTTTTTAACATAAAGAGGAACAAGATTTTTGTGAATAGGTGTGACTAATGTGATTTGTAGTTCTCGAGTTTGTTTGTGGCAAGGTTGTGACCTTTGATTTGGCGCGAATTTATATTGTTGTTGTGGGGTAAAGCATACTCGTGCAAAATGACCTGTTTTGTGACACAAGTAACACTTTCTATCGAGCGCAGGACATAATCTTCCGTGTGATTGAAAACAAATACCACATCTGAGACAGAATGGATTACGACTATGTAGTTGTGGCTGGTAGCGCGCAGCCCGAGTAGGTAACTGATATGTATTGTTATCGCTAGATTTATGTACTGAACTGGAGAAATAGTTTGGAAAATTAACTGTCTGAGAAGACGATGTATAATGATGAGAATTATTGCAATGCAGCCGAAATGGTTTGTTTTTGGCACGTACGAAGGGTTGAGATATTACATGTACATTGTTTTCTGTGTTCTGTTCTGAGCTGACTGCTTTAATTTCATCTTTAAGATGTTTAAGTTCCTCTAAAATTGTGCTAAGTGTTGACCAATCATCATTCTCAGTTGCGACAAGAGATTTCTCTGCTAGATTTGCGGCTTGTCGTAAATCATCCATATTTGTTGGATTTTTATTCATTACGATTTGTTTAATAGCTGGTTTTAAACCGTGTAATGCAACTGCTAACAATATTACATCTGAGATAGTTTGATTATTTGCAATTTGTAAGAGACGAGTTAAATAGTCCAAAACTGTTTCAGACGATTCTTGTCGAGTTTGTAAAATTGATAGATCTAAAATGATATCGTCAGTGTGAAACATAGATGTAAAGGCAGTTACTAGACTTGACCAGTTATTCCTAACGTTATTAGGTAGCGATTCATACCATACTTTAGCATGTTGTTGGAGGTGAAAAGGAAAAGCATTCAAAATTTTAGATTCTGACAAATCATAAAAATTAGCCCATTGTAAAAAATGATTTAGCCATTTAACAGGATTTTGTGATTGATCACCTTTAAAAATATCTAATGTGATAATAGACATACCTGTACTTGAGAATCTGGTGTTTCCAGAGAAAAATTGCACTCCTATGAATAATGTCAATAGTAATGAGTCACATTAAATGAATTAAACGGCTTAACTCACAATGTTCTGGGCGTTGATAGTAAATGTATACACAGTTAATTTGCCGTGTAAAAGTATTTTTTGTTGTGGAATCTATGAGCTGTCGAAGGTCACTGAAGTGCTGCTGCTGACGTAGTTTTGTGGGATGAGTTGATAGTCGTCTGTGTAAGAACTTGATTTGGTTTCCAATCGTTGTCTACGTAGGATCAAGGAACCATAGTCGAATGGAGTGTGCGTCACTAGAACTGGATAGCGCGTAGATACTGGTATATACATTACCAGAAATCTGTGAAGCCAAATCCATTCCAGCAAGCGCAATGTACTATGTAGGTAGAATCACGAATCAGTCACGTGAACAGCTGTGTGTATGATACAGGCAAGAAAATGCGAACATTGGCGGTATGAAGTCTAACGATCGTAAATATGTTAGTGCCAATCTCTCCCATGAATCGTAATTATAAACACTCCTTCAAAGAAATAATCACTCCGCTGGCTTTGCGAGAGGGTACAGAGATCTGTAACATTCTCCACTCACTTGTTATGTATGTTTTTGCTTGTTATGTGTTGTGATTAGCTTTTCATAACCTTCTTCTCATTTCTTGCTATGAGAAGGAATTACTCGTAAGTTGGGGAACGTCTATATCCATGGTAAGAGAGAGAGAGAGAAGAAGAAAGAAGTCAGGCTCTCTTAAAGAGAGCGCCACGATGATAGACAGCTACATCTGAAATTTGAAGAGTCAACGTCAGTTTTCTGCTGATACGTATAACTTTATTTAAATAATCAACACACATATATATTACTACATTCTAGAAACACTTCTAAAACTTTATAATAAAATTCATAGAATACATATTACATTTTCATCTTTAAGCTTTCCAACTTCATTTTATTCATATAATTTCTGCACCTTAGAATATTATTTACTAGTTAATTCTCAATCAATTTCAAAATAGCAAAAGCATTAAATGTAATAACAGTTAATGCACTTTACTCATTTTAAAACAGAATATTAAGAATATTGATTTAGAATATATTGCTAGAAATTACTCTTTCTTACTCAAAAAATACTTTATTTTAACATTAAATCAAGTATGAAGTTGGTAGCTAATTCAACTAATTCAAACCTTTATAATTAAAGTTACATAAATATAAATTCTTTAAAACATTTAAACATTCCATTACAATGTATTATAAATAAAGAATTCAATAGTAATGTTGCACACAAAACAATTTTACCATTAAAAATCTCAATCATTAAAAATACTTATTTCTTACAAGAAATTATAACATGTACAGTAGCCCACCTGAAATTTGAAGAGTCAACGTCAGTTTTCTGCTGATACGTATAACTGATCTGACCTGATTTGCGCATTTCTATATATACGTTCGCGGCCAGATACAGGTCAGGCAAGGTCATACCCTTCTACGCATCAGACAGAAAACTACGAACTCCACAACCCGGTCGAGACCAGTTCTAACAGGTAAAGACCACATTACTTACGTCATAAGACTCAATTCTGTTAATCATCTACACCGATCTTAACGACGTCAGACCAAATATGGATATCCGTTAGTTGGAAGCCATCTTGTTTCAGAATTTCTTAGGGAGGAAAGTTACTCGATCTTCATTAATCGAATTGAACTCATGCCAACACTAGGTCAGAAACATATTTTTACTAATGAAACCTAGAACTTATAGCTGAGCAGGCAAAAATCCATGTATTATGGTATGCAATCTTACAAAACACTGTACATTAGTTATTTTTACTGATGTTAGGGAGTATACTTATACACACTGCCTTTTTTACTACACTTGTTTAGCAACCTTTTCTATTCTGTATAGTTGTGTTACAAAAACAAATGAAATTACCTTTTAATATATTTTAGAAACTACTTACATATAAATAAATAAAACATTACTTTAATTCAATTCAAAATAAAATATCAATTTTATTAATTTTTCTACAAATTCAATCCTAACAAATCAATGTCATGATATATTTGTATGCGCAATTGTTGTTTCTGGAGCTAGATTTACATAGAAGTTTAGTATTAATGTATTTATGAACTAATAATACAAAAACAAAAACATACAAACAACCATCGAAAAAAACAAAACAACTAAGCATCAATGCGGGAATAAGTAAAACTAAACTAAAATATTCAATATTTGAGATTACTTAATTCGCCTATATTTTCTTTAACAGTATGAAACAATTTATTTAATGTGAAATTTGTATATTTAATTTAAATTAGTTTGAATAAAATAAATTATAAGGATTACGAGAAAATGCTGAAAAATATTACTTTGTTGATGAATTAATTTGTTGATTCATTCACGTAAACACGTGTCAGCAGTATCATTAATTCCGTTACAATACTTTGAGATATATAAATAGATTTGTAATAAGGAAAACTGCCACATGTCGAACTATACAGTTTACAGATAAAGCAGGTGTCTCTGATGTACCATGGCTTAAACTGTTATTATTCCAGACAGCGCAAGAGCTAGGTCATCATGTCTGGTTTATATGGATTGTTTTAAATGGACTGGATGAAATAAATAAAATAATAACATTAATGTACCTTGCATTATGTGCACAAGGGCTGTTGATATTGGTTGTATGCATTAGGAACATCTAGACTTTTGGTATTAAATTTATGTAATTTGAACATCTAAACACAAGGGTCTTTTGATATTGGTTGTATGCATTATGAACATCTGAACACAGGGGCTTTTGAAATTGGCTGTATGCATTATGAACATCTAAACGCAATGCCTTTTGATATTTGTTGCATGCATTATGAACATCTGAACACAATACCTGTTTTTATTGGCTGTATTCAATATGAAATATACAATATGTACGTTGTCATTAATATACTACGTGGTGTAGAACTGTACACACACACACAGACACACACACACGTATATATATATATATATATATATATATATATATATATATATATATATAGTGTACCGTGATGGAATTACCAGCATTGAAACTTCACAGATATCTGCAGCGGCGAACAGCTTGCATATATAAATTATCTAAGAAAAAATTTGTATAATGAACTTGTTCGCTGAGAGAATAAATTTGACTGTTGATTAAATACAAAATCTAGAAAAAAATAATTTTCGATTTCACCCGAAAGTTTATAGTGATAATACAAGTGGGCATTAGACAGTGGACGTTACACATTATATAAATATATGACGAAAATGGAGTTTTATGTGGTAGAATCCAATGTGTAGTTAGAAAAAATAGGTATATTTGCATTTCTCACCCAATCGACTGAGAAATCTAGCTGTATTGCTAACATTACTTTTTTTTTTTTTATCTCAGTCTAGTCATCTCAGACCAATCGTCTCAGTCATGGTGTCCACGCGCTGAGAACTACTTAACCAAAAACAAAACCTTGTCTTCTGCTGTGCTATAGTTGTTCTCAAATAAAACAACAACAGTAACAACAACAACAAATAATATGAACCCAAAACATAGTTACTTAAGGCCAATCTGTCATAAAAGCACACCAAAACAAGAACAGAGACAAATACACACACGCATACTATTTCGAGGTTTTGATATTATATTAGTTCATTAAAACTAGCATGGTCAAGTTTATCCTATAGTTTATCCTAGCTCAGTACATTTTCAGATCATTAAATGTAGCTAAAGCAACCGAACTAGCTGTAAACACTTCGCGTGAAACATTGTATATACTGTTAGTTACATTTAATGAAGCTGACCTGAAAGTTTACTGTGCTACAGAGAGGATAAAATTCTCAATGGTGTTTGAAATGAACTATGTCAGAAAACACTGGTCCATGTACATATAAGACTATATACCTATACACTTCATAGCATCCCAACTCTCTAAACAACAACGCAATACTTAGCAACAGCCAGAAATGGGTTATGTCAAACATGCTCTATTATAATTTGGTTAAGCATCTCCGCTGATTATACCTGCAATATTTATTGACAAGTAATAAACTTACCAGCCAGAAGGAATCACTTATCCATCAACACATTAATCCATAAGCAAATTTAACTGCATCACTTGCCATATTTCCAAAACAAATATAAATTTTCAAAGAATCCGTGTGCTTGAAAGTTTAGCACATTGTTATTCTCTGTGGTCCACATATTTGGAGGGTGACGTGTGTTTTTTATACAGAGTGTGGGGTACTCAAAATTGAAAATGATGAAAGGAAACAGTTTCTTTCTAATTTTTTTTCATTTATTGTTAATTTCATATAACATCCATATATTAATTAATGATAATACTTCATTACTATGCGGCGTTTTATGTTGTTGTTTTTCTTTGCTCACGCGTATGAACTGTTTACTTCGGGCGCAACGGTCACACCACAGCCCTCATTAGCTTATTTGTATTCATGCGCCACATGTAAACATTGCGAGATGCACACTTTTAAAGAGTTATTTTTACTTTAAAGGATAATACTGGGTGAGAAAAATAATCTACGTTGGGGTTTGGACCGAGACAATGAAATCCCAGCCGCGGGTTATATTATATGTCTCTCCACTCGGACTAGCCTCGTGCGGAGACAAATAATATAACCCCTAGGCTGGGATTTCATTGTCTCGGTCCAAACCCCAACATAGATTATATATATCTCGAAGCAGATAGAGTACTGCTGGAGGCAAACTGCAAATTATTCATCGAAGTCGACGTAGACAGTTGTAACAAACTTGTAGAAAAATATTACTCGAACTTTGTATAAGCATTCTAACTCGGGTAGAGCGCGTGTTTATATTGCTTCTTAATTAAAATCACGTTTGGTGATTTGTCGCCAGGCAATACGTTGCCAACAGTTACTGTAATCACCGTCATTGTGATTGTAACTTAACGTGGAGTAATTGCTCATGTTCCTTAATTCCCTCAGTAACAGTTCGAATGCCGTGACTTTCATCCGGGTTTTCACGTTTTCTGTGTTACGTTTATTAAAGCCTAAACATGCAAAAGAGGGAATTCACGAAGTTTCATTCCTTCAGATTTCTGATTTCAGTATTTTGTTTTATTAAATGCAGATTGTAACCATTCAAGGCTATCCTGCGTTGTTGGCAGCGTATTTATATCCTAATCGGTTAATGTGTGGCAATATCAGCAAGCTGATCACTTATTGGTCTATCTTCACAAAGGACAATAACGGTTATAAAATCGACTTGATGCTTATGTTCTCAATATTTAGGCCCGTGTGTAACGATTTATAATCCTTTCCTGCAATGATGTCAACGTCGCTGCTTCCAAAGCTTTAAATTATGTTGCAGCATCGTGTAATTGGATGTCCCTGGGCTTTCCAAAAATGTCATCGATGATTTTAGATAATCCTGAAAGGTTTCACGAAACGGGTTAAATGCCCTAATACGTTCACACCAGACCAGTTGAAGGTGCCTAACTCGTTAATCGCAGCAAAATTACTTGCGCATCTGATACATTGGTGATAATATCACCCATTTTGATGTTACTATTTTTTAGCTGAAGAAAACATGATTGTAAAACCGGACAAATTCATTTTGGTCGACCCTGTTTAGGTGGATTAACGACCATAAATTATCTTGGGAGCAAATGTCGATGTTTCAACCGTCGCTACCCCCGTGCTGTTTGGGTGTCTTGATTGTCCGTACGTGTCCCTGGTCATTCTTAACGATTAGAAGTCGCGATTAATTGGCGTGAACATTTGCGCTACGATAGCTTCTAGTCCACATAATGGTGGATCTGTTGGTATCATTGCCACCCATCTCCGGTTTTGACATAATTGATAAATGTACATGGTCTTGCCAGCCTAAACGAATACGTGCGTAGATCAATCGAGTATGCGACCTACTGAGTACCAGAGCATTCACTCGAATCTAGGCTAATTAATTATGTTTCGTTTATTTGAGGTTGCTCAGTTAATTTATAGCGCATAAAAATTCCATTAAATTGCTTGATTCAGTTCCTCCGCTTCATCTGAAACAGATCAAAACTCGACACAGGTACTTTTTTAATTCATTCTAGTCGCATCCCTGACCAACGTTTAGTTGTTACCGTGGGGCACTTGTTCATTTTGATGTCAATATTCCACTTATAACTGCGACTTTATTCTGTCTTGTGTGAACTACCCACCGCCAGCCCTTGAAGGGGCCTTTTAAAGCATCATTATGGCAGCGGTTCGTACGGCGCCCGACGTGGCGGCAGGTCTCCACTGATACTATGTATTAATCGATGACCTGTCAATATCAACGTGGTATCCCGCACTGGATATAAATTTAACATGGATTTCTTTGATTTCATAATTGCCATCTGGACTTGCCAGTGTCTCCATAACAAAAATAGTGACTTATTAGTTATTAAACCACGAAACGTTGCTGATCGAAAAATAGGTCAACTATATTACTGTATTACTGCGTCAGCGTTGCGTCAGTGTACTTCCTTGTCGGCTCGACCACGTTATATAGTTGCAAAATATAACATCAATATAACATCAAATTCCGATCTTAGTGCCGAGACCGAGTTCGTCATTTTCCTGTTATGAATTGTATCTGCACTTACGAGGTCACGTCCTGAAATTACATGCGCATGTATGCCTGCGGAGTAATAATGCTATTTCGAAATAACGAAATACTATTTCGAAATAACGAAATACTATTTCGAAATAACGAAATAAAAATATATTCATCATGTCACTTAAGGGGCTCCGTAGAGTAAACTATTATTAGAGTTTTTACACCCCAAATACTTGTATTATAGTTCAGGTTTTCTAAGTAATCACTATACATACTATAGAATAAGTCGTGAATCAAGCGAGTTACTTGGCAGGTTACAATATCCCACCAGTGAACACTTGCTGAGATATTACATGTGCTTCGTTGATGACATCGTGCAAATGTTTGATCTCGCACAAACTTCCAAAGTAGTGAAGGATGTCATTAGACGAACAATGGGACTTCTGTGTTAAAAGAGGGTTCTGTCACTATACGGAGAACACGTACACAAACAAAGGGAATTAGTATTACATACTTTTTTTGAGCGATACATTCAAGTATTCAATTGTGGTGTGTCACTTCACCAGTGGGAGCAGAAAAATTCAGGTTAGTACATAGAACAGACTCAATGGACTCCGCACGATCACTAATTACCTTTCTTGTGACGACCTCAGTAACATATGTGGTTTGCCTGTGGATTTGAAAGAAAGTATTCACTAAGAGTCAGTCTAAATACAAGTAAAATGAATGTAACAAATTCACCCGAATCAGTAACATTAAATTATTACTGCTACCTGAATGCTATTATTTGAAAGCGTTCTGATGGTCAAAGCAGAAGTCTTGGGTTGATACTCATCTACTTCTTAAAAGCTTTCTAGAGGAAGAGTTAATGGATTTCCAAACTATTCAAAATAAATTCTTGGTTCAAGATGAAACTTCTGTGTGACGTGTTGTATGTGAGTTAGTGTTAAAACATTTTTGACACGGTACTGAACTAAACCCCTTTTGTGCAGAAAACATACCTAATTACTCCGACAAAAAGAGGTAGAAATAATTGCTACCATGCCACATGCCATAATTAGTGAGACAACAATTGATGTAGAAGGACAGTATTCAACATGAGGTGGATTATTAACGCTTTTTAAGAGAACTGTATCCAATGAATATGGAGACTGTGATGTGCGTATTAGTGACTTCCTTTAAAGGATTTCGTTTACCAGCCGATTCTTTGTGAGTTCTATACGACCTGTATCTCACAATACCGCCAACACATGAAAGGGGGTTGAGTCCCTTTAAATTTACCCGAGAGACTCATGCTATTTAAAGCCTTGCGCTTTCATCTCGATACTTCTCACCATAAACTGGGAAAAAATTCGTGATCTGTTTTGCATGAAGATGTTTACGGACATGTATGTGTAGCTTGTAACTTACACCCTGACTGACAAGATGTACGTGACTGGAAACGTATTTTGTTTGACAACAGAAATAGAAAACTATGACAAAGATTTGTGATCATAACTTCATACGTTCAGTGAAAATAGTAACATATTAAACTCGAGTTAGCCACAGTCCCAAGATAATCCGACACCGAGGAAAATCACCTTATTAAATACACAACTGTCATCGACATGGACATGCCCGTAATGTCATTCCGGTACGAGCCCGGTGTGACTGTGTCAAGTATATAAACTCTAAGATCATTAAAAGCTGTGACTTGGGCAGCACAGTTGTACAGTGGACTTATTTACATTCCACTTTGATCGTTGTGGTATTGTATATATCGATGTACTTAACCATTTGTTTTTTTAGGTATTTTTGTTTTTCGTGTTCAATTTAAAAATATTTTGAAATAATACACGGCGATGTGTTCTGTCTGGCCCTAAGGGCAAATTAAAGCAACACAGTAGTGTGGCCCGTGAACAGTACTTATATTAAAGACATGTGTTTTTGGCCCTCGAGTAGTCTTAGAAAATGCAATCTGGCTTTTGGCCGAAAAATGTTGTGCACCCCGGTTTTGGTTTGTTTTTATCCATGATTATGTAAATCCATCTAGAGTTCATACAATACGATATTACTCTCTTAGCCACACACTTTTAGTAACCGACCCTCAACGGTTAAGAAATAATACCAGGATCGTTTAATGGTAAAGTACGTAATCAACTGTTGAGATATGATAAGCTCTTGCCAGTATCAGTCAGCATCCCTGGTGCAGACTATTTATCCACTGTGACAATGCTGGTATGGCATCGTGATTCTTTAATACGGGCTATTATGATCGACAATAAACGTTACCACTGTTTATGCCTTTTGCTCATCACGTTAGGTCTTGACGTAGTGATTCAATTCTTGAAACTTCAATTAATGTCATCATCATCAGTCTCTTGACCTAGTGTAGTCGTTGAGGCATTGAGCTGCTGAACATCTGACCACTTTCCTCCACTTATCTCGATCATGTGCCAATGCCCGTGTCTCTGAAAAACGTTTCTTGGCCCATACTGTGATGTTGTCACTCCACTTTTTTCTCTGTCAACCTCTCCTTTAGCACCTTGGACACTACCTTGCAGTACTCTTGTGGGTAGACTGTTGGCTCCAGTGACATGGCCATACCATTCAGCTTTCTATTTTTGACAGTGGTGAGGAGGTCTTATAATGGCCTACTTTGTACCAGATGGTGTTACGCACTTTTTCATTTGTGATGTAGTCAATGTAAGAGATGCCAAAGATATGGCTCTGTAGCATCTCATTTCAAGTGCCTGGATTCATCGTTGTAATTCTGCCGTCAGGGTCCAGGCCTCACATGAATACAGAAAGATTGAGATGACTTGTGCTGTCGATAGTTTGATTTTTGTTTTCAGACAGATGTTCTTGTCTCTCCAGATTGTTCTTAGGTTTGACATAGCTGCTGTTGTGTATGACACTCGTGACAAACTTTCTGCTCTTGATCCCTCTTGGAACCAAGATATTTGAATTGGCCCACTGTTTTTAGTTCCTGTTCTCTGACTTTAACCTTGGTTGAGATTTGTTCGCAACAATTCATCATCAGCTTTGTCTTCTCGGCACTTATCTCCATGTCAAATCTGAAAGATGCTTCATCCAGGTTTTTCACTAAGGTGGCAAGGTCATCTTCACTGGCTGCTAGCCCAACAATGCCGTCCCTCAATGATTTTCAGGGCTTCGCTCTTGATGCGCTCTACGTAGATGTTGAAAAGTGTGGGTGACAGGAGACAGCCTTGCCGTACTCCTACTGTAGTCTTGAACCAGTCCCTTACAGAACTTTGAGCAATTACTGCACTGGTAGCCTTGGAGTTCAGCTGCTTGATGGCGTTGGTCAACTTGTGACCCATGTCGAATTTCTTCATTGTGGCCCACAATGCCTAATGCCTCATTCTGTAAAAAGTCTTTTGGAAATCTATGAACCCATGACTGATGTCTTGTTGATGTTGTGAATATTTTGCACACAGAACCCTAAGATTGAACATTTGTTCTGTTGTGCTTCTTCCACTCCGGAACCCTGCCGAGTGATACCATTTCCAACTCTTTCTACTCTAACAAAAGTTTAGTTTTTGCGGCGTTATGCGAATAACAACATGCTGAATTCTAGACACGAACACTTCATTCCATTTGCCCTGAAACGTACAATCTTCGTGTTGCAAACAAAAGTAGAATGTGTTAATGGTAAATTGTTCTGGCTAATTGAATGTCATGTTACTGAAAATGTACTGTGATCTCAATGCGTAGAATTATGTATGATATGATCTTAAAACGCATGCAGCAGAAACGAGCACACAACTAACTAAATCAAGTTAGACGCTAAATGTACCCAGTCAACAACAATTAATAGCATTGAATGATTACTCTAAAGTTTGTTTCTGTCAATGTCGGATGATATATGTTAACATTGTGATGCACTTGAACCAGATGTTGGAGTAATAACTTTTGTTTCTATCAATTTACTGATATCATTCTGTATGTTTCCATCTCGTTTTCATCCATTAAATGTCGGTCTGCAGTATGAGTTTTTTCTGACACTTTTAACAGTGTATGTATGAATGTATGTATGTATGTATGTATGTATGTATGTATGTATGTATGTATGTATGTATGTATGTATGTATGTATGTATGTATGTATGTATGTATGTATGTATGTATGTATGTATGTATGTATGTATGTATGTATGTATTTTTCATCTTGCTGATGAAAGTAAGGAGGTTGTGGTCAATAAAATCTATCATCGAAGAAGGAGCAGAACTAAGATAAACTTCAAAATGTTGTGAAGCCAAAATCAATGCCATACATTCCTTCTCGATAGTTGAATAATTTCTCTGGTGCTTATTTAATTTCTTTACAAAAATAGCACACTGGATGTTTAAAACCATTTTTGTCTTCTTGAATTCAAACTGCTCCAACACCAACATTACTTGCAGCGACAGATAATGTGAAAGACTGATTGAAATTTGATGCTGCAAGAACTGGTGCTGTTTCAATTATGGCTTTTAACTTGTCAAAAGCCTCCTGACATTTTTCAGTCCAAAAGAACTTGTTCTTCTTCTTTAATAGATTTGTCACGGGTTCTGCAATTATAGAAAAATTGGAACAAAATTTCCGATAGTATCCGGCTATACATAAAGACCGCATCAGTTGCGCTATATTTTCAGGCACAGGGAATTTAGAAATAGTCTCAACCTTAGCATCTATCGGTTTAACTTGTCCATGTCCCACAATATGTCCTAAGAAAGTCCCACTAGCACGGCAAAACTCACTTTTAGATAAATTAACTGTCAAACATGCATCTGTGAGTCTGTCAAAGAATTTTTGAATTGTTGCTAGTTGTTCTATCCAGGTGTCGTTGTAGATGATGACGTCATCTATATAGTCATCACAATTTTCTAGACTAGAGGTGATCATATTTATAAGACGTTCAAATGTACTTGGTGACCCTTTCATCTCGAATGGCATTACTTTATATTGGTAAAGTCCATCTGGAGTCACAAATGCCGAGATGTCCTTTGCTCTTTTCGTTAGTAGAATCTGCTAAAATCCTTTCAGAAGGTCAAATTTGGTGACATATTTGGCATTCCCGATTTTGTCAATACAATCGTCAATTCTTGGTAATGGGAATGAATCTGTTTTTGTCACACTGTTCACCTTCCTATAATCAGTGCACATACGGAAAGTTTTATCTGGTTTTGGAACAAGTATGCATGATGAGCTCCAATCAATTTTACTGGGCTGGATAAAATCATTCTACAGCAAATATTGAATTTCCTTTTTTAAGCATTCTTGTTTGAGTGGATTCATCCTGTATGGATGTTGTTTGACAGGTTTGGAATTTATAATTTCAAAGTCGTGAAACATTTTGTTTGTCCTTGTAGGAATATCTGGAAATAAGTGCTCATATTCAAATAATAAATGTTTCAGTTCAATTCTTTCTCGCACTTGTAAATGTGAACATTTTTGGTGTAGATCTTTCATAACTTCTGAATTACAAGGATTCGTCATTTCAATATCAGTAGAATCTAATGATATTCCTTCGCTAAGTGAGACAGGTACAACTAAATTAATTACAGGTTTAACATGGCTATCTCTTTCAATATACTCTTTTAGCATGTTTATATGGCAGAGTTGTTTTTCTTTGCGACTTTCATTAGTATTTATGATGTAATTTAAGTCATTAATTTTCCTGTCAACTGTGTAGGGACCATAATATTTGGACTGAAGAGGATTTTGTGGCATTGGTAAGAGAGATAGGACTCTATTACCAGGCTGAAAACTCCCTTCCTTCGATTTTGTATCATATTTTGATTTCATTTTAGTTTGAGCAGAGTGCAGATTTGCTTTTGTCAGCTCACAAGCCTTCGACAACTTGTATCTAAAATCGGTAAAATAATCAAGAAGATTGCTCTCAGTATCTTCATTAGAGAGAAGTTTCTTTTTCAATAACTTCAATGGTCCACGCACAGTGTGTCCAAACAACAGTTCAAAGGGACTTAAGCATAAAGATTCTTGAACTGATACTCTAACAGCAAACAATTCTAAATGATTGCCTTCATCCCAATCTTTATTCGTATCAAAACAATTTGATCGGATCATACCTATTCAAAATCTGATGGAATCTTTATAATGCCCTATGGCTCTCAGGGTGATAGACAGATGATTTGAATTGCTGAATGCCTAATTCATACATAACTTGTTGGAAAATTCCAAAGATGAAGTTTTAATCTTGATCTGACTGAACAGATTTGGTAATGCCATACTGAGTAAAAACTTTATCAAAGCTTTTACTATTGTTTCAGATTTTATATTCCTCAACGGAATTGCCTCTGGAAACCTTGTTGACACACAAAAATGGTCAATAGGTATTGGTTACCTGACTTGGTCTTGGGTAAGGAACCTACACAATCTACCATAATTCTACTAAATGGTTCGTCAAAGGCAGGAATGAGCCTTAGGTATCTCCTGATTGGGTTTTCCTACCATTTGACAAGTATGACAAGATTTGGCAACATCACGTTTGATTTTTGGCCAATAGAAGTGAGTCAAGATCTTGTGATAAGTTTTATTAATCCCTAAACGGCCAGCCAAAGGAGAATCAATTGCCAGATTAAGTATTTCCTGTCTGTAACGTTTTGGAACTTCTATTTGATAGTTCACCGACCACTCATCACCAGCAGGTACCTCGGGAGGTCTCCATTTTCTCATGAGAATTCCATTTTTAATGAAATAACAGACAGGAACTTCAGTGGCTTCAGTCTCACTTATGGCCCTTTAAAACAAACAGGAGATCTCAGGATCTTTTTCCTGTTCGACGACAAGTGACTGTCGTTTATCACCCTGATTAGATTAAAGAGAATGGCTTGTTAAAAGAGGATCACTATGATCAATACCTTCTGATTCATCCAAATAAGAAGTAAAAGTGACCTCATCAAAAGCCTGACCTATACACGTGTCACCTAACAGAATACTGAATTCATCAACATCATTATCAAGGGCTTTCTTTGCCATAGCTCTGGTAACTGCATTAGCTTGAAATGTATCAGGGAATTTTTTTTCTCAATTGGATCAACTTTCTGATCCAAATCAGGTTTGTCAGTTACAACTGGATTAGCCACAACCTTGTCTCCAGCTAAGTCGTTGCCTAGCAATAAACGAATGCCCTCAACGGGTAAAACCGAGACTGTTCCGACGGTCACAGGTCAATATGTGCGGACGCTTTCTCCTTAAGACATTAGTTCAACTCACGCCCTAATATACTTAATAACTGATATATGTGCAGGAAATACACTAATTTCTCAAACATTTTGTCTACTTCAAAACATTCAATCCAGCATTTGAAATAATTATATATTCTAGCGAAAATGGCCCAAAGATTTCACCCTTCTTAGGTTTACTATGCTTAAACTTTTTCCGAAACCATGCTTCGTCAATTCACACCGTTTGGATAGTACTACCTTCAGAACGTCGCAGTGAAACAAATAACCACTTGGAAGTCGCGAGAATAGGACGAGAAACGTACCATTCAACAAAGCACTGAGATGATGTCACTTCCATTTCTGGTTATCGGCATATCACTCGAACCGATGAAGATAAATGTAATGTCCATGTTATGTTTTTCATCGTCAAGGAAAGGTAATTTAGGGCCTCTTGATGTGCACGAGAAATATCATTATTCTCTCTGTCAGCATTTGCTGACTATAATTCCCTTTCGTACTATCTTTCTTTATTTCTTTATCCTAACTCCATATTTTCTAACCTTGACTTCATTGCTAATATGAATCTTTCCTTTCAGAGTTGTTACTCACTTTAAAATTCTTCTTTCACTTGTGGATTTTTTTCCAATCGTTCCCCTTTTTTAATTGAATTTCTAATACCAATTGTATATTTTTTGAGTTGCCCTTTCTGACCTTTCCCTGTCCAATTCCATTTCTTAAGCAGTTCATTCATATTTTTTTACTTGTTCTACACTTATGAATTAGCTAATACATTCTCCATCATACCCCTGTTGTTTTCCCAATTCAGTTAGTTCCTTTAGCAAAGTCATGATTGTTTGGTTATACGAGCTCCGTAGAGCAGCGTACAGACTGTCAAACTAAACTTAACATTTAACAATGCAGCAAACACTTAACGAATTTGAACATATAAGAACCCCCGCACCTACTAAAAATGCATATGTAAAAATGTGAACAACTTACAGCCTGCTTATGGTATAAATACTGTGGTACTGGAAGCTCATTTAATGCAAAGCATACGACTACTGACACCAATTTTACGACGAGACACTTGCATAGATGCTTGTATCAATACAACCTGCTAAAAGATCGAACTTTATAGAATGGATGATATATCTATCTATCTATCTATCTATCTATCTATCTATCTATCTATCTATCTATCTATCTATCTATCTATCTATCTATCTATCTATCTATCTATCTATCTATCTATCTATCTATCTATCTATCTACTACAAATGCAGTGATTCTTTCACTCACTGCAACATAAATCTAATGAAATGGCGTTATGCAAGCATTCATAAAGGGAAAAACAAAAAATAAACGCTTCAAATATAAATGTATGACGGTGAGAAGCGTATAATTATCTAATTCAGTAGCATTGTTTAGAGGCATTGAAATTTTGAGTAGAATGCCAACACCCGGGAATGGTATTTATCAGATAGGTCTAGTGATCTTTAAATACACTAACTTACACGAACGGCAAAATATTGAGTGGCTTGTGAAATTACGTATACTTCATGCCGAAAACATGTGCTCCTGCAAATTGATGGAAATTTCGCCGTTTAAAGAGTGGCACGTGTCTTTAATGCATTCACATACGCTAGTCAGCAACTAAATTAATAAATATATTTATCGTACTGTAATGTATTTCATTTACATCAAAATCTTTTCTAAGAAATTTTTGTTATTTTAAAAGTCAGTTAGATACTGGCATACATGACGGGTGTGTCATAGGTGATTAAATATCATAAATATAATTGCTTTTGTCGCCATTAAATTATAACAGATTGAACAGTTTAGTAACATATTTTTGTAAACATTTTGTCACTGATAACGAAAGATCAATGTTAATGTTATTAAGATCGAAATAAGATTCCTATCGAAATTTTTTACGTTAAGTGTTACAGGTTTGTTGCTCTCTATGAAATTGGAAAGTACGAAATATTCAATCTGTCGTTATTGCAGCATTTATGGTCATGTTCCCACGGAAGGGAAAACTATAGTTTATGTATGTAGTATGTGTGTATATAGGTAGGTAGGTAGGTAGGTAGGTAGGTAGGTAGTTATGTACCGGTATGTATGTATGTATGTATGTATGTATGTATGTATGTATGTATGTATGTATGTATGTATGTATGTATGTATGTATGTATGTATGTATGTATGTATGTATGTATGTATGTATGTATGTATGTGTGTGTGTGTGTGTGTGTGTGTGTGTGTGTGTATGTATGTATAGATGTATGTATGTATGTGTGTATGTATGTGTGTATGTATAGATGTATGTATGTATGTGTGTATGTATGTATGTATGTATAGATGTATGTATGTATGTATGTGTAGATGTATGTATGTATGTATGTATGTATTTATGTATGTATGTATGTATGTATGTGTGTATGTATAGATGTATGTATGTATGTGTGTCTGTATGTGTGTATGTATAGATGTATGTATGTATGTGTGTATGTATGTGTGTATGTATAGATGTATGTATGTATGTGTGTATGTATGTATAGATGTATGTGAGTATGTATGTGTAGATGTATGTGTGTATGTATAGATGTATGTGTGTATGTATGTGTAGATGTATGTAAGTATGTATGTATGTATGTATGTATGTATGTATGTATGTATGTATGTATGTATGTATGTATGTATGTATGTATGTATGTATGTATGTATGTATGTATGTATGTGTGTGTGTGTGTATGTATGTATGTATAGATGTATGTATGTATGTGTGTATGTATGTGTGTATGTATAGATGTATGTATGTATGTGTGTATGTATGTGTGTATGTATAGATGTATGTATGTATGTATGTGTAGATGTATGTATGTATGTATGTATGTATGTATGTATGTATGTATGTATGTATGTATGTATGTATGTATGTATGTATGTATGTATGTATGTATGTATGTATGTATGTATGTATGTATGTATGTGTGTATGTATAGATGTATGTATGTATGTGTGTATATATGTGTGTATGTATAGATGTATGTATGTATGTGTGTATGTATGTGTGTATGTATAGATGTATGTATGTATGTGTGTATGTATGTATTGATGTATGTGAGTATGTATGTGTAGATGTATGTGTGTATGTATGTATAGATGTATGTGTGTATGTATGTGTAGATGTATGTATGTATGTATGTATGTATGTATGTATGTATGTATGTATGTATGTATGTATGTATGTATGTATGTATGTATGTATGTATGTATGTATGTATGTATGTATGTATGTATGTATAGATGTATGTATGTGTAGATGTATGCAATTACGTAGGTAAAAACGAATATGCAATGCGTTTATCATTCAATATGTTGACAAAGCCGATGTTTGAACAAGCAATATGTGGACGAATTGATCGCCTAATGACTTTAATTGAAGGTGTAAAAATACAAAAAATTCGCTGAGAGAAAGATGATGATTTGACAAAGCTGTCGATATGCTTTGGTGCAATGGATATTGAATATTTTGATAGATTTTTAATCTCAGATCTGAAAGGTACAAGAATAGACGGTATTAAATGGTATCGAATGGCAATAAAGGATGAATTGTATACAAGTACAATACTGATAAATAATCAGCTTCATATTCCTACAGCAAAAACACCTGCCGTTACATACACGAGTTTTTAAGATATGTTTAATCTGGGCACCACTAATGCTAACATTGATATTAATTAGTTTCCAATTGTCAATGAATATCGTTTATATTTTATTCAATGATTTGATCAGCTCAACTATGATGTTAGGCACCGAAAAGGTACAGTCACCTGAAGCTTAAATATTCCTCATTGATTTTCTCTTAGTGTACGACCACTGGTGTATACTAAATGTTACCGACCCGATAAAAAATAATCAAAACAGAGTAACTACAACGAAAGAAGAAATAAGGAAGGATGCGTTACTCATGAAACAAAAACGGTTTGAGTGATCGTGTAAGGCATATGCAAAATCGAAGCAGCAGCATTCGTTGGTTGATGTTGCATGAATAAGTACTGTGGCACCTAGTAAACGTACATCAATCAGAAATATTGCTGGACATTATAATCAATAGTAACATTGTGACAGGCGACGGTTGCATTCGTAAATACGTATATATTGAAAACATTTCACCGCGGCACAAGGTAGCCTCAATACGATAAATCATTTGTATTCGTTAGGATTGCAAATATAGTAATACGACTGCGATCGACGCATTGTTGGTGGAAACGAAATCCACCTGCGACTCAGATCAAAGATGTGATATTGGGAAAAACCAACCCAGGTAATGGATTTACAAAAGGTTAAATATATAATAACTCTTATCCAGATTTTTCAATTCGCTTAACGTTTAGGATCCGTAACTCATATATAATGTAATCGAGTGACTGACAATATAAGCATCAGAGAAGGTGGACAGACCGAAACTATTTCAGATAAGCGAAACTATTGCATGCAAACCGAAAATATTTCAGACAAACGAAACTATTTCGGACGAACCGAAACTATTTCAAACAAGATTCGAAAGGATTTCAAACCGAAACCATTTCAAGCAGACAAAAGAAGAGAAATCCTTTAGGATTTTACGCTACAGACCCGGCGCCGATTGTGTTGCGGAGACGAATTGAAAATATTTTAGGATTTCACAAATAGACTAATTTGTAAAACCTCTCCGTGTAAATCAATTAGATTATTGGACTGGTCAGTGAGTTTGAAATTAATTCTCGTTGATAAATCATTATGACATCTCATATAGACCGGATTAGTAGGATCCTCAATGATTACAAATCCGGGTGGAGCTGTGGGTGCAAACGAATATAAAATATATCCATACTGGACTTGATTTGATCTTTCGAGATTTATTTGGTAGCTTCCTTGGATGACATCACATACTAAATTCACTGCAATCACCGAGGATATATTGACGTTTTGAGGAGCGATTTGTCACCCGCCACCATCTGGGTCATTATTATGTTAGAGGATGTTTGTGGTTGCGTCATTGTTTTCCCATGCGGCGAGTATTTGTTGGGATTACTCATCGATGAGGTCATTGGTTGATTTGTTTAGTTCATTTGCGTTATAACTAATAAACATGAAATCGGGTAAATCAGCTTCTAGTTGTGTTTTATGTAATTGATTAATCTCTTTCAAATAATCAATGACATTATTTAGAGTTAGTACAATGGCAATGGATGAATCAGGAGTTTTCTCAAAACCCAGTTCCCATTGCATGGTATTGTTATCAAGAAATGTAAATTTATCAGTTAATTTTGCATTTTTATACCAGGCAAATAATTGCGATATGATGGAGCAATTTCGTGGTATGATTGTACATCTGTGACATAATCAGATATTTATGATTCTGGTAGTATTTGATATGATGTCCGAGATGGGTTTTCATGTCATCCTAACACGGTCCTAATAGAACTCTGATAGATGTCTACGGCATATCCGGGCGAGTTTATCTCAATCGCGGATGATAGTGTTGGTTCATGAACTGTTATAACAATTTTCGATTCTTTTCCAGTAATAGGCTTTATTCTGCGTTGTAATTCATAATTAATTTGTTCAATTTGGTAGGACCCAGATAATATAGAAACAACATTCCTGTCTGGAGTTTCATCGAGTTTATTGTTATTCGCAAACACCAAGGAATTATTCGGTTGTTGACCGCCGGATGGTACTGATCTAATATAAGGCCAACTATGATATACTCGTAATTTTGATAGTGCTATTTCCTTAACTGGAATTGCAGTAGGGAAATAGACACTGAATTAAGGATTTGTTGATGTTATTGATATCATGCTGGTTTTCACCGTGGTTGTGTTTGTCGCTATTCGTTGAAGTAATTCCGTTGTCGCTATTGACATTGTTATTATACTCGTGTTGTTTTTATAATTTTGACATCGCGGAATCATAAACACGTGCCATTGTGGAAAAGTCATTACCTGATATTAATGTGTCATCGAGCGAGGACGATATCATCGAGGATAATTGCGAGTACGCTGTTGACACAACATGGAACTTAACTACGTTATCCTGCAGTTTGCGCTGGCTACATGATAATATTTTTTGTCATAATTGAAATTATTCCAGCGATTGTTGTCGCCGCTGATATACAAATTAGAACAGTTATCGGGGCAGTCATTGTTACCGAACATAGTATAATACCGGCTCCGGTGATTACACCTGATACCGAGTACACGTTAACATTGACTGCGGTAATTCGCCTGCGGTATTTGTCTATTTTTTTTTTTGATAGTCCTCAGTGAGTGTTTTGAGTTTAGTTTGAAATTCTATGACCTGATCATAGTGATACTGATTTGACGTTGCCAATGATGGCATTTTATTTATTACATTAATTAAGTTTTTTACTTAAATCCGCTACGAATTCCACATACCATGTTATTGAAACCCTAGCTAAATTATTATCAGTGGATGTTATTGTGAATCGTTCAGTTGCCGCATTTTGGTGGGTCATTCATTTCCTGTGTTTATAGCGCGGAATACCAGATAGGAGTTTTTAAGTGGTTTATGCAGCGCATAAATTCTTTAGGCAGTGCTAACCCGTATGAATGGAAATAGATGATCGCACTCACTCGCGTATTCAACCCAGTGAGTTCCAGGTCCGGTGCGGTTATCGAGATAAATGATTCCTGTTTCATTGTTGTTTGGTTGTTGTGGTAATTGATCTATCAGAAAGACACCTCTAAAGTTTTTTATCGAATTCTTTTTAGCAGCATTGAGTAAATCAAAGTTTGACATGGGATTATCGGTGATATTGTTAGTAAACTGTTCCTGGTATTTTCATGCCGTTTCCGCTGTACCATGAATACGGAGTTCCTGGTAGTCTCAGACCCTTTCCTGATCGTTTCTTCTTTTTGTATCCTTTTCCGGTAGCTTTCTTTAATGCCATCCCTGCCGCTGTACCAACGGTTCCTATAGCGGCACCTTTTGCTACCGATGGGGCCCCTTCCGCAATCAACGCTGGTAACGCAGCGAAAAGTGGATATATACCTCCTGATTTTATCATTTTCTTAATTGCGTCAGCAGAGAGAGTGATCTGAACAACTTTTTTATCTTTGATGGCATCATTGAAGTTTTTTTCTGACGAGTTGTCAATGATAGTTTATTCTGACCACCAGACATCTGATTGTGCTTCAGCGATATTGTGGTTTCACATTTTTTTAGTTGATTCCGATTGCTATTTCTTAATTTGACCAGGAGTTAACGTAACACTAACATGACTGTACGACATTTTATTTAATAACAGATTGATCTAATTGTTACGTTTCATGTTTTCCACTGGTGTAACAACTACCCCTATTATTCCACCAACACTTTCGAGTAGCATTGATTTGTCACTGAGAATAACAGCAATTGCTCTGTAATCAGCATTAGGAGCATCAAGATGATCTTTTGTTTGTCTTATTTCATATGGAATGTGTTCAGCGAGATCAGTAATATCTTTAGAGAACATCACAGATGGACCTGCCGATCTTGTATAATCATCGGGATATCTTTCGAACCCCGCTATTATTGTGACAACATCAACATCATGTTTTATGGATTCAATATCTCTTCCATCTATCATGTATCTAGCACTCTCAAATAGCGCCATGATACCATTATTGACAAAATCAACTCCGACATTTGGGTAATCTGCGTATGGCGTATTAGCTGCAACATTTGTTACAGTTTTTTCTTAAACTTCAATAAACGCTTCAGCGGGTAGAAAGTATTTGCTGGTATCCTGGACTTGAAGTTCGATTCTTGATCGACTATTTGGTTGTATTGCATTATAGGAATAAAACTGATAATTGCATATAGAATCATTATTGGGTACTGGTGCATCTAAATCGAACTCTGTATCAGGAGACGATTTGAACATATTATTATATATTCCTTGATCTAAATCGTGATCTTGCTCGCGATTTCAAACCACTTCCCGCTATCATATTTGCATTAATATTTCCCTGATTGTCACCGCCTCCGTTGTTCAGTGATGCTATTTCTTTAAGCAGCAGAGAGGGCGAATCAGACGACATTTTTTTAAGTAAGCCCTCATGAATAAGGGGCTTAAACCAATGAAATCAATGAAATCAGTCAATGGTATAGGCAAAAAAAATCAATGAAATCAGGCAAAAAATGATAATGAAAAATCAATGAAATCAATGAAATAAAAAAAAATGACTAATTTTCAACCGAATATTTGATCCAGTCCGATACGATATCGTGTTCGAGGGTCATGTAAATTTATTGTTATAAATCCATACGGGGTTGACTGAGCATGACTAAAGAAATTTCTAAATTGATTGAAGTCCATATCAGAACACCATGTCTGCCAAATATTTCGTAGCGTATGTGTATCAACGCCGTTGAATACAGCAAGCATATTACAGTTATCTCTGATCACTTTTGGAATCTGAGTGTATCATTGAGTGACATAGATCACGTCCGTGTTTTTATGCCTGCCTCTGGAAAAAATCCTTGCAGGATTTTTTTGTTTATCTAACATTACATCGTCGTATACAACTAAATTGTTGATACTTCCATCGAGGTCTTCTACTGATGGTGCTTCGTCAATATCGGTTATAAATTCAATAACATCCTCGCCGGCAATCTCTGAAGCGTTTTCATTAAAATCTTTTAGCACTTCATAGCATCGTTGATCATCTACGCTAGGGGCAATTAAATACAACTTATCCCACTTCATCCATCTCATTATTAAATTGAGCAACAATTGCGTCTTGCCGGATCCAGATGGCCCTATTATAATTGCGCGGATAGAGTTTGGTAGCGCTGCATGATGCTTCACTGGTTCTCTTGTTTTAGTCGCTGAAAAATCAATTATATTCATATCTCTATACATAAATTATGGATCTATATTGTGTGAAGTGTAAGGCGCGTACTGGCACAGATGACTTGACGACGATTACAACAAAAAATAACCGATCAGCGCTTTCTGGTAAATGCGTACAATGTAGTACAAAGAAATTTAGATTTGTTTCTAAACCCAAGGAACCTTTAAAAAAAAACGAGGAGGTGATATCGCTGCCAAATTAGCAAAACTCCCTGGAACCCCATGGGCAAAATACCCCGGAGAAAAACACCTTCCAGGATATAGCTACTGTGGACCGGGAACCAGACTTGATATCAGACTCAATGATCATAACCAACCCCGACCCGGTGAGGAACCAATAAACGCTATTGATAAGGCCTGTCACCTTCATGATGTTGCTTATAAAAGCAGTAATCTGCAACACAGGCATCTAGCAGATGTGAAATTAATTCATGCGTTAAATGCTATTCCTGATAAATCCTTCAAAGAAAAGTTGGCTTCATTTTTGATAAAATCGGCTATGAAAAGCAAATTGATGTTAGGTGCTGGTAATTAATAACAACATGGAATCTATTTATTATTCCCCAAGAGGATACTGGAAGGGTAACGCTGCAATCAGTAAACTCGCTAGCGCCGCAAAAGTGAAAAAAAACCACTGCGGCTCATTGGTTATCCAAACAGGCACTATGGCAGATTTATCTACCACCGCCTAAACAAATTAAGTTTTCGCATTTTGATGTGACCGGACCCAATGAAGTTCATCAAGCTGATCTATTTTTTTTGCCACATGACCACGGTTACAAATACGCTCTAACCGTAGTTGATATTGCAAGTCGATACAAAGAAGCAGAACCGTTAAAAACGAAATCGGCCACTGAAGTGGCTTTTGCATTTGAAAGGATTTATCGAAGGTGCCCTCTGCACTGGCCAAATCTGTTACAAGTTGATCCGGGCAAGGAATTTCAGGGTGCAGTGTTATCTACAATGAAATATCACAATGTCACTATCAGACGGGGGCATACTGCACTGCATCGTGATCAGGCAATTGTAGAACGATTTAATCGGACTCTTGCTGAACGGTTATTTGGATATCAATACGCAAAAGAATTCATCCAAGAAAAAAGATCCCGTGAATGGGTTAAGAGATTACCAGGTGTAGTTACCGCACTGAATAACGAGATTACTAGAACCATCAACATGAAACCTATCAACGCGATTAGAAAGAAGTTGATACCTAAAATGGAAATTCAAAAAGATTTCTCTAGAAACGCTAGCGTTTCCCAACCAATTCTTGGTAGTAATATCACTGTGAGGTACTTATACGAACCAGGAGAGCTTGAAGGTGGCAGAAAAAGGGCTACTGATCCTATTTGGAGTATTACTGCATATAAGATATCTAGTATAACACGATCTACGGGTAGACCTCCAATATATAAACTGGATTCAACTGCCCCTCAACGGGGTTTTACTAGACAACAATTACAAGTGATACCTGAGGATACTCAATTACCACCGCATGGGCTTAACTAGCACCGTTGCGTCTATTGCACTCAAGACAAGTCAACATCACATTGTTTCTGACATGACCGAGACTATTATTTTTTCTGTCAACGGTAAATTGGCGAGGATCCTTATCCGAATACTGCCAATTCATTATACAATTGCAACTTGCGCAGTGATTATTTTGTTGTTGCTTCAACGCAATTATTAATTCAGCATCAATATCAAATTCTCGTTGTTTTTTTTTTGTCCTGTTGTTTGTAACCGGAGAGTTTTTTATCAATCATTTTAACATCAATATCATTATCATCAACAATGATTTCATCATCGAGGACAATTCTTCGAAGTTGATTTAATTTTCGTACTCTGGATACTGAAAGATAGACTAAATTCGACCATTCTATGCGATTATCTACCATCCAAACAATTGTATCCGATATAGTCAATCCCTGTGAAGAGTGTATTGTTGCTGCATAACCTAACGTCCATGGGGATTTATTAGCAGAACTCTTTGAGTTCCCCAATGCATCTTCAACGACATTGATATCAACCAGCACAATATCATTTAATACTAAATTCTGTTTTTCACTTTGTCCTGGAATATCAACTTCAATGTTCTGTTTTCGTATATCCGATGGCCTATAACAAAGAGGCACTGGAAGTGTTGCAAATTTTTGTTTATGCAATTCAAATAACTTCATCTGAAGTGTATCCCTGACTATTTTTCTACTTGCAATGATCAAATCGTTTGGTCTCCATGCTTCCCAAAACTCATTCATTGGAGTTTCCGTAATTATTTCACGGGCTATTTCACACAGGATTCTATCCGGTTGTAATCTAATTAGTTTCTTAAATTCCTTTAATTTTTCATCAAGTGATCTATGATCGGTATCAATTTCTTCATAATAGTCTACAAAACTCTTTAGCCATTCATGTGGGGATGCACCGACAAATGGTGGTTGTTGCCCGTGATCACCGCACATGACGATTTTTGTATTTTTCAATAACAACCACTCAAGAAATATTTTTAATACATCTTCTGACACTGTGTCTATTTCATCCCAAATCATGATTTCAGGAATAAATTTCTCTCCCATACGCTCAGGAGTCCATTTATCTCCCTTCCATCGGAAAAAGCTGTGATAAGTGCAAGCATTTACCCCTCTCTGTATCATTTCTCTTGCAAGTCTGTGAGTTGGTGTTAGTACAATCATATTTGATTTCCTACGAAATAACTCAATTGCCCGGGTTGTTTTTCCTGACCCACCACAACCGTTTAAATAAACTGTTTTATATCTACAGATTGGATCAGAAATCGGTGGTGCACTAGAAAATTTTGAACACTGATTGCTTTCTAAGTAATTATTTTCAATGGTAACATCAGCTGATTGAATATAATCATGAATCATTTCTTTCTTAATTCTCCATGACCCCCAATTCTCGTTGCCAGTAGCCTTAAAATCAACCATTTTGCTGTTTATGTAAAATGAATCAGTGGCAACTCTAACTGCGGTGGTAGGAAATCTATTGATCATTGAAAACAGATTGATAGAAGCATAACCAAGCATAGAAGCTCTCAAATGTGTGTACTGCGGATGGTATCCATCAGTGTAAGTAACAATTGTACCCAATTTGGTTCCATTGGACATAAATGCGTCCTTACGATTGACATATAGCCCCCTATTCGTTAAATCCGTGATTACAAAATCGTATTCAGCATTGTCTATAATCAATCGTGAAGAATATCTCGTATTGTCGTATTTGCCACCTTGGGTAAATTTACCGATTATTCTTCGTCCAAGATTTTTTGCTTCATTGTTTCTGATTTCAAATAACTGTTTGGACCAATCCATGATTTGTTGTTCATTAAAATCAGGAAACAGTTTTCGCTCTTCGCTAATTATTTTTTCTAGATCAGGTTGGGGTAACCAGACTGATTTCTGTGCTCGATAGGATATAATTGCTTCACTGACAATTAATGATTTTAACATCTTACAATCAATCATATACCGTAATAACACTATTGGCATCCAGTGTTTTTCACACATGTGTTTACCAATCCAAAGATAACTACACGGATGAAGTCCTTCAGCCATTTCAAATGATACCACACAAGCGAATCCGGTTAAATCAAAATCAGGCAGTGGTCCATTAATAGCAACACGAGTCATTTCGTGTGTGGGGTGTCCAAATCGTTTGAAATATTTCTCGCATTCTCCATACCCGAGAAAACTTCCTGGATAACATGCAATCATATCAACTGAAATAACGGTATCAGGGTCGTATTTTGTATTCCACAATCCTCCATGGCCGTATTCAAGACAGGACAATTTGACATCTGATAAGAACTCACTTCGTGTTGGTTTCCACGCGTTTTTCTTTCTAGCAAAATGTGCTGCAATGGATGGTACTGTAAAACAGTTTGTTAATAATTGATCTTCGATTTTATCCCCGTCCCCAGAAAACTCACTAGCTAGTTGTTTCATTTGATTATGCAGTTCTTCAGTACGGTACAATTCTTCGTTGGGCCTTACAAACTGATCAAATTTGCATTCTTCGTCTGAAGTCCTATGAAATAGCCACATTGACACAGGATCGTTTTTACTCAAATGGTAAATAGCATCAAATAATTTCTGCTCTGAAAAAAACTCTTCGGTTCCCAACAGATATTTTACGGTTCTATCCCGTGGGAATATTGTTACTGCAGATGACCACGCGTGTTCATTATGTTCAATAATTTCAATTGGAGCTCCCTGTGATTTATATTTCGATTCGTATAATACTTCACCGGTGATTGTCCTTACCGATATTGGAAATCTTAATGATTTTTCTAATTTGGTTATATCCTGAATTGTTGCCCCATTCTCTTTTACCGTGAACTCCCATTCGGTTATTTTTTTTCGTCTTAGATCAGTCAGTTTATTTCCCCGGGATGCATTTGTGAAGTGTTCCATTATTCGTTCTGCTACACAATTGAGGCCTGTCGAATATTTCATGGGTGCTAGTTTTGAAATATCAGGTTTTTCATTGATCGGATATATCCCGTAAACAACTACTGTTACAGGATAAGATTTTTCGTAGTAGGGTCTATCAAGTCCAGTCAACATTCCTGGTTGGGAATCTTGATTCACAGTGACAGTTCTGTTGTTCCTGAGAATGGGTTCAAATTTATCCCTAATAATCCATTTTCCATGATCATCGTTAATGAATGTTATTCGAAAAATATTTCTTTCTTTCCCAAGACGTGAAATTATGACTGCTGCTTTTTTATCATTCATGGTAGCGTCAAAACCACCACGAATTCGAAATGTTGTCCAGCAGTGAGATGCTCCATCACGCTTGAATTCCTTAAAACAGTCTCTGATTTTACTAATTATGACTTTATCAAGAATTTTATTCTTGGGTGTATTAGAAACTATATCAAGATTGAATTGAGCATCTTTCCAGGGTGATCTCATGTTTCTGTCTACTACACGTTTTTTGGGTCTATCGCGATTAAATCTAGGATTGATTTTCAATAATCTCTTAAACTCTTTCATGTTTCCGTCTATTGGACGTTTGTTACGTTTTTTGGGTCTATCGCGATTAAATCTAGGATTGATTTTCAATAATCTCTTAAACTCTCTCATGTTTCTGTCTACTACACGTTTTTTGGGTCTATCGAGATTAAATCTAGGATTGATTTTCAATAATCTCTTAAACTCTTTCATGTTTCCGTCTATTGGACGTTTTTTAGGTCTATTGATATTAAATTTTGGATTAATTTTCAATCATCTCTTAAACTCTCTATCAGCATTGAATTTAGCATTTTTCGAAGTCAATCTCTTGAACTCCTTCATGCTATATTAAAAACAAGTATTTAAATGAAAGATTTATGTATAATGAATCACTGCAAATGGCTTATGATTGGATCGACGACACCGTGTAACAAATCATGCAGAAATGAGTTCTGTAGGTATCATATGCAGAGTTTTCGACGTGGAAGCCTTGGTCCGTTACCTTGTATTCGATGTGGGGTTGGGGTCAGGGGAAAATCACGATTATGTCTAAATTGCGGTGGTAAGCGATACAGGGAATTGAAGCGTTATTATGATAAAAGAATAAAAAATGGACAATCCATCAGAAATTTTGACCCTGAAAAAGTCTTTGACCCTGACAACGTCACTGACAAAATCATAAGAACTCCCCAAGACTAAATTGAAAGATTCTCTAGTGATGTAATCATTAAACCAAATAGTGAATTAGACAAACAATAGTATTATGTATACGAATGAACCAAGAATTCAGACAGCATCCCTTGATTACAAATTATGAGGCATCCAGTGATGGTGTTGTAAGACACTGTAGACTGAAAAAATCAGTTGGTTTTGTGACTAATCACGGGTATTTGATGTTTGGCGCTGGAAAGAAAAAATATTTCAATCATCGTTTCATATTTGAATGTTTTAATGGATTGATCAAAGATGGTTTTGTTATTGATCACAAGGATTCTAATCCGAAAAACAATTCTTTATCAAATCTTCAAGCTATCACACAAAGTGAGAATTTGAAAAGAGGGGAGACTGGAAAATACTCGAAAAAAGCTAGACTAGTAAAATCTTTGAATACAACAACTAATGAAGAAACAATTTTTCAATCGATAGCTAGCGCCGGTAGGCACTTCGATATTTGTCCGCCTTCTGTTCAAAAAGTTGCAGAGGGAATTTATCGATCGGCTATTTAAAAAAATCGCGGGCAGAAAGTTCAATTTAGTTATGTCTGATGCTTCATATTTTTCAATTAGAGATATGTCATTGTTATAGAATAATGAATTCTGAAAACATGAATAGTGTCATAGTTGAAATAGCAAAATTGAAAAATCAGGATATTGAACTATCAGATGGGTTAAATCCTGATCAAATCAAGTCAGATTTTCAGGATATAGAATACGGGGTTAACAACAATAAATACATGCTGCCCAAGAAATATGCACTCATCAAAAGAATTCAGAATTCTATTAGAGACTCTCTTTCATTTTCCAGTGACATCAGTGTGTTCGTTCCGTTGTATACTATCGTAGAACGAATACGAAAAGAATTGGGTAATGAATACGAATTGAAAAAAGAAGTCAACTCTAAAATTAGAAACCTACGGGCGTTAATTCAGGAAAATTGATTGCCCGACCATTGATTGCCCGACCCGTTATCATTTTTTGATTGAAATCGACCCTCAATTTTTTAGCCGGCCTTCAAGGGAAAAGTCAAAAATCGATGGATGATCAAAATAGAATGAGGAAACTATCAGTATTATTTATTTTATATACAAATATGATACTTTCCTCATCATTGATAGAGCTGTTAAAACAATCAAATAACACTTCCTTGACTGTGTTAAAATCATCCGACATGTCAAAAAAGTGAGGAAAGTGCCAGTATTATTTATTTTATATACAATTATGGCACTTTCCTCATCGATGATAGAAGCTGTTATAGGATGAAATAACACTTCCTTGATAGTATAAAAAATCATCCGACATGTCAAAAAATCGAATGAGGAAAGTGACAGTATTATTTATTTTATATACAATTTGGACACTTTCCTCATCAATGATAGGATGAAATAACACTTCCATGACTATGTTAAAAATCATCTGACATGTCAAAAAAGTGGGAAAAAGTGTTTTACAATTGAAAATTTGTTTCTGATTTCAAATAATGGTCAATGAAGCATTAACAACCCGATTGGCTCGTGAACGATTAGATGCAATTAAGAGATTTGTACCAATTCGTGACTCTGTCAGGAATAAACTGCAACAACGACAGAGTCTTCAGACTGATTTTGCTTTAGGGTCTGAAGAATTGTTTAAACCAGTAACCACAGCAACGAAGGGGGTAGAGCGTGCTTTACTGGGAGATGTTCCCGAGACGGGAAAATCTGTTATTTCTGTACTTGAAAAACTAGCAGCGAAAACTGAACAAACAAAACAAATGGAATCAAAAAGAACAGTAGATGATTTACGCGTGAGATTTAACGAGGTAGGGTTAGCAAAAATTGATAATACTGATCCAACAGAAATTCCTGCGCTTGTTGTTACGTCTTATGAAAACAGAAAAAAATGGCTGAAACCAGAACATCATAAATATGTTAAGAATTTCACTCATTGGGCTGATATATTCTACAAAATCAAAACTGAAAAAAGTCAAAAAAAGACAGATAGTGCATCATACATCGAATATATCAATGCGGTGGATACAGTGTATAATCAATACGAAGAGTTTAAACAACCAAGATTGCAAAGAAAGCGACAGCAACCTGCAAAGAAAATATCTTTCTCTCCTAAAAAACAACAAATACCACGTGATGATGATGATGATGATGATGATGATTATTTACAACAATCGGATTTAGAAAAACTAGATGAAGCAACTGGTTATAGCGGAAGTGGATTGCAAAATCCAAGGATTTCATGTCCTGATAGTGTTATCAATGATATATCACGATTAGATGTTTTAATCGGAGGATTCCGAGCTGGAAATAATTCACCGGAAATAATTAATGAAGCAGCTGATATCTGTTGACGGTTATTTGCCGGCGGTATCATGGATATCAAAACATATCGAGATTTTATTGACGAGTTAGCAAATGGGTATCACAGTGACTGACAAATTGTTTTACAATTGAAAAATTGTTTCTGATTTCAAATAATGATCATACATTACAATCATGATAAACCAACCCTCGTCTATGTAGTTAATTCACGGTTTCCAGTTTATAAAGCATACTATGGAGATGGCCTCGGCAATACCATTTTAGGATTCTTTTCAAGAATGGCCCCAAAAGTGATGCCGTTAGCTAAACAGTTATCAATGAAAGCCATTGATGTTATTCGTGATAAAGGTATTGGTGCTGTTGGAGATCTTGCCGGAAAGGCATTTTCAACTGCGAAGAATAAAATAACATCATTAGTAAAATCACGAAAAAAGAAACCATTGCCATCTACAGCAGAAATGCCTGCAAGTGTTAGTAAAATAATAAATAACGCAGTAGATGAAAAACTAGCGTCGATGGCTTTAACTCCCGACCCAAATATGATAGCGGGAAGTGGCTTTAAAAAACTAAGTAGAAAACGCTAGCGTTTTTCACGATTTAGACTCTGATAAATAGAATAAAATGTTCAAAAAGTCACCTGATCCAGCACTTGATATAGACGCCCCAGTCCCCAAGAATGATTCTGTACGCGATTATCAATATTACGCCTATCATGCAATAGACCCAAATAGTCGAGCAAGAATTGATCTTCAAGTCCATGATACCAGTAAATACTTTTTGCCTTGTGAAGCATTTATTGAAATCGAAGGAGAAATTATACGAACAAATGATACAGAGTATCCAGCTGGTACTCAAGTCGGTATTGTCAATAATGGTATTATGGCGTTATTTGAGAGTGCAAAATATCTCATTGATGGAAAAGAAATTGAGTCGATAGATCTTGATATTGATGTGGCTACAACAATAATCGAGTTAGCGAGATATTCTGATAATTATACAAGATCAGCAGGACCTTCTATGATGTTTGCAAAAGATGTTAAAAATACCGCTGGTGGAAATCAATTTATTATAAGATGACCAAAGAATAATGCTGGCACCGCTAATATTGATGCCGAGGATATGATTATAAACAACGATGTTAATTTCAATCTAGGAGCTGCAACACGTATTTCAATGTTGCAAGGAGCGCGTAAATCATTTTCATGCGCAATTCCACTGCATCACATATTTGGATTCTGTAGAAACGTCAGAAAAGTTATTTATGAAGCGAAGCATACAGTATCGCTTGTACGAAAGAGTGATGATAATGACGCAATTTGGAGGATTTCAGCGGATGCTGCAGCCCCCAATGCTGATGCTGGTAAAGTCAATTTAACAAAAATATCATTGTGGATGCCAGTGTTGACTCCAGCAATCACCGCAGAAGAACGATTACTATCATTTATGGACCAAGGAGGAAAGTCGTTGTTGAGTTGGTTATCAGTGAGTACAGATGTGATGCAATCAAATGTTAATAATGTGTTTACGTGGAATCTAGCATCAAAACAGGGCACTGCTGCACCACGTCATATATTTATTGCGTTACAGGATACCACACGAGTTGGCGATCAACGTTTCAGCCATATGATATTTGATCAGTTAGGTGTGAAAGACGTCTCACTGAGAATAAACGGCCAGCAGGAACTATCCGAGGATATACAACTTAATTACGGTGAAAATCATATTGCACGAGTTTATCATAGATTGTTGTCATTTATGGCACGTGATCAAAATGTGGATACCGGTCTACAAATATCACAATATGATTTTAAAAATCTGTATCCAATCTATTACTTTTCATTGGAACATCTTGATTTGATGAGACAATCTGTCGTTGATATACATTTTAGAGCTAATGTGACTCGTGGTGTTATTGCTAATTATAGAGCGGTTGCTATCATTCTCAGCGACAAATCAATGTTACTTGAAGGTGTTGGAGGAAAAATGAGAATGGTAGATGCCCCAATAGAAAATCTTTGAACGATTTTCTCGATTTTTCATCGATTTAGAATCAATCTATTATGTATAATATGTCATATAGTGTTATTAGTGTTGCGTTAACTCCTGGTCAAATCAAAAAATTGCAATCAGAATCGACTAAAAAATGCGGAACCTCAATCACGTTGAAACCTAATCAAATGACTGGTGGTGCAAATAAATTATCGCTGACAACTCGTCAAATAAAACATTTCAATGATGCACTTGTAGCCAAAAAAGGTGTTCAGATTACTCTTTCTGCGGCTGCTATCAAAAATATGATTAAAACAGGCGGTATATTTCCATTGTTAGCTGCAATACCAGCATTGATTGCAGCAGCAGCCCCAGCAGTGGCTAAAGCAGCGGCGTTAGGAGCCGTTGGTACTGCAGCAGGAATGGCGTTGAAAAAGGCAACTGGACAGGGTTATAAAAAAAGGGGAAAGGGTCTAAGACTACCAGGAACCCCGTATTCATGGTACAGCGGAAAAGGCCTGAGACTACCAGGAACCCCGTATTCATGGTACAGCGGAAGGGGTCTAAGAATCCCAGGAACGGTTTATTAATTGAGGAATCTTTGATGGTTCCTATGTCAAATTTTGATTTAATGGATGCTGCTAAAAAATTAGCCATAAAAAACTTCAGAGGTGTTTTTATGAAGGATCAATTGCCGGCACAACCCAATGATGTTGAAACCGGAATCATTAATTTAGATAACAGCACTGGACCTGGTACTCACTGGGTTGCATACGCTATTGATTCACGTGGGATTGTCTATTTTGATTCATATGGATTAGCCCCGCCAAAAGAATTTATGCGTTATATAAAAAAATTTCCAATGAAGACTTGGTATTCTACGCTACCAACACAACAAATGAATGATCCACCAATATGTGGCAGCGAAGTATTAAATGTCCTTAACGCTATTTCAGCATCTAGAAAACCACCACATATTGTCGTAAATGATTACACTCGAAGTCGTCAAAAACGATTTTAGAGAAAGATGTATAAAATATCATGATTGATATTTGGGGGAGATCTTTGAAACCCAAACCCGATGACACTGCAACGGGTGATGTAAAAAAAATAATCAAAGATGAAATCGCTGAGACGTTAAATTTAACAAGTGTTGACCCGAATGAAATAGTTGTATTTCAGGACAAACAGGGTAAATTGAAAACCAGTGATGTGTCGTTGGATGATATTTTAGTTAAACAACGAAACGCAATCGAGGATACTATCGCATTATTTTCCGATCAGGGTAAACTCAAACCGGGTGTACTTTTTTCGACGATTACAGATCGATTTAAAACTCTCAACGATTCTGCGTTGGAAATAGCAACACTTCAATCTAAAACCGAAGAACACATAAAACAGTTTACCGCATTTCGTAGAAATATCATTGATAAATTTATTGGAACTACATTCGATAAAATTGAACTAAAACTCCCTGATATTAAAAAATCCATCGATGAGACGAAAACTTTCATCGAAGCCATCAAAAATGATTTTTCGAGGATGATAACAGTCATTGAAAAAACAAAAATTCCTCATGAGAAAACCAATAACGTAGTATACACGATCCAACACGGATCATTTGAGTGGAGGGTAGTAACAGGGACCAAATTAGATATCACTGCAACCGTCAAGGGTATTTATCGATTAACACTAGTAACACCGACTCAATTTAATATTTCATCGTCCAGTTCATCCCGGGTCAATAATACGATTTCAACGATCATCGACAAGGATACAACTGAACAGTTCACGTTAAGACCCACTGATAAAAATTTGATTAGGGTTTCAACAACATGGTATGTGGAATTCGTAGCGGATTTAAGTTGAAAATTGAAAGGATTTCACAATTGAAAACGCTAGCGTTTTTAAAATAAAAATGATTTCATCATCGCAATATCGTTATGATCAGGTCAGAGAATTTCAAACTAGACTCAAAACCCTGTCTGAGGAGTATGCAATGAAAATTAAAAAATATCGCAGGAGAATTACCGCAATTGATGTTACCGTGTATTCAGTGAGTGGTGTAATCACCGGAGCTGGAATTATACTGTCTTCAGTGACAATGATGGCCCCGATAGCAGTTCCAATTTGCATTTCTGCGGCAACAACAATCGCTGGAATAATTTCAATAATCACAAAAAAAATATCATCATGCAGCCAACGAAAACTACAAGACTACATAATTCAATTTCATGTTGTGTCCACCGCATGCTCGCAATTATCCTCATTGATATCGTCATCTCTCGATGATACAATTATATCAGAGAGAGAGAGTTTTCAGCGATGGTAGACATATATGATTCTGCGATGTCAAAATTAGAAATACAAAAACATGAGTATAAAAACAATGAAAACACCGATGGAATTGGAGAAAAACAGAATGATCTCAATAACCTCAACGATATCAGATAGTGAGTTCTCAGTGATGGTACGTGTCTATGATTCCGCAATATCAAAATTAGAAATACATCATGAGTATAGCAACGATAACAACACAGATGGAATTACTTCAACAAATAGTGGAGAACACGAACCCAGTACAAACCAGCATGATCTCAATAACCTCAACGAATCCAGAATTCAGTGTGAATTTCCCCTCTCCGGTCCCAGTGAAGGAGATAGCGCTAGCAAAATTACGAGTATACCACAGCTGGCCTAATATCAGATCAAAATCATTTGGTGGTCAACAACCCAATAATTCACTGGTATTTGCAAATAAGAATAAAGACGACGGTACCCCAGACTGGAACGTTGTTTCCATACCAACAGGGTCATACCAAATCGAACAAATCAATAATGAATTCGCGCGTAGAATAAAATCGATTACTGGAAAAGAATCAAAAATAGCTATAACAGTTCATGAGCCAACACTATCATCTGCCATTGAAATAAGCACAGAAGGATACGTCGTAGATATCTATCAGAGTTCTATTAGAACCGTACTAGGATGGCCTGAATTACCACCCGGGGGAAAAACCGTTGATTTACCAGAACCACAAAAAACTGATTATATCACCGACAGGACAAAACTTGACAATCCAATAAAAAGCTATAGCGATTACACCAAATTGAATTTTTTCACTGAATTAGATGAGGGAGGGGATAAATACTACATAACTCGACAGGATAAAATCACTGAAAATTTCACAGCGTTCAATAACGATATTTCACTGTTGTTAATATCCCTTAAATCCGGTACTCTCACCCGAGATGAATTTATCAGCGTCATAGAAACATGTAACAGAATCCTCAGTGACATGAATATATTTCATTTACTAATCATACGAGAGGTATCCATTGCCAGACACCCTAACACGAAAATAAAATTTGCGACAAAATATCATATAAGCGTAGAAAATATATCCGAATTCAATCTACCAGGATATAATATCCTAGAACTACAAAAATCTCTCAGTGATGCCATCGATATTGGTTTTAAAATAATTCATGATACGTGGAAAAAAACAACATCACAGGAAATAAAAATCCTCAAACATAATAATGACCCAGATGGTGGCGGCAGGCATATTGCTCCGTTCAATGTGAATATTTCATCGGTGATAGCGATCAATTTAGTATGTGATGTTATCGAAGGAAGCTATCAAATAAATCTCGAACGATCAAATCAAGCTCAGCAAGGATATATTTTGTATTCATTTGCACCAACAGCTCCTCCAGGATTTTTAATTATTGAGTCCCCGGTGAATCCAGTCTATATGCGATGTCATAATAATTCATTAACCAGAATTAATTTCAAACTCACTGACCAGTCCAATAATCTGATTGATCTACAAGAGGAGGTGTTAGCGATTAGTCTGTTTGTAAAGTCCTGAAGGGACTTTCAATCCTAAGGACTGGATCAAATATTCGGTTGAAAATTAGTCATTTTTTTTGATTTCATTGATTTCATTGATTTTTCATAATCATTTTTTGCCTGATTTCATTGATTTTTTTTTGCCTATACCATTGACTGATTTAATTGATTTCATTGGTTTAAGCCCCTTATTCATGAGGGCTTACCTAAAAAAATGTCGTCTGATTCGCCCTCTCTGCTGCTCTTTATCCACCGCGTTGTTTATTATTTTGCTAATACTTGCAGGCATAATTTCCGTAGATGGTAGTGGTCCCAAGGATGGTGATTTTGTCACCGGTTTCTTTCTTCGTCGAACTAACGCTAGTAGTTATTCTTTAGCCGCGGAAAATGCTTTCCCGGCAACATCACTAACAGCACTAACACCTTTATCACGAATAACATCAATAGCTTTCATTGATAACTGTTTTGCGATTGGTGCTATTTTTGGAGCCATTCTTTCAAATAACCCTGCAATGGTATTGCCGAGACCATCTCCGTAGTACGCTCTATAAACAGGAAATCGTGAGTTTACTACGTAAGTTATGGTTGGTGTATTGTGGTAGTAGTTTATGATCATCTTTTTTAAATGACATTTATCTAATGTGGTGATTAATCACTGTGGTAACCGTCCGCTAGCTGATCAATAAACTCTCGATATAAACCAATATCCATGATACCACCCTCAAATAGTCGTCTGCAGATATCAGAGGCCTCATTAATTATTTCTGGTGAGTTATTTCCGGCTCGTTTCCCTCCAATGAGAATTTCTAATCGTGATATATTCCCGAGAATACTATAAGGTCAACAAACTAGACCACTACCTGAAACAGAGTTTCGAGCTCCACTCAGAGAAAAAAAGTCCCCACTACTAAAACCAGTTGCATCCTGTGCATCATCATCAACTTCTTCTCGATCAGATGATATATAATACTCCTGTTGTTTTGTTTTTTTGTCTTTGTGTTTGTTTCCTTGTTGGTGTCTGACGTTCACTCTCTAAATCATCTTTCCATTGAAGTTTTTCTTGTTTTCTTTGTCTTCGTGTTTGTCTATGTGTTCGTGTTGGACGTTTCCTTTCTTGTTGTAGTTCTTCTATTTCCATTTGTCGTTCTTCTATTTGTTATTTTATCATAATTAATAGTTCCTTTTTAAAATTCTTTATACCACAACTTCCTTTTATCTAAACGATCAATCTCTTTGTTTATTTTATATAACTCATCACCCCAGTTAACGCGTCATATTGTATTATCTTTATACTCGCCCTCTAAAAAATACTTTTTCGAATGATAGCAAGCAGCAGCAAAATTACCAAAAAAACGTGACAATCCTTTTGTTTTAATAATTGAATTTTTTTATTGTTGTTTTAGCCTCATCGGTAATTTTAACCACTAAAGAAACACCTCTTTGAGTTTTACTAACATCACCTTGTTTATCTTCAGCTCTCTGTTTTAACAACGGGAGAATACCTTTTTTTCTATCCTCTTCATTAACAGTCTCTCCCAATATAACTCTTAGTAGCAGTGGTTACTGGTTTGAATAATTGTTCGGTACCCGTTGTGAAGGCAGTTTGAAATTCCTATCTTTCTTTCAACTTATTTCCAACGGAAACACGAACCGGAATAAATTTCTTAATCGCAGCCAATCTCTCGCGTGCTAATCTAGTTGTTAGGGCTTCACCTACCATTATGAAAAAATCCATAGGATTTTCAAATTGTAAGCGCGAATCCACAGATATCTACGCGTTTTATTATTTTTTTTCATAAAAATCAAGGGTGAAAACCCCAGGAATTCATTTAGAGAAAATCGATTTTCATGAAATTTTGTCGACGGATTAGCCAAAAACAGTACAAAATCAATGAGAAAAGCATCGAAGATTCGACGATCATGATGAAAAACACCACAAAATTTGACTCTCAAGGATAAAATTCTCATCAAAATCATTTTTCGCTAAATAAATTCCTGGGGTCTTTGCCTTCGATTTTCGTGAAATCCTGTATACGGATTGCAAAAACACCACAAAAACGACCAAAAACACCACAAAATGACCAAAAATCAATTAAAAAAAATCCCTGCAAAAATTTCAGCAGTTAACAAATAAAAATAAAATCCGTGAATTCTCCTTCTTTTGAGTTTCACTAGTGTTTTATTACTTCAGCATTGAAGATAAATCATCACGCAAAAAAACACAATACTTGAAAGCTATTATAGATTTTCTGTTTTGCGTGAGTAAGCATACTTGTTTATAGAATTATTTATCTCGGTGATTTAATCACTGGGCCTATATAATTGTGGATTACTCATTTTTCACTGTGTTGAAGTAACCAAAGGGGGATTTTACTCTGTCTGATGATTTTCGAGTTTATGTGCGTTTGATTTCATATTGTTTGCCCAATTCAGTTCTGACATTTTCGACCGCAGTGAATAACGAGACGAAGTTGTTGATGTCGTTACAAAATGCAAGAGAGTCATTTACCGCATGCTGAATTCGTTTGATAAACCCATACTGCCTTGGAAGGACATACTTATTATTCCGAGCGCTATCATCAATATCATGAATCCCCCTGCGGGTTCGGGGTTTTAGAATTGGTCCGACGTGCCTGGCCACGTTTCGTAAAAGGCAACTAAGTAGAGGCAACCTGTTTGTCGTGGGTTGCGACCCGTGTCGGAGGAGGAAAGGATCCTGGTAGTTGCAACACACTACTTTGGCCTTTAGGTCTCTTAGATGGGTGGTAGAGATGGAACCGGTCTCGACAAATCGGCTGGTGACGCCGAGACCTAGAAGGTCTTTTTTTACTTACTCATCTTCTCTTTCTTTCTTGTATCTCTTTTGATACCACCGTTGCCCCTACATTCTTTTCCTTTAGCTTTCACTTTCCCAAGTTTTAGAAGACTTCCTAAAACGCGGTGGTTTAACAGGTCAATCGGGAGGTAATTTTACCGACCCTAGAAGGAAGCTTCATGGGTCGATCCAAGGTAATTTTATGTAACGAGTATTGCATCTGTGTATCCCTGGCACTTAAAAAGTGTTCCCTTCTTGAGCTCCGTGGTGGATGGGGAGCATGGGTGCTGACTTTTTAACTCTTAATCATGGCAAATGCAAAAAACAAAGTCAACAATAAACGCACCAAACCATTGTCAGGCTCGGATGAAGAAACATGTGGCGTGTAATCATTTCCACGCTTCATGGTTATTCAATCAAAGGACGATTCTAGACCAATAGCTGCAGCATCTCCGTTGGTTACCGAGAAAACCATTTAGGGTTCTATTGGCACACCAAAAAGTGTGAAAAAACTAAATTCGGGCTGCCTTCGTGTACAGTGTGAGCGAAAGGGTCAAACAGACGATATCATGAAATTGAAAACATTCTTTGTTATTCAAGTGATCTCATTCGCCCACACTACGCTGAATACGTCCAAAGGCGTAATGCGATGTCGTGACTTGGCTGGAGTCACCGACATAGATATCATCGAAGGGATGAAACATGAAGGTGTCACTGCAGTGCAAAGAATACGTATTAAACGTAATAACACCCTGCAGGACACCAATACATTTGTACTCACCTTTAATAAACCGACAGTGTTCAAAGTGGTGAAGGTTGGGTTTTTGCAAGTAAAGGTCGAGATCTACATACCAAACCACTTACGATGCTATAAATGTAAAAATCAGCCATCATGGGGACCGATGTTCCAGAGTCAGGGTATTTGGCCGATGCGGAGACCACTCTCATCAGGAAGCTGATTGTAGAGCAACTCCGCATTGTGTCAACTGTGGCAAGGAACATCACGCCAGTTGCAAGGATTGTGATACATGGAAACAGGAGAAGGAAATTCGGAGGCTAAGGTTTACCTCTAACATTTCCTACCCAGAAGCCAAAAAACTTGTCCAGACAAAAACATCCCTTTCTTCTCCACAGTCGTAAAACATAATCCAAAAAGCATGAAGAACGCGCAAACACAGACGGATCAGCCCGAGTCAATCACAAGTGCGAATATCCCGAATTATAAGTCACAGAAAAGCACAACATCAACTCAGACAACATTTAATAATAATCCACCACCAAAATCACCAAAACAGAAACACAAAGCACAAACAAATAAGCAGCAAAAGGGGTCAGATGACCCCATTAAACTTTATAACAGGTTTGGAGATGTTGAGAACATGGATGCAGAAGAAACTGCTCCATGTTCTCAAAGTAGCTCCAAACCTACGAAAACTAAATATACTCCCGTACTTCCTCCAGACAAATAACAACACATGCTTCCTCCAGAATCTCCAGCGTAACATTATAATGAAGAACACCATCATACAATGGAATTATCGAGGACTTAAAGCTAACTACAATGATATTCTTCTGCTTTTAAATGAACACGATCCTGCTGTACTATGTTTACAGGAAACATTCCTGAAAGAGACAGATAAAATTACTTTTTAAAACTTTTTCCTGTTTAACGCGTACTGTCAAAACGCTGACAGGGCCTCAGGAGGAGTCTCTATTGCTGTGAACAATAGAGCCCTTCATAGAGTCATTCCTTTAGATACAAATTTACAAGCCATTGCTGTGTCAGTCTACATCGAGTGATTACATTTTGCTCCATTTAATTACCACCAAACACCAACCTAGTACAAAAGGAATTAGACAATCCTGTTCAACAACTTCCTGCGCCCTTCGTTTTACTCGGGGATTTTAATGCCCATAAGATTTTATGGGGATCAAATCACATAAACGACAGAGGCCACAAAGTAGAACATTTCATTTCTAGATACTATATGTGTCTATATAACTCAAACTCACCAACATATTTACACCCAGGAACGGATACGTACACATGCATAGATTTGACAATTTGCTCTCCCTCACTGCTTATGGACTATGAATGGAAGGTCGCTGATGACATGCACAGCAGTGATCACTTTCCAATCACTCTTGAAAATAACTTTAAAATTGATGACGCAATTCCACAATGGAATATAAAGAAAGCCGACTGGGCTATGTTTGAAACACTATGCAAAACTAGACTAAATAATGATACTGTATTCAACGCTGTTAATCCTATACAGCATTGTATCTCAGTTCTAATTTCAAATGCAGATGAATATATTCCCAAGTCCTCAACGAACAATAAGAGATCGGAAAAACGTTGGGTAACCAAGGAATGCAAAGAAGCCATTAGACAACGCCGAGAAGCATTAAAAACCTTCAACAATCGTCCAACGCCCGAAAATTTAAACAGATATCGTATTGCCCGGGCTAATTAAAGAATGTAAACGTGCATCCTGGAAGAAATATATTTCTTTTTTAAACTCTTGTTCCTCAATTAAACAAGTTTGCGATGCTATTCGAAAAATGGATGGAACGAGGAAACACAATTCCATTGGACACCTGGAAACAAACAATAACAATTCAGTTCGAAACGTGGCATAGCAAATATTTTTGCGGATAGTTTGTCTAAAAACCATCATCATCTTATTTTTCAGACGCCTTTAGAAGATTAAAATCTCAAAAAGAAAACTCACGTGTAAAATTTACATCTAACAACACTGGAAACTATAACTAGCTATTTTCTAAATGGAGCTTAGGGAGGCATTAGACAAGGCCCATGATACATCCGCTGGGCCTGACGAAGTACATTACCAGTTCTTGAATCACCTCCCAGAATCTTCTCTTACATTACTTCTTAAAATCTTTCATGATTTATGGATTAATTCTAATGTACCTAAGAGCTGGAAAGAAGCAACAGTGATACCGATTCCCAAGCCAGGCAAAGATAACGAAGATCCTAACAGCTATCGGCTCATGGCACTGACAAGCTGCGTATGCAAAACAATGGAACGAATGATTAATTCTCGGCTTGTATTGTACTTGGAAAGTAACAATTTAATATCTCCTTTCCAAAGTGGCTTCCGTTCTGGTCGTAGTACTAACGATCATCTGGTTACACTGGAAACATTTATTCGCGATGCATTTATCAAGAAAGAACATTTAGTAGCAGTTTTCTTTGATTTAGAAAAGGGCTATGATTTAGAAAATTTGAAACCGTTATTACTGGCCCAATTTTGGATCTTATTGATGTTTTGTTGGAGTTGCGATTCAATTGTATAGCAGCAGAGAGGGTGAACCCTACAACGTTTTTAGACAAAATTTGATTGAAATCCTAAAACGAGCCATCCTATAATCTCATTTTAACCAAAAAAAGGACGAACCCTACAACGTTTTCAGACAAAAAATTGATTGAATCCTTCCTACGATCTCATTTTAACAAAAAAAAGGATGAACCCTACAACGTTTTCAGACAAAAAATTGATTGAAATCTTAATGAAATCTCATTTTAACTAAAAAAATGAAAACGGAGACTTTTACGATTTTTTAATTAATTTTGGTCGCAACTTGTTGTCATCCACCCTCTCTGCTGCTACATGTTAATAATTCTTTTACGATTTTAACCGAATATTTGATCCAGTCCGATACGATATCGTGTCCGAGGATCATGTAGATTTATTGTTGCGAATCCGTGTGGTTTTGACTGAGCATGACTAAAGAAGTTTTTAAATTGATTGAAGTCCATATCAGAACACCATGTCTGCCATATATTTCTAAGAGTATGAGTATCAACTCCGTTGAATACAGCAAGAATATTGCAATTATCTCTGATCACTTTTGGAATCTGAGTGTAGCGTTGAGTGACATATATCACATCAGTGTTTTTATGCCTGCCTCTGGAAAAGATCCTAGCAGGATTTTTTTGTTTATCTAACATTATATCGTCGTATACGACTAAATTGTTAATATCTCCATCAATATCATCAATACTCGGTGCTTCATCGATATCGGTTATAAATTCAATAATACCCTCTCCGGATTTTTCTACCGCGCTGTCGTTAAAATCTTTTAGCACTTCATAACATCGTTGGTCGTCTACGCTAGGGGCAATTAAATACAACTTATCCCACTTCATCCATCTCATTATTAAATTGAGCAACAATTGCGTTTTACCGGATCCAGATGGCCCGATTATAATCATCCGGATAGAGTTTGGTAGCGCTGCATGATGCTTAATTGGTTCTCTTGTTTTAGTCGCCGAAAAATCAATTATATCCATATTTCTATACATAAATTATGGATCTATATTGTGTGAAGTGTAAAACGCGTACTGGCACAGATGATGTGACGACGGTTACAACTAAAAATAACCGATCAGCGCTTTCTGGTAAATGCGTGCAATGTGGTACAAAGAAATTTAGATTTGTGTCTATGAAATCTGATTTAAAAAAAAACGAGGAGGTGATATCGCAGCCAAATTGGCAAAGCTCCCTGGAACCCCATGGGCAAAGTACCCCGGAGAAAAGCACCTCCCAGGATATAGCTACTGTGGACCGGGAACCAGACTTGATATCAGACTCAATAATCAAAATCAACCCAACCCCGGTGAAGAACCAATAAACGCCATTGATAAGGCCTGTCACCTTCATGATGTTGCTTATAAAAGCAGCAATCTGCAACACAGACATCTAGCAGATGTGAAATTAATTCATGCGTTAAATACTATTCCTGATAAATCCTTCAAAGAAAAGTTATCTTCGTGGTTGGTAAAATCAGCTATGAAAGGCAAATTGATGTTAGGTGCTGGTAATTGAAAATGCTAGCATTTTAATATGGAATCAATTTATTATTCCCCAAGAGGATACTGGAGGGGTAAATCAGCAGTCCATAAACTCGCTAGCGCTGCAAAAGTGAAAAAAACCACTGCGGCTAATTGGTTATCCAAACAGGCACTATGGCAAATTTATCTACCACCGCCTAAACAAATTCAATTCTCGCATTTTGATGTGACCGCTCCTAATGAAGTTCATCAGGCTGATATATTATTTCTGCCTCATGATCGTGGTTACAAATACGCTTTAACCGTAGTTGATATTGCAAGTCGATACAAAGAAGCAGAACCGTTAAAAACAAAATCAGCCACTGAAGTTGCTTCTGCATTTGAGAGGATTTATCGACGAGGTCCTCTGCACTGGCCAAATCTATTGCAGGTTGATCCTGGCAAGGAATTTCAGGGTGCAGTGTTATCTACAATGAAAAATCATAATGTCACCATACGACGAGGGCATACTGCGCTACATCGCGATCAGGCCATTGTCGAACGATTTAATCAGACTCTTGCTGAACGGTAATTTGGATATCAATATGCAAAAGAATTCATTCAAGAAAAGCGATCCCGTGAATGGGTTAAAAGATTACCATCTGTGATTACTGCACTGAATAACGAGATTACTAGAACAATCAACATGAAACCTATCAACGCTATTAAAAAGAAGTCTATACCCGTACAACCACAAAAAGATTCTAGCGTTTCCCAACCAATTCTTGGTAGTAATGTCACTGTTAGGTATTTATACGAACCAGGAGAGCTTGAGGGTGGCAGAAAAAGGGCTACTGATCCTATTTGGAGTGTTACTGCACAGAAGATATCTAGTATAACACGATCTACGGGTAGACCTCCAGTCTATAAACTGGATTCAACTGCCCCTCAACGAGGATTTACTCGACAACAATTACAGGTAATTCCCGAGGATACTCAATTACCACCGCATGGTCTTAACTAGCGCCGTTGCGTCTATTACACTCAAGACAAGTCAACATCACATTATTTCTGACATGACCGAGACTGTTATTTTTTCTGTCTACGGTGAATTGGCGAGGATCCTTATCCGAATACTGCCAACGCATTATACAATTGCAACTCGCGCAGTGATTATTCTGTTGTTTCTTCAGCGTAATTATTGATTCAGCATCAATATCAAATTCTCGTTGTTTTTTTTTGTCCTGTTGTTTGTAACCGGAGAGTTTTTTATTAATGATGCTAACATCAATATCATTTATTGTGGTGTCATTATCATCACCAATGATTTCATCATCGAGGACAACTCTTCGAAGTTGATTTATTTTTCGTACTCTGGATACTGCGAGATAGACTAAATTCGACCATTCGATGTGATTATCCACCATCCAAACAATTGTATCCGATATAGTCAATCCCTGTGAAGAGTGTATTGTTGCTGCGTATCCTAGCGTCCACGGGGATTTATTAGCACGCAATGCATCTTCAACTACATTGATATCAACCAGCACAATATCATTTAATACGAGAATTTGTTTTTCACTCTGTCCTGGAATATCAACTTCAATATTCTGTTTTCGTGTATCCGATGGCCTATAACAAAGGGGTACTGGAAGCGTTGCAAATTTTTCTTTATGCAATTCAAATAACTTCATCTGAAGTGTATCCCTGACTATTTTTCTACTTGCAATTATCAAATCATTTGGTCTCCATGTTTCCCAGAAATCGTTTATTTGAGTTTCTGAAATCACTTCACGCGCTATTTCGCACTGGATTCTATCCGGTTGTAATCTAATTAGTTTCTTAAATTCTCGTAATCGTTCATCAAGTGATCTATAATCAGTGGTGATTTCTTCATAGTAGTCTACAAAACCCCTTAGCCATTCATGTGGAGATGCACCGACAAATGGTGGTGGTTGGCCGTGATCACCGCACATGACGACTTTTGTGTTTTTGTTTAACAACCACTCAAGAAATGTCTGTAATACATCTAATGACACTGTGCATATTTCATCCCAAATTATGATTTCAGGAATGAATTTATCACCCATACGCTCAGGAGTCCATTTGTCACCCTTCCATCGAAAGAAACTATGGTAAGTACAGGCATTTACCCCTCGCTGTATCATCTCTCTGGCGAGTCTGTGAGTCGGTGTTAGCACAATCATGGTTGACCGACGAAATAATTCAATTGCACGAGTTGTCTTTCCTGACCCACCACAACCGTTTAAATAAACTGTCTTGTATCGACATATTGGATCAGATACCGGTGGTGCATTAGAAAATTCTGATTGAATTTCAATACGGTTACAACAAAGATATTTATCATCCATGGCAACGTCTGCGGATTCACAATACTCATGTAGCATCTCCTTTTTAAATCGCCAACGCCCCCAATTTTCTTCGGGATCTGTGAATTTAGCTACAGCTGATTTGTACTTATTGTGTATATACATCGAATCAGTGGCCACTCTAACCGCGGTATTAGGAAATCTATTTATCATCGAAAATAGATTAATAGAAGCATAGGCTAGCATTGAACTTCTCAAATGTGTGTACTGGGAATTATATCCATCACAGTAGGTAACAACCGTACCTAATTTCTCACCATTGGATAGAAAAGCATCCTTACGGGATACAAGTTTTCCCTGCTTTATTAAATCCGCTACAATAAAATCGTATTCAGCGACATCTATGATCAACCGCGAAGAGTATTTTGCGTTGTCGTACCGTCCACCCTGGGTAAATTTACCGATTATTCTTCGTCCGAGATCTTTTGCTTGTTCTTTTTTAATTTCAAATAACTTCTTAGACCAATTTATGATTTCTTCTTCATTGAAATCAGGGAATTGTTTTCGTAGTTCGTTGATTATACGATCTAGATCGGGTTGTGGTAGCCAAACTTCTTTCTGAGCTCGATAGCATATAATAGCCTCGGAAACAATCAACGATATTAGCATACCACAATCAATCATATATCTCAATAGCACTATTGGCATCCAGGCCTTTTCAGATAGGTGTCTACCGAGCCAAACATAACTACACGGATGTAACCCTGTAGCTAATTCGAATGATATCACACGAGCGAATCCGGTTAAATCAAAATCAGGCAATGGTCCATTAATCGCAACACGAGTCATTTCATGTGTTGGGTGTCCAAATCGTTTGAAGTACTCAGCGCATTCCCCATATCCGAGAAAACTTCCGGGATAACACGCGGCTATATCAATTGAAATCATACCATCACGTGAGTATTTCGTATTCCACAGTCCTCCATGGGAATATTCGACGCAACTCAATTTAACATCCTCGAGAAAATCACTTCGTGTTGGACGCCATGAGTTTTTTTCTCTTGCGAAGTGAGCTACCACTGATGGAATAGTAAAACTATCCGTGAGTAGTTTTTCATGGAAACTCTCCGGTGAAAAATCACTAGCGATTTTTCTCATTCTATTATCTAATTCTTCAACGCGATATAATTCACCATTTGGTTTTACAAATTGATCAAATCCTATTTCGGGATCTTCATCACTTCTAAGTAACCACACTGACACAGGATCATTTTTACATAACGCATGAATAGCATCAAATAATCTCTCTTCATAGAAAACATCCCCGACGAACTCCTTAGGGATATATTTCACGGTTCGTTCTCGTGGAAATACTGTTACCGCAGGTGTCCACGCGTGTTTGTTATGATCAATAATTTGTATTGGTGCTCCATTTTTGTTATATTTCGGTTCGTATAAAACCTCTCCGGTTATCGTCATAACTGTTATTGGAAATCTTAATGATGTTTCTAACTTAGCTATATCAGAAATCTTTGCACCGTTCTGTTTCACTGTCAGTTCCCACTCGGTTATTTTCCTACGTCGCAGATCAGTTAGTTTATTTCCTCGGGATGCATTTGTGAAGTGCTCCATTACCCGTGTTGCTACACAATTAAGCCCTGACGAATATTTCATAGGAGCTAGTTTTGCGATATCGGGTTTATCATTTAACGGATATATCCCATAAACCATTGCTGTTACGGGATAAGATCTTTCGTAGTATGGTTTGTCAATGCCGGTTAGAATCCCTGGTTTGGAATCTCTACTCACAATGACAGCTTTTTTATTCTTGAGGATTGGTTCAAATTTATCCCTAATAATCCATTTGCCATCGACTTCAATAATGAATTTGATTCGGAAAAAATACCGTTTTTCCCCAACACGTGAAATTATCACTGCTGCTTTTTCATCATTCATGGTAGCATCAACAACACCATCAATTCGAAATGTTGACCAACAATAAGATGCTCCATCACTTTTGAATTCAGTAAAACAATCTCTGATTTTACTAATCATGGCTTTATCAAGAATTGTATTCTTTGGTGTATTAGAAACTATATCGAGATTGAATTGAGCATCTTTCCAGGGTAATTTCTTGTTACGTTTTTTTGGTTTATCGAGATTAAATTTAGGACTAATTTTTAATAATCTCTTAAACTCTTTCATGTTTCCGTCTGTTGGACGTTTTTTTGGTTTATCGAGATTAAATTTAGGACTAATTTTGTTACGTTTTTTTGGTTTATCGAGATTAAATTTAGGACTGATTTTTAATAATCTCTTAAACTCTTTCATGTTTCCGTCTGTTGGACGTTTGAGATTAATTTTGTTACGTTTTTTTGGTTTATCGAGATTAAATCTAGGATTGATTTTTAATAATCTCTTAAACTCTTTCATGTTTCCGTCTGTTGGACGTTTGAGATTAATTTTGTTACGTTTTTTTGGTTTATCGAGATTAAATCTAGGATTGATTTTTAATAATCTCTTAAACTCTTTCATGTTTCCGTCTGTTGGACGTTTTTTGGGTCTATCGAGATTAAATCTAGGATTGATTTTCAATAATCTCTTAAACTCCTTATCAGCATTGAATTCAGCATTTTTCGAAGGCGTTTTCCTTAATTCCTTCATGTTATAATTAAAACAAGTATTTAAATAGAAAAATATAGTATAATGAATCACTGCAAGTGGCTAATGATTGGATCAACAACCCCGTGTAACAAATCATGCAGAAGCGAATTCTGTGGGTATCATATGCAAAGCGTTAGGCGAGGAAGTTTTGGCCCTCTTCCATGCCTCCAATGTGGGGTGGGCGTTAGAGGAAAATCGCAGTTGTGTCTTGCTTGTGGGGGTAAACGATACAGGGAACTAAAACGCTACTATGACAAACGAATCATTGACCCTAACGTCCTTGATAAAATCAAGGACAAAATCATCAAAACCCCTCAAGACTACATTGATAGACTTATAATTAAAGCAAATAATAAATTAGACAAGTAATATTATTATATAAATGAGCCAAGATTTCAGACCTCATCCAGTGCTCGTTAATTACGAAGCCTCCAGTGATGGTGTTGTCAGGCACCGCAGACTAAAAAACCCGGTTGGATATCTAAATAATATGGGGTATTTGTTGTTTAGTGCTAGAAATAAAACATATCTCTGTCACAGAATTATTTTTGAATGTCATAATGGATTAATCGAAGACGGATTTGTGATTGATCACATAAATGGCGTGAAGACTGATAATTGTCTTGTGAATCTTCAAGCCGTCTCACAAAGTCGGAATGCAAAATTAGGTGGAACTGGCAAACATGCAAAAACCCCTAGGAGAGTTAAATCGTTTGATTTAGAAAATAATGAAGAGAGAAGCTTTCAATCGATAAATGAAGCCAGTAGATACTTTGACATTTGTAGGGCTTCAATACGATTTGTTTCAGAAAATATAATTAAAACTGCTCTGTCTAAAAAAAATGGTCATAAAATAAAATTCGTATACACCTAAACGATTCAAGGTTGCACGATGTGGTCATCACCCTCTCTGCTGCTGCTGCAAATGTTTCATTTGTGGGTTAATAATTCTTTTACGAGTTCAACCGAAAATTTGATCTAGTCTGATACGATATCGTGTCCCAGACCTTGTCCCCAGACCTTGTCTGGGGGGTGAAAATCCTTTGTTGAAAATCGAAGATTTTTAGGATTGAAAGTCTTTACGACTTTACAAACAAACTAATCGCTAACACCTCTTCTTGTAAATCAATCAGATTATTTGACTGGTCGGTGAGTTTGAAATTAATTCTCGTTAACGAATTATTATGGCATCGCATGTAGACAGGATTAATTGGGTTTTCAATAATTAGGAATCCTGGAGGAGCTGTTGGTGCAAACGAATAAAGAATATATCCTTGCTGAGCTTGATTTGATCGTTCGAGATTAATTTGATAGCTTCCTTCAATTGCATCACATACTAAATTAAGCGCAATCACTGAGGATATATTCACGTTGAACGGAGCGATATGCCTACCACCGCCATCTGGGTCATTATTATATTTGAGGAGGACAGATGGATCTTGTTTTTGTAGTGCCTTGATATCGGTTTTAACAATTCTTGCTAGTTCATCAGCTTTGTACCCGGGAAACTTGAAATTACGTAGATTGTCCTCTGTGATATTGTAATCGGTTAGGAATCGTTGTTTATTGTCGCTGTTGTCATTAATTATTGTTTGAATAATTAGTTCATAGATATATTCCATGTCCGATATAAGTTGATTTATTATTTCAACGTGTTTTTGCGATTTTGTTTTCCGTAGTTGTTCTAGTTGTGTTTCATATAATTGTTTAATTTCATTAAAATAACCACGGACGTCAGTTAGCGTAAATGAAATAGTAACAGATGAGTCGGTTGTTCTTTTAATGATAAAATCCCATTGCAATGTGTCTTTGTTGGTAAATATAAATCTATCGCCGATTCTTCCTTTTCTTATATCAGATAAATTATCTCGATAACTGGGATTGATTTCATGATATAATTTTACGTCCGTGGTTAAGTCGGTGGCGGATTTTTCCGGTGGTTTTTCAGGCCATCCTAACACTGTTCTTAACGAGCTGTTATATATATCTACAATGTATCCCTCTGTGCTTATTTCGATCGACGACGAGAGCGTCGGTTGATGAAGATTAATAGCTATTTTTGATTCTTTTCCAGTGATTGATTTTATTCTACGCTGAATTTCAGCATCGATTTGCTTAATTTGGTACGACCCAGTTGGTAACGAAACAGTTTCCCACTCTGGAGTACCATCGGGTTTATTCTTATACGAGAACACCAGTGCGTTATTGGGTTGCTGACCGCTAAATGCAACCGATCTGATATTAGGCCAGCTATGATATACTCGTAATTTTGCCAGCGCGATCTCACGCACTGGAATCGGAGAAGGGAAGTTCACACTAAATTCAGGACTCGTTGATGTTATTGATATCATGCTTGTTTGTACTGGGTTCGTGTTCTCCACTATTCGTTGAAGTAATTCCATCGGTGTCGTCATTGTTATTATATTCATGATTTATTTCTAATTTTGGTATCGAGGAATCATAAATACTGACCATCACTGAGAACTCACAATCTGGTATGGTTGAGATTATTGAGATCATTTTGGTTTTTTTTGGGTTTGTGTTTTCTGATTCCATCGGTGTTGTCATTGTTATTATATTCATGTTGTTGCTCTAATTTTGATATCGCTGAATCAAAAATACTGACCATCGCTGAGAATTCACTATCTGATATAATTGTATTATCGAGTGACGATGATATCATCAATGATAATTGCGAATATGCGGTTGATGCAATATGAAATTGAAGTAAGTAATTCTGCAGTTTACTCTGGCTGCATGATGATATCTTTTTTGCTATCCCGGTTGATATACCCCCGATTGTAGCCACCGCAGAAATGCAAATTGGAACTACGACCGGGGCAATCATTATAACCGATGCAAGTATTATTCCGGCGCCAGCGAGAACGCTTGACACCGAGTACATAGTAATATCAATTGCGGTGATTCTTCGTCGGTATTTTTTTATTTTTATTTGATACTCCTCGGCGAGGGTTTTGAGTCTAGTCTGAAATTCTCTGACCTGATCATAGCGACATTGCGTTGATGAAATCATTTTTATTTTAAAAACACTAGTGTTTTCAATTATTTGTCATCGTTAGCGGGAATTGCTAGTACTTCAGCCGGAAAAATGATATACGAGTTCTAAACACCAGTGTATTGGTGATCTAATTGTACTATCAACCGCGACAATCTCAAATTCTTCTTTACCATTGATAATTACTGTCGCGGTGCCACCAAAGTAGGTTTTACCTTTCACGATGATATCAAATTGCTTGGTAGAGACTAACGTCATCCTGTAGATACCACTGGACCCCTCCTCGATATCGATTGGCAATCTAACACTAGATTCTTTTACCCAATCAAAGGTCCCATAATCGACCGTATACACGATATTTTCAATGCTTCCGTGTGGATGCGGAATCTTTACCTTTTCAAAGGTTTCTTTTAGTTTAAGAATATCATTATACATTTCGAGATAACTTTTCTTGATTTCGGCAGCCGTCATTATCCTCCCCTTCTCCGTGTTAAAAAAGAATGGAATCAGAACCCTTCTGATTTCAAGCTGTGTTTGGTCTTTAATATGCCGGTCGATGTTAGAAAATTTTGTCGTGATATCTTGGGGTTTACTACCCTCAAAGAACTTATTAACAATTTCGCTGGTGAGCTTTTGTTCGTCAATAGCGCTTTTAACTTCAGCGAGGGTTGGGCCTGTCAACGATGTGGTTTCAGACACAGGTGTTCTCCCCAAAAATTTATCCACGATGGTATTAAGTGTTGTTTGTCTCACCATAAACCTAATAATGTCGTTGAGAGTCATCGTAGATGTAGCTGGGACACCAAAGAAATTATTAGCGACGTAGGCATTGTGAGTATGCCTGATAATAAACTCGCTAATTTCAGCGAGAGTCGAGTCTGCCACAGGTGGGGATCCAAAAAACTTACTAACGACGTCGTTGGTGGGTTTTTGTACCTTTTCAAGATTTTCTATTAGTTTAAAAATCTCGAGATAATTTGCCTTGATTTCATTTTCATTCATCATCCTTCCCGCGTCCTTGTTAGCGAAGAATGAATTCAACAAGTCTTTAATTTCAGCGAGAGTCATGCCAACCACAAGCGGGGTTCCAAAGAATTTATGTATAACATTTTTGCGAAAATTATTATAACCTCGTATAAGATCATTCAGCTCACGTTCGTTGGTAGCAATCGCGTCGGTGATCGTAGAAATAAGATTACCAGGTTTAAGTCGTCCACCGCTGGAATAAAGCGCAATAGAGTTTTCAGCGGCATCGCTCTGCCGTATCAAAATGTCATTCACGGATATATTACTGCTTTTCAATTTACCCTGTTTGTCTTGAAATACAACTATTTCGTTCGGGTCAACATTTACTAAATTTAACGTCTCAGCGATTTCATCTTCAATTATTTTTTTTACATCCTCGATAGAACCCGCAGATGTTTCCGTGGTGGGTTCCGACATTGACAGAGATTGTCCCCAAATGTCAATCATTATTGTTATCGTAACTTGTGTTTTCAATTTATTGATCCTTGTAATTTCCCACTCGTGTATTCGTTTACAACCAGATGAGGTGGTTTCCACGGAGATCCAAAGGATTTTAATGAAATCTCCGCGAGGACATTTAATACTTCACGGCCGCATATCGGTGGATCATTTAATTGTTGTGTTGGCAGCGTGGAATAAAAAATCGGAAACTTTTTGAGTTTCATCGAAGAATTTATATACCGCATAAACTCGCTTGGTGGAGCTAACCCATATGAATCGAAATAGACAATCCCACGTGGATCAATCGCGTATGCAACCCAGTGAGTTCCCGATCCGCTGCTGTTATCAAAATTGATGATACCGGTTTCAACGTTATTTGGTTTTCTTGGTAATTGATCTCTCATAAAAACCCCTCTGAAGTTTTTTATCGCTAGTTTTTTAGCAGCATCAATTAAATCAAAATTGGACATAGGAACCATAGGTTTGGAAATCGAAGATTCGGAAATCGAAGGTTTGTAAATCGAAGATTTTTCAATTAATAAACCGTTCCTGGTATTCTTCTTAGACCCGATCCGTTCACGGATTTCCCGCTGTACCATGAATACGGGGTTCCTGGTAGGTACAACCCCTTTCCCTTTTTTTTATATCCTTTCCCAGTTGCCTTTTTCAACGCCATCCCTGCCGCGGTACCAACGGCTCCCAACGCTGCCGCTTTCGCCACCGCTGGGGCAGCCGCTGCAATCAATGCTGGTATTGCGGCTAACAATGGAAATATACCACCTGATTTTATCATGTTCGCGACTGCGGCTTTTGAAAATTCTATTTGAACTCCTCGCTTATTTTTCATTGCATCATTAAAATGTTTTATTTGACGATCCGTCAGTGATATTTTATGTGTACCGCCAGACATCTGCGCTGGTTTTAACGTTATTGTGGTTCCACATTCTTTAGCGGATTTTGATTTTAATTTCTTGACCTGACCATCAGTCAGCTTGACACTAACAACACTATATGTCATTTTATTGTAAAACACATTTATGCTTTCAATTGATCTAATTGTGAAAATCGTTTACGATTTCAATCATAGATTTTCTACTGGTGCATCAACGAGTCTCATTCGTCCGCCAGCCCCTTCTAACAACATTGATTTGTCGCTGAGAATAACAGCAACCGCTCTATAATCAACACCACCAGGATCTATACGAGCCCTAAAATGTATGTCAACAACGGATTGCCTTGTTAAATCAAGATGTTCCAGTGAAAAGTAATAAATTGGATACAAGTTCTTAAAATCGAGTTGCGATATTTGCAAACCGGTATCAACATTTTGATCACGACCCATATATGACAGCATCCGATGATACACACGTGCTATTTGGTTGTTTCCGTAATTAAGCTGTATATCCTCAGATGGTTCTTGTTGTCCGTTTATTCTCAGTGAAACCTCACTTACCCCTAATCGATCAAATATCATATGACTGCGTTCTTGGGAACCTAATCGATTCCGATTCTGCAGCGCTATAAATATATGACGTGGAGCTGAAACGCCTTGTTTTGATGCCAGGTGCCATGTAAATGTACCATTAACATTATCCTCTTTAGCATCAGTCGTTGTTGTTAGCCAACTTAGCAATGATTTACCACCGGTTTCCATAAATGAGAGCAGCCGCTCTTCCGTGGTAATTGATGGAGTCATTACTGGCATCCATAATACTATTTTACTCAAAACAACTTTACCTTCATCGGCACCAGTACGCCAAATTGCATCATTGTCATTGCCTTTTCGTACTAACGCGATTGTGTGTTTAGCTCCATAGATGACTTTTCTGACATTTCTGCAGAATCCAAACATGTGATGGAGTGGAATCGCACATGAAAAATATCGTTGTGGTCTTTGCAACGTTGCTACTCGTGTTGCAAACCCTAGATTAAAATTATCATTAACGCCTCCGAGAATATCAAACGCAGCTCCTGGTCTAGCTCGACGTTCTGGATTAGCTGCTTCTCGTTGATTATCAACTGAAGTGTCTTGCGGTGTTAACACTTTAATGTATTGAATGTGGTCAGCGTTATCAGAGGTATCCTTTGCAAACATCATAGATGGACCAGCCGATCTTGTATAATCATCGGAGTATCTTGCTAGCCCAATTATTGTTGTTGCAACATCAACCTCGCGGTCTATTGATTCAATTTCTTTTCCATCAATGAGATATCTTGCACTTTCAAATAACGCCATTATGCCATTGTTGACGAAACCAACTCGGATATTTGGATCATTTGCATATGGGGTATCAGCTGCAACATTTGTTACGAGTTTTCCCTCGATTTCAATAAATGCTTCACATGGCAAAAAGTATTTACTGGTATCTTGAACTTGTAGTTCAATTCGCGATCGTAGGTCGGGTTGTATTGCATGATAGGAATAGTATTGATAATCGCGGACGGAATCGTCTTTGCGCACTGGGGCTTCCATATCTAACGCGGGATCAGCTGTTCGTTTAAACATTTATAACATTACTAGCGTTTTCAATTGGTGAATTGCAAAGCAATAATTATCGTCGTTGAAAATTCTTCGAATTTCTTTTTTGTTTCAAACCACTTCCTGCTATCGCGTTCATGATAGCGCTATCTGTTACCGGTGGTGACGAAGTCAATTGCGCTAGTTTTTCTTCCACTGCACTATTTATTGCTTTGCTGATTTTTGCAGGCATCACTGTAGTTGATGGCAGCACTAATGACGAAGTCATTCGTGGTTTCACCACTGACGAAGTCATTCCTGGTTTCTTTCGCACCAATGATGCTATTTTATCTTTCGCGGCAGAAAATGCCTTTCCTGCAAGATTTCCAACGAAATTGATTCCCTTATCACGAATAGCATCAATGGCTTTCATTGATAATTGTTTAGCTAACGGCGCTACCTTGGGAGCCATTCTTGTAAATAACCCCGCAATGGTATTGCCGAAACCATCTCCGTAATATGCTCTATAAACAGGCAATCGTGAGTTCACCACGTAGACGCTTACTGGTTTATCATGGTTGTAGTGTATAATCATCTTGTTATAAAACTAGTAGTTTTTCAATTAGTGATTAATCGCTTACATCCATTGGATTTTCATCATCAATGACGTTGTCATCAATGACGTTGTCATCGTTGTGATTTTCAACTAATTCAGCAATAAGTTCTCGATATACATCAATGTCCATGATACCGCCGGCAAATAATCGTCTACAGATATCAGCTGCTTCATTAATTACTTCCGGTGAGTTATTTCCGGCTCGTTTCCCTCCGATGAGAACCTCTAACCTTGATATATCACTGAGAATGTTACCATGGCATGTCACGGTAGAGTCAAAGACATCCTTTCGATTTCCAATCGAATATCCTTTTCCGCTTGTTTTCTTAGAACCAGCTTCTGCTTTTATGTCTATTTGTTCCGGGATTGGATCCTCCATATAAGGTGGTGGTTGTAGACCGCCTTTAACCACAGCTAGAAAGTTATTATAACCAGGGTGCTGCAACGCTGAGATTTTATCCCCGCCGTGTTTCGCTAGATATATTTTTGATGCCCAAGTGTCTTTGCTTTTTATAAAACTTTTAAACTCGTCTTTTAATAAATTCTCTCTTATACCCTTTGGAAAATTGTTTCTAGCAAAATCAGCTAATTCGTAATCCGTTCGGATTCCTTCAATTTCATTTAATGCTGCGACTGTAAATATATTCTCAGGTGAATAGTCTCTTCCTGCAGCTGCACCTTCGCGTTCTTCAATTTCGCGCTGAGTTTTTATATCACTGGATAGCTGTTGTATTCCTGCGCGTGTTTGTCCGGTCTCTGCTGCTATCTTTTCAAGCACACCAAGAACAGGCACTTCTCGTCGCTTGCCTTCCTTAGGAATATCTCCGTATATTGCTCGTTCAGTTGCTGTTTTCACATCTTTGGTCGCACTTGTTATCGGAGTAAACAGTTGTTCACTTGACACAGAAAAGTCAGTCTGCGCTTGTTGTCGTTGTTGAAGTTTCTCGCGAAGTCTGTCTCGAACCGGTATAAACTTTTTAATTGCTGCTAGCCGCTCTCGGGCTAATTTAGTTGTAAGCGATTCACCAACCATATATTGTTTGTGAACTAAATTTTCAAATGTAAAACTATCACAATTAAAAGCTTAGTTATTAAATAACTTAGTTATTAAATAATGTACCATCAAGCTAACGTATCCATCTTCAACAGGGTTAAACTGTACGACGCTATCCGTGAATGTTTCAGAAATAACATCGCTGGAGGTTTCAGAATTGTAATATCTGAGAACGGTGATGAACGATTTGTGTTAACGACGCGGCAACAAGAACAACTACGTAAAAATGGAGGCGTCGCGGTGATTACTTGCTACTACGACCAGATCATCCATTATGCACATAACTGCATGGGCAGGTCCAAACTGCTGAGTATCCTTTCAGGAGAAAATCCTATGTAAGTGTTACAAAAAACGCTAAAAAAAAATAAATAAATTATTTACATTATTTACGAAAGCCTATTTTTTTTTTTTTTATAGTAACGCTCACGTGGTTAAGATACGGGTTTTTCCTCGTTTAACATTTTTCTAAGATCACGAACCTTAGAACTAATTTCAGCTCATTTTTGATACTCTTGGCCGAGCTTTTGACGTATTGCTTCAACGGTGCTAAATAGCGTTATGAATACATTAATGTCGTTACCGTACAAACAAGCATTGATGGATTTTTGAATTCCTTTCACGAGCCTGTACATCCTAGGTAAAACATAACGACCCTTACTAGACTGATATTCAATATCTTCATATTCCGAGGTAATCCTGTCACAGTCGAGACTTTCAGATAATAATACCCCTTTATTATTTAAATTTGAGATTTCAGCAATTATAGCATTTACATCATTGATATCCATTATTTATATTTATTTATAAATATAGTATACTGTATCTCTAATTATTAAAAAAAACAAAACATATATGACACATCTTTGGAACTCCTTGGGTGCCTTCGCATCCAAGTAAGCCCAAGGGGACCCGAAACATACATCTCCGGCGGGAGGCCTAAGGTGGCAAACGCCATCTTAGACCGCCCAGAAGATATGCTTGGGGGGACGTCACAACATGGACGGCACAATGCCATATATATCTCCGCTCGAGTGTTGCGGCAAATTTTAGGCATAACATGTACTTAATTAACTTAATTAAGGATGGATTATAATTCAATGGAACGATGATGGTATGATGTGGGCGTGGTAAACCAAACCAACATGGCAACCCATGAAATCTAATTCATGGTTGCATGAGTTGGAAAAAACACCAACCCACGCTACCGAGAATGCGATAGCATGAGTTACAATGTTGGTTTGGCTGAGGGGGATCGCCCCTCCCCCCCAATTAATAGAAAAAAACATCTTCCGTTTCGCCATCAAATAATGTATCTGCTATGGGGACCGAACACACGTAGTTGATAGATCTATGTTTACAAGACAAACACGATATACCATTACACCACGGAGCTGTCATACAGAATAGAGATTTTTTAATATATATATATCTTCTGATATACTTAACAATAAGAGATTTTTAAAATAGACAATTTTATGCTGCAACATTTTAGTTGTTAAATAAAACAGCGTTTTATATACTCTGTTATAATTCTCTAGATAAAATACATTCATAAAGAGCTGTATACAAGGAATTTTAACCACGCCCACCTACTTCAATGAATAGGAAACACTCGCGTTCCGGCTGAGCGAACATAGGTAATGCGTAGATTATAAAGAACATCTGTACTGAAAAGAACGAGTTAGCTGTCTGCTTTACTGCTAGTCCACCCACCCCCACACATGAGATATGTAGATAAATAAAAATACAGCTATTTAAATAATTCAGTTTTAGCCCACAAGCGACAATAAAAAGTTTTATTCTCGAAACTCATGTTCTCCATTACAGTCACGTGGGCGCGCCTAGTTACAGGTAATATAGCAGGCGACAAATTCCTTTGACGTCATAATACAAGGGAACTTAGTAGGTAAATGTTATAAGTTGTGGCAGATTAATCTATAAAGAATTTATCTCCCTTAGCAGCAGAGAGGGTGGATGACAACAAGTTGCGACCAAAATTAATTAAAAAATCGTAAAAGTCTCCGTTTTCATTTTTTTAGTTAAAATGAGATTTCATTAAGATTTCAATCAATTTTTTGTCTGAAAACGTTGTAGGGTTCATCCTTTTTTTTGTTAAAATGAGATCGTAGGAAGGATTCAATCAATTTTTTGTCTGAAAACGTTGTAGGGTTCGTCCTTTTTTTGGTTAAAATGAGATTATAGGATGGCTCGTTTTAGGATTTCAATCAAATTTTGTCTAAAAACGTTGTAGGGTTCACCCTCTCTGCTGCTTGTATGCATGTGTTTTGATCGATAACAAATAAAACAATCGTCTACATATAAAGAGCAATCCACACCGGGAGCTAAGCACTTGGTGATGCTATTGATTTTAATATTAAATAGCGTCACAGATAAAATACTGCCCTGGGGCACACCCATCTCTTGCTGGTGCATATCGGAGAGGGTAGAGCCCACTCGTACTTTGAATTCTCTGTCGGTGAGAAAACTGGAGATGAAAGAGGGCAGAGGACCTTTTAGACCTAGATCGTGCAGGTCATTTAGTATCCCGTACTTCCATGTTGTATCATAGGCCTTTTCTAAATCAAAGAATACTGCTACTAAATGTTCCTTCTTGATAAATGCATCGCGAATAAATGTTTCCAGTCTAACCAGATGATCGTTAGTACTACGACCAGAACGGAAGCCACTTTGGAAAGGAGAAATCAGATTGTTACTTTCCAAGTACCATACAAGCCGAGAATTAATCATTCGTTCCATTGTTTTGCATACGCAGCTTGTCAATGCAATAGGCCGATAGCTGTTAGGATCTTCGTTGTCTTTGCCTGGTTTGAGAATCGGTATCACTGTTGCTTCTTTCCAGCTCTTAGGTACATTACCAGCAATCCATAAATCATTAAAGATTTTAAGAAGCAATGTCAGAGAAGCTTCTGGGAGGTGTTTCAAGAACTGATAAAGTACTTCGTCAGGCCCAGCGGAGGTATCATGGGCCTTGTCTAATGCCTCTTTAAGTTCCAATAAGGAAAACAGCTGGTTATAGCTTTCAAAGTTGTTCGATGTGAATTTTAAACGCGACATTTCTTTTTGAGCTTTTAACCTTCTAAAGGTTTCTGAATAATTTGATGATGAGGAGTTTTTTGAGAAACTGTCTGCAAGAATATTTGCTATGTCACGTTTCGAACTAAAAATGTTGTTTGTTTTCAGGTGTCGAATATAATTGTTTTGTCTCTTTCCATTTATTTTTCGAATACTATCCCAAACTGTTTTAATTGAAGAACGAGAGTTTAAAGTAGAAATATAATTTTTCCATGATGCACGTTTACATTCTTTTTTTGTGCGTCGCGTTTTAGCCCGGGTAATACGATATTTGTTTAAATTTTCGGGCGTTGGACGCTTATTAAATGTTTTCAATGCTTCTCGGCGTTGTCTAATGGCTTATTTGCATTCCTTGGTTACCCAAGGTTTTTGCGGTTTTTTACTGTGTGGTGAGGACTTTGGAATAGATTCTTCTGCTATCTCAATTAGAGTTGATGTAAAATGCTGTATAGGATTAACATCGTCAAACACCGTATCATTATTTAGTCTTGTTTTACATAGTGTTTCAAAGGAAACCCAGTCGGCTTTCTTTAGATTCCATTGTGGAATTGCGTCGTTAATGTTAGCATTATTTTCAAGAGTAATTGGAAAGTGATCACTGCTGTGAAGGTCATCAGCGACCTTCCATTCATAGTCCAAAAACAGTGAAGGAGAGCAAATTGTTAAATCTATGCAGGTATATGTTCCCGTACCTGGGTGTAAATATGTCGGTGAGTTAGTGTTAAATAGACACAAATCGTGTCTAGAAATGAAATCTTCTACTTTGTGGCCTCTGTCGTTTATTTGATTTGATCCCCACAGAATGTTATGGGCGTTAAAATCTCCGAGTAAAACGAAGGGAGCGGGGAGTTGTTGAACGAGGTTGTCTAATTCGTTTGCTACAAAGTTTGTGTTTGGAGGTAAATAAATAGAGCAAAAGGTAATCACTCTATGTAGAGTGACACTTACAGCAATGGCTTGTAAATTTGTATTTAAAGGGATGACTCTGTGGCGAGCTCTATTGTTCACAACAATAGAGACTCCTCCTGATGCCCTGTCAGCGTTTTGAAAGTATTTGTTAAATAGAGAATAGTTTTTAAGAGTGATGTTATCCGTATCCTTCAAAAATGTTTCCTGAAGACATAGGACAGCAGGATCATGTTCGCTTACGAGCAGAAGAATATCGTTGTAATTGGTTTTTAGTCCTCTGCAGTTCCATTGTATGATCTTGTTCTTCATTAAAGATTAAAAGAGAGATTATGTTATTAGGTTAGACATTTTGCAGTAGCATATCGTTTGGGTATTTGTCTGGAGGGAGTACTGGGTTAAATCTTTTGTTTGCAGGTTTGGAGCCACCCTGAGGACATGGAGCAGTGTCGTCTGTATCCATGACCTCAAACTCTCCAAACCTATTGTGTAGCTTAATGGGGTCATCAGACCCCTTTTGTTGTCTATTTGGCTGTTTATTTTTCTTTTTTGGAGATTTAGTTGCTGCAGAGTTGTTGAATGTTGTCTGAGTGGAGATCGTGTTTTTATGTGCCTGGTAATGTGGTATGTTAAGAGTTGGTGACGTATCGGGTAGATCAGTTTGAGTTTGTCCATCCTTTGTTGTCTTTAGACTGGTTTTGACAACAGTTGAGAAGGTTGGGCCATGTAGATGGGTCCGAGATTCAACAATCTTTCTGGCCTCTGGGAAGGAAATATTTGAGGTATATTTTACCTTCTGGATTTCCTTCTCTAGTTTCCAGGTCTCGCAATCCTTAGAATTGGCATGGTGACTTTTGCCACAATTTGCACAGTGTGGATTCGCGCCGCAGTCTGCTTCTCGATGACCGGTTTCACCGCATCGGCCACATACAGGGCTACTGGAGCACCTATCTTCGTGGTGACCGTATTTCTGGCACTTAAAACAACGTAGAGGGTTCGGGATGTATACGTCAACTTTCACCTGTAAAAAGCCAACCTTTACTACCTTCGGTAGTGCTGGTGTGTTAAAGGTGAGTATTATGGTATTTGTATCCTGCAATTGTGTACCACGTTTGACACGTATTCGACGAATTGCAGTAACACCTTGAATTCTCATTCCTTCCACGATATCTGCGTCACTGACACCTGCAAGATCTCGGCAGCGAATGACTCCTTTGGATGAATTGAGTGTTGAATGAGCGAACGTAGAGACCGGAATATCACAAAAAGTCTGAATTTTCTTAATATTCTCGGTCTGTACCTTTCGGTCACATTCAATGAGTAAGCAGCCCGATTTGAGTTTCTTCACAGATTTCGGTGTGCCAACAAGACCAAGTATAGTTTTTTCGACCACAAAGGGAGAAAGCGATGCAACTGATTTTGTGGAGTCTTTTGACTGAATAATCATGAAGCGTGGAAATGGTTCCACGCCACATGGTTCATCATCTGAATCCGTTAAAAGTTTTGAACGTTTAAGTTGGTTTTTGTTTTTATTTTCCATGATGTTTTCTTTTGTATTCATCACCCATGTTCACCCACCCGCCACGGAGTCCAACTAGGGGACACATTTAGAGTGTCAGGGATACACAGATGGTATACTCGGCAAGTAAATCTACCTCCCGATTGACCCGTTAAGCCACCGCCTTCTAGGAAGTCTTCTAGTACTTGGGAAAGTGAAAGATAAAATGATAGTACAAAGGGGCAACGGTGGTATCAAGAGAGATACAAGAAAGATATAGAAGGTGAGCTAGTAAAAAAGACCTCCTAGGGCTCGGCGTGACCAGCCGATTTGTCGAGACCGGGTCCATCTCGACCACCCGTCTAAGAGAAGTTGAGGCCAAAGTAGTGTATTGCATCGGAAAAGCCTCCGCTCAACTACCAGGATCCTTTCCTCCTCCGACACGGGTCGCAACCCACGGCAAACAGGTCGCCTCTACTTAGTCGCCTTTTACGACACGTGGCGAGGCACGTCGGGCCAATTCTACAACCCCGAACCCGCAGGGGGATAGTTCGACCGAGGGTCAGCGCAAAAATCTTAATCGAAAAGTGTATTATTAATCTTCACGATTTGCACAATCTTGTGAATGATAGTTAAAATCACGAAATTCGTCCTAACTGCACAATGTGATGAGGTAAATGGTAGTACAAATCACGAACATTGTCTGAATTGCACATTCTGATGGGATGTTTGCTAGTAAAATGCACTAAACTCGTATCAGAAAAAGAATACATATAATAAATGTTATATTTTTGTCAACTAGAAAAGTTTACATTGTTCTTCACGATTTGCAAGTCTGTTAGGGTAAATGGTAGTAATATTATAATTGTAATATGAGTGACTTTTCGGAAAGTAGTAGTTTAGTTTTCCGACTGACGGTGTCATTGAGGTTTCATGTAGAGATTCAGTTCTAGATTTTCCTCCCAATAAATCTATTATATGACCGATTTCGGCATTAAGTTTGAAATGTATTCTAGTCAATAATGAATTATGACATGGAAGATATACCGGATTAATGCTTTATATTTACAATTCCCGGTGATATATGCCTACCACCACCAAATGAATCATTATTGTGTCTGAGAATAGTTGCTGGCAGCAGTGTTAATCTCCATGTGAAGAGCAATTTAGGAAACAATTCATCGATAATATCATTAGTTCATTTTCTTAACTAGCGTGCGCTATACCCGGGAAATTTAAATGTCAGTGAATTGACTATTTATTAAGAAAAAATATTTGGGTCTGTATTTTGAATTGATTACTGATTGAATATCACTTTGATGATACAATGCAAGATCATATATAATTTGGGATAGTATTTAAATTTGTTTGATGATTTGATCCTTCGTAGACGTCACATTTAAAAGATACTCGCTAAAACGCAAGATTAATCATTTGTGTTGCTGTTCGTATTATCGATAAATATCTTTACAAATATTATCGTTTTTATCTTCAAGAGGTGGTGACTAAAAACCTGAGATAGTATAGGCAGCATTGGATGTATCTCCATACAAACTCACACATTTATTATGCTCGTATAAACACGTACTGGATCTATTTGCATCTGACCGAAACATCCACTAGCCTTAACATACTATGATTTAGTTTCATGATACTAAGGATTGTCTAAAGTACAATCACATCTTTCTGGTTCCAGTATTGGATGTGGTACCTTGGGGCAACTTCAGGCCACCCTACTAAAGTTCTAATTGATGACTGATAAATATCAACGGCACTATCTTCTAAATGTATCTCTATCGCGGCTGATAATGTTTGTTTATGGACTGTTATAGTTATTGTTGGTTCTTTAACTGTAATAGATTTATTTCTGTGCTGAAATTTGCTCTCATAAGAAACGTTTGATATTCCAATGACATGGAAATCGGGTGTTCCATCCGGTTTATTTTTATTTGCAAATACGAGTGAGTTATTTGCCTGTAGACCCCAATGACTTTGACCGGATGCTTAGTCAACTATAATATACTTGTAACTGAGAAAGTGCAATTTCCATTACTGGTATTGCAGCTAGAAAGTTTATGATACATTTATTTTTAATTTATTGTTTATTGATATCATTGTTGTCTATAATGGAGTTGTATTGGCTACTATATGTTGTAGTAGTTCTGTCGACATTAATATTACTATTATTATTTTCTAAATCTGATGTTGCTTCTTCGTAAATCTTAATCATCGTTGTGATTACACTGTCTAATATTATTTCGTCGTTAAGACTCGATTATATCAGTGAAGATAATATGGTGTATTCCACTTTATTATTTACTCCTGTAGTTTACTCTGGCAACAGGTTATCGTTGTATTTTTGTAATTATATTAAAAACACCAGCGATTTGTGTTGCCGATGAAACATACATTGTTACAACTGTTGGGGCAATAACTAATGGTGTTAGTTTGATTAGCAATACATCTGTTCCAGCAAAAAGAAGCTGACACTTATAATACAATTATCAACAATGACTACACGCCTGCTATATTGATTTACTTTTATTGTGTATTCGTCAGTGATTTGCTTTAATTTAGTTTGTATTTCACTTACTTTATTGTACCTATACTGTTGCACGTTCATTATTTTATGAATTTGAATTAATTAAAAATTCTGCAAACCATGCAAGTGACGCGCAAGCTAACTGACCACTGCTATGGTCTATTGTTATTGTTTCATTGGATCCAGTTTCTAATATTACACTGACATCATTTTCGCCAGTTGATTCACGCGATGATACATTAAACTGTATAGATGAATGCACCGTTAATCTGTATATACCTACACCTGATGATGTAACTTGAACAGTATTATTTTGATGTATCTAGGTGAAATATCACCAATTTAAGAGCTGTTTTAAAAGAGATTACTCGTGAAAAACCTAATGGGGTGGTTTGGTTGGTTTTTATACAGACGTAAGCACGGCAATTACGTCTCGGCCGCAGAGAGGCTTTAGCTTTCCACCAGACTCACTATTCATAAACAAATCTACGAAGCCGCTAAGAAGAACGTCAATAACACAGTCCATTTAGCCGAATCATCCCACTACAGTACTAAGATCACGGAGAGTTCCAGCTGCAAAGAGCTCTTCGAGATAACTACCAAACTAATGTCCAGGAACAAATGTACACCACTTCCATCAACCGTCTCTCCACTAGACCTACCAGACCAATTTGCATTTTACTTCGAGGACAAATAACAAACAATTAGAAATTCGCTTGACAGCACAATTTCAACTGATTCGTCACCATAAAGTTTTAATGCAGAAATTCAGCGACAACCGTTAGGAGCATTTGAACCTATTTCTATTGATTTAGTACGGACAATCGTGATGAAAAGTGCACCAAAGTCTTGTGAACTTGATCCAATTCCGACATCAATGCTGCTTGAGTGCTTAGACCCAATATTGCCTTCATTAACTGATGTTATTAATATCTCTCTCTCATCAGGGGAATTCCCATCATTTTTCAAAACTGCCATCGTAAAGCCACTGCTGAAGAAATCAACATTGGATCATATTCTGTATACTCAGCCGCTCTCAAGAGTCATAGATCATCACCCAGTGTCGCACCTATTGTATGCTGATGACACCCAAATATACAAGTATAGCCACCCAATTGAAGTTGATGCTACCATCTATGGAGTAGAGAAGTGCAGTTCTGATGTGAAATCACGGATGACATGTAACAAGCTGCAGATGAATGATGATAAAACTGTGGCTATTATGATCACAACACAAAGACTTTCTCATTCACATCCTTTACCTCAGACAATAAATATCAGCAACACCAACATTAAATTCTCACAGTCAGTACGGAACCTAGGCGTTACTCTAGAAGTACTCTCACATTGCACCAACATGTCATGAACATATGCAAGGCTGCATATCTTGAATTGAGAAGCATCTGTTCCATTCGTAAATATCTTTCAGTTGATTACACTAAAACACTTGTGTGTTCATTAGTACTTTCAAGACTGGACGATTGTAACTCAATTCTATCTGGTTCGTCACAATATTTACTCCAGAAACTTTAGAGTACGTCGATCAGATCAAACCTCACCACTGCTCTGTACCCTACAATGGCTATGGATTCGATACAGAATCAAACACAAAATTTGTTCTCTGTGCTATGTGTCAATGACAGACTCCAGTCCAACATACCTATCCAGCCTCACCTATGTGTTTACACCAGCTAGATCCTTACGCTCTTCTTCTAATAATCGTATACTCATTGTTCCAAAGTCATATGGACAACGTTCGTTTGCACACCAGGGCCCGGCGACGTGGAACGAATTCATTGAAATTAGACACAAAGACACAGTGGTCCCTTTTAAGAGTGCTCTTAAGACTCGCCTGTTTCGACTGCAGGGACAAATTTAGCGACCTAATCATGTTTTGTATCTTATATGTTTTCAGCATGTTTTTATGTTTTCCAATTTCATTGTTTTTGTCATTTGTTGTTCTGTAGTGTAGTCATATCAATATTGATGGTGTAAAGCGCTTAGAACTTCGAAAGATTATGCGCTATACAAAGTCCTCATTATTATTATTATTATTATGATTATTATTATATTATTATTATTATTATCATTATTATTATTATTATTATTATTATTATTATTATTATTATTATTATTATTATTATTATATTACTGGGTCGGTTATTTTCTGTGTTTGTAATGTTCAATACCAGAACCCTACTTTATGAGGATTGATATACTCGATACATTCTTTTGGCGTGGCAACGCAGTACCAATCGAAATTAACGATTCCACGAGGATTAATCGTTATGCGGTCCAATGAGTTCCAGGTCCGGTGGAATTATCTAGGCTTATAATACCGGTTTCAGTAATTTTTGGTCTGGACAGTAACTGGTTTCGCATGAAAACATTTTTAACTTTTTTATTTTTAATGTTTTATCGATTTAGTGAAAATTTGACATCGGTGTTATTCAATCTTCCCAGGTAGTATCAGACCTTTTCCGGTCGAGGAGCAACTCCGTGGTAATCTTAGGATTTTTCCGTACGAGTAAAGACTCCAGATAAAATTTACTCTTTTCCTGGCTATGTTGATTTAATTAGTTCCATTCCCGCCACTGTCCCGACAGCTCCAAGGGCGGCCTCTTTAAGGACAGTAGGGGCGTGGCTGTACTGAATTCTGCTAATGTCGCGAGGACTGGAAATATATCACCTGATTTAGTTATATCTGAAATAGAGCCCACGCATAGAGTAAGTCGGATTCCGGTATTGTCGTTGGTTGAATGTTTTTAAGCTGATCTTCTGTCAGTGACAGCTTATTCTGACCAGCTGCAATGTAACTGTGTTTTAATGTCATTGTAGTTACGGATTTTGTCTCTGACGCGGTTAGTAGTTTTTAGTCTGACCCTGAATCAGAGTAACATTTATATATTACAAGTGATATAATTTTCCTAAAAATTTCGTACTGGTGCATCAATGACTCTTTTTCGTCAAGCAGCTCATTCAAGTAGCATCGATTGATCGCTAAGACTAAGCATACCAGCGATTGCTCTGTAATTATGGACAAGGGAGCAACCGGGAGTTACACGAGGTCGGAAGTGCATATCTCCGATAGTAGGTCTGGTTAGCCAGTATGTTCCAACGAAAAGTAATAAATCGGATAATATGTTGTAAATTATAGCTGTGATAATTGGAGATCGGTATTTTCATTCTGATCCCGTCCCATAAATCTCATTAAGCGATGATATGCATTCCTACCTATATTTATCAACAATTAAGTAATACATCTTCTGATGGTTCTTGCTGGCCCTTATATTCTTAGTAACACCTCAGAAACAGCAAGTTGATTAAATATCACATGGCTGCGTGTTTTCGAATGTAATTGAACATTATCTTGTAGCGCAACAAATATACGTCCTGGCTCAGAAAGACCTTATTGTGGTGGTCTATGCCATGTAAATATACCGTTAGTATTACTCTGAATAGTATATGATGTTGGTGTTATCCATGATAGTAATGAATTAACACCTGTATCCATAAATGATAATATTTTCTTTTCTTCATGGATTGATGGGGTTAGCAGCAGAGAGGGTGAACAGACCACGTTTTCAAGCAAAAATAAGGCTTACAGATCATGTTTTCGAGCAAAATATGGCTTAAAGACTACGTTTTCAAGCAAAAAATAAGACTTCCAACAAAATCTCATTTAACCAAAAAAAAGTCTCCATTTTTGCAAAAACGGAGATTTTACGATTTTTTAATCAATTTTGCTCGCAACGATGTGGTCATCCACCCTCTCTGCTGCTAAAGTTTTCAGTTCTGGGTTAACAAAAAATAATAAATGATTTGATCCAGTCTTTAGGATTTCACAAACAGACTAATCGCTAACACCTCCTCTTGTAGATCAATTAGATTATTAGATTGGTCTGTGAGTTTGAAATTAATTCTTGTTAGCGAATCATTATGACACCGCATATAGACTGGATTAACCGGAGACTCAATTATTAAAAATCCTGGAGGAGCTGTTGGTGCAAACGAATAAAGAATATATCCTTGCTGAGCTTGATTTGATCGTTCGAGATTAATTTGATAGCTTCCTTCGATAACATCACATACTAAATTGAGCGCAATCACTGAGGATATATTCACGTTGAACGGAGCGATATGCCTACCGCCACCGTCTGGGTCATTATTGTGTTTGAGGATTTTTATTTCCGGTGATGCTGTTTTTTTCCACGTATCATGAATTATTTTGAAACCAACATCGATGGCATCATTGAGAAGTTTTTTTAGTTCTGGTACGTTATATCCTGGTAGTTTGAATGTCGGAATATCCTTCACGGGGATATTATAGTCTGTTGCAAATCTTGTTCTCGATTGAGGATTATCGTCATCTAATATATCCTGAATAATTTTTAGGTTAAATACTTCCATATCGTCGATAATTTTGTTGCATGTTTCTACGACGCTGATAAATTCATCTCGGGTGAGAGAGCCGGATTTAAGAGATATTAACAACAGCGATAAATCATTATTCATTGCTGTGAAATTTTTAATGATTTCAGGTTCGTTAACAAAATGAAATCCCTCCTCTTTTCTAATTGCGTAGTATCCGAAATAAAAAAAACCTAAAGTGTTTTCGTGCTCTTTATAACTCTTTATTGGATTATCGGGTTTTATTCTGTCGGTGATATAATCAGATTTTTGTGGTTCTGGTAAATCAACAGTTTTTCCCCCTGGTGGTAATTCAGGCCATCCTAGTACGGTTCTAATAGAACTCTGATAGATATCTACGACGTATCCTTCTGTGTTTATCTCAATTGCGGATGATAGCGTCGGCTCATGAACTGTTATAGCGATTTTCGATTCTGTTCCAGTAATCGATTTTATTCTACGCGCTAATTCATCATTGATTTGTTCGATTTGGTATGACCCTGTTGGTATCGAAACGACGTTCCAGTCTGGGGTACCGTCGTCTTTATTCTTATTTGCAAATACCAGTGAATTATTCGGTTGTTGACCACCAAATGATTTTGATCTGATATTAGGCCAACTGTGATACACCCGTAGTTTTGCTAGCGCTATCTCCTTCACGGGGACTGGGTTAAGGAAATTCACACTAAACTCGGGTTCCGTTGATGTTATTGATATCATGCTTGTTTGTACTGGGTTCGTGTTCTCCACTACTCGTTGAAGTAATTCCATCGGTGTTGTCATCGTTGCTATACTGTTGTTGTCGCTCTAATTTTGATATCGTGGAATCATAAATACTGACCATCACTGAGAACTCACAATCTGGTATGTTTGAGATGATTGAGATCATTTTGGTTTTTGGGTTCGTGTTTTCTAATACCATCGGTGTTGTCATTGTTATTATATTCATGTTGTCGCTCTAATTTCGATATCGCGGAATCAAAAATACTGACCATCGCTGAGAATTCACTATCTGATATAATTGTATTATCGAGTGACGACGATATCATCAGGGATAACTGCGAGTATGCGGTTGATGCAATATGAAATTGAATTAAGTAATTCTGCAGTTTACTCTGGCTGCATGATGATATCTTTTTTGCTATCCCGGTTGATATACCCCCGATTGTAGCCACCGCAGAAATGCAAATTGGAACTACGACCGGGGCAATCATTATAACCGATGCAAGTATTATTCCGGCGCCAGTGAGAACGCTTGACACCGAGTACATAATAACATCAATTGCGGTGATTCTTCGTCGGTATTTTTTTATTTTTATTTGATACTCCTCAGTGAGGGTTTTGAGTCTATTTTGAAATTCTCTGACCTGATCATAGCGACATTGAGTTGATGAAATCATTGTTGTTATTTTAAAACTACTAGTGTTTTCAATTATTTGTCATCGTTAGCGGGAATTGCTAGTACTTCAGCCGGAAAAATCATCTAAAAATTCTAAACACCAAATTATTTTTGTTCTAATGGTGGAGCTATTAACCGCAACGACATTAAAGTCTAGTTTGCGACCATTAAAAATAAACGTCGCGGTGCCACCAGAGTAGGTTTTACCGTCCGCGATCATATTAAATTGATCTACAGAGATCCACGTTAGCCTGTAGATACCATCGATCCACGTATGCCCGATGATATCATCGAAACTCACTCGGCTCAAGAGACCGATGGACAGCGTAGTATAAACGTCTCTTGTCCAATCCATGGTTCCATGCTCGACCGTATACACGATATTTTTAACTTCAGTGTCTAGATGCGGAATCTTTATCCTTTCAGAGTTTTCTTTTAGTTTAAGAAGATCGTCGGAAATATCGAGATAATTTACCCTGATTTTGGTAGGATCTATTGTTTTTCCACTCTCCTCCTTGTTAGAAAAGAATGAAACCAGAAGTTCGTTGATTCTAATCCGTGCTTGGGTTTTAATATGGTTGTCGATGTTAGAAAATTTCGTCGTGATATCTTGGAGGCTACTGCCCTCAAAGAATTTATTAACAATATCGCTGGTGTGCTTTTGTTTGTCAATAGCGCTTTTAATTTCCGCGAGAGTCATGCCTGTCAACGATGTGGTTTCAGAAACAGGTGTTCTCCCCAAAAATCTATCCACGATGGTATTAAGTGTTGTTTGTCTCACCATAAACATATTTATATCCTTGAGAGTCATTGTAGATGTAGCCGGGACACCAAAGAAACTATTAGCGATGTAGGTATTGTGAGTATGCTTGCCAATAAACTCGCTGATTTCAGCGAGAGTCATGCCTGCCACAGGTGGGGTTCCAAAAACCTAACAATGACGTCGCTAGTGGGTTTTTGTACCCGCTCAAGATTTTCTATTATTTTAGAAATATCGAGATAATTTGCCTTGATTTCTGAAGCAGTCATCATCCTTCCAGCTTCCTTGTTAGCGAAGAATGAATTCAACAAGTCTTTAATTTCAGCGAGAGTCATGCCAACCATAAGCGGTGTTCCAAAGAATTTATGTACGACATTTTAGCGAAAAGTATTATAACCTCGCATAAGATCATTCAGCTCCCGTTCGTTGGTAGCAATCTTATCAGTGATCGTAGACACAAGTGCGCCTGGTTTAAGTTGTCCGTCGTTGGAATATAGCGCAATAGAGTTTTCAGCGGCGTCGCGCTGCCGTGTTAAAATGTCATCCAATGACACATCACTGCTTTTCAATTTACCCTGTTTGTCTTGAAATACAACTATTTCGTTCGGGTCGACGTTTACTAAATTTAACGTCTCAGCGATTTCATCTTTGATTAGTTTTTTTACATCACCGGTTGCAGTGTCATCTGGTTTGGGTTTCAGGGGTCTTCCCCAAATATCAATCATGTTATTGTAAAACTCTTTCTCTCTCTAAAAAGCGATTACTAGTGTATTCATTCACGACAACATGTGGTGGTTTTCCCCTTGGGTTACTCAAGGAGTTTGAAATAGCGTCAAGGACATTTAATACTTCGCTGCCACATATTGGTGGGTCATTCATTTGTTGTGTTGGTAGCGTAGAATACCAAGTCTTCATTGGAAGGGTTTTTATATAACGCATAAACTCTTTTGGTGGGGCTAATCCATATGAATCGAAATAAACAATCCCACGTGGATCAATAGCGTATGCAACCCAGTGAGTTCCAGGTCCGGTGCTGTTATCTAAATTAATAATACCGGTTTCAACGCTGTTTGGTTGATGTGGTAATTGATCTTTCATAAAGACACCTCTGAAGTTTTTAATCGCTAGTTTTTTAGCAGCATCAAGTAAATCAAAATTGGACATGGGAACCATCGAAGATTTCTGAATTAATAAACCGTTCCTAGTTTTAGACCCTTTCCGCTGTACCACGAATACGGGGTTCCTGGTAGTCTTAGGCCCTTTCCGCTGTACCACGAATACGGGGTTCCTGGTAGTCTTACGATGTGGTCATCCACCCTCTCTGCTGCTAAAGTTTTCAGTTCTGGGTTAACAAAAAATAATAAATGATTTGATCCAGTCTTTAGGATTTCACAAAGAGACTAATCGCTAACACCTCCTCTTGTAGATCAATTAGATTATTAGATTGGTCTGTGAGTTTGAAATTAATTCTTGTTAGCGAATCATTATGACACCGCATATAGACTGGATTAACCGGAGACTCAATTATTAAAAATCCTGGAGGAGCTGTTGGTGCAAACGAATAAAGAATATATCCTTGCTGAGCTTGATTTGATCGTTCGAGATTAATTTGATAGCTTCCTTCGATAACATCACATACTAAATTGAGCGCAATCACTGAGGATATATTCACGTTGAACGGAGCGATATGCCTACCGCCACCGTCTGGGTCATTATTGTGTTTGAGGATTTTTATTTCCGGTGATGCTGTTTTTTTCCACGTATCATGAATTATTTTGAAACCAACATCGATGGCATCATTGAGAAGTTTTTTTAGTTCTGGTACGTTATATCCTGGTAGTTTGAATGTCGGAATATCCTTCACGGGGATATTATAGTCTGTTGCAAATCTTGTTCTCGATTGAGGATTATCGTCATCTAATATATCCTGAATAATTTTTAGGTTAAATACTTCCATATCGTCGATAATTTTGTTGCATGTTTCTACGACGCTGATAAATTCATCTCGGGTGAGAGAGCCGGATTTAAGAGATATTAACAACAGCGATAAATCATTATTCATTGCTGTGAAATTTTTAATGATTTCAGGTTCGTTAACAAAATGAAATCCCTCCTCTTTTCTAATTGCGTAGTATCCGAAATAAAAAAAACCTAAAGTGTTTTCGTGCTCTTTATAACTCTTTATTGGATTATCGGGTTTTATTCTGTCGGTGATATAATCAGATTTTTGTGGTTCTGGTAAATCAACAGTTTTTCCCCCTGGTGGTAATTCAGGCCATCCTAGTACGGTTCTAATAGAACTCTGATAGATATCTACGACGTATCCTTCTGTGTTTATCTCAATTGCGGATGATAGCGTCGGCTCATGAACTGTTATAGCGATTTTCGATTCTGTTCCAGTAATCGATTTTATTCTACGCGCTAATTCATCATTGATTTGTTCGATTTGGTATGACCCTGTTGGTATCGAAACGACGTTCCAGTCTGGGGTACCGTCGTCTTTATTCTTATTTGCAAATACCAGTGAATTATTCGGTTGTTGACCACCAAATGATTTTGATCTGATATTATGCCAACTGTGATACACCCGTAGTTTTGCTAGCGCTATCTCCTTCACGGGGACTGGGCTAAGGAAATTCACACTAAACTCGGGTTCCGTTGATGTTATTGATATCATGCTTGTTTGTACTGGGTTCGTGTTCTCCACTACTCGTTGAAGTAATTCCATCGGTGTTGTCATCGTTGCTATACTGTTGTTGTCGCTCTAATTTTGATATCGTGGAATCATAAATACTGACCATCACTGAGAACTCACAATCTGGTATGTTTGAGATGATTGAGATCATTTTGGTTTTTGGGTTCGTGTTTTCTAATACCATCGGTGTTGTCATTGTTATTATATTCATGTTGTCGCTCTAATTTCGATATCGCGGAATCAAAAATACTGACCATCGCTGAGAATTCACTATCTGATATAATTGTATTATCGAGTGACGACGATATCATCAGGGATAACTGCGAGTATGCGGTTGATGCAATATGAAATTGAATTAAGTAATTCTGCAGTTTACTCTGGCTGCATGATGATATCTTTTTTGCTATCCCGGTTGATATACCCCCGATTGTAGCCACCGCAGAAATGCAAATTGGAACTACGACCGGGGCAATCATTATAACCGATGCAAGTATTATTCCGGCGCCAGTGAGAACGCTTGACACCGAGTACATAATAACATCAATTGCGGTGATTCTTCGTCGGTATTTTTTTATTTTTATTTGATACTCCTCAGTGAGGGTTTTGAGTCTATTTTGAAATTCTCTGACCTGATCATAGCGACATTGAGTTGATGAAATCATTGTTGTTATTTTAAAACTACTAGTGTTTTCAATTATTTGTCATCGTTAGCGGGAATTGCTAGTACTTCAGCCGGAAAAATCATCTAAAAATTCTAAACACCAAATTATTTTTGTTCTAATGGTGGAGCTATTAACCGCAACGACATTAAAGTCTAGTTTGCGACCATTAAAAATAAACGTCGCGGTGCCACCAGAGTAGGTTTTACCGTCCGCGATCATATTAAATTGATCTACAGAGATCCACGTTAGCCTGTAGATACCATCGATCCACGTATGCCCGATGATATCATCGAAACTCACTCGGCTCAAGAGACCGATGGACAGCGTAGTATAAACGTCTCTTGTCCAATCCATGGTTCCATGCTCGACCGTATACACGATATTTTTAACTTCAGTGTCTAGATGCGGAATCTTTATCCTTTCAGAGTTTTCTTTTAGTTTAAGAAGATCGTCGGAAATATCGAGATAATTTACCCTGATTTTGGTAGGATCTATTGTTTTTCCACTCTCCTCCTTGTTAGAAAAGAATGAAACCAGAAGTTCGTTGATTCTAATCCGTGCTTGGGTTTTAATATGGTTGTCGATGTTAGAAAATTTCGTCGTGATATCTTGGAGGCTACTGCCCTCAAAGAATTTATTAACAATATCGCTGGTGTGCTTTTGTTTGTCAATAGCGCTTTTAATTTCCGCGAGAGTCATGCCTGTCAACGATGTGGTTTCAGAAACAGGTGTTCTCCCCAAAAATCTATCCACGATGGTATTAAGTGTTGTTTGTCTCACCATAAACATATTTATATCCTTGAGAGTCATTGTAGATGTAGCCGGGACACCAAAGAAACTATTAGCGATGTAGGTATTGTGAGTATGCTTGCCAATAAACTCGCTGATTTCAGCGAGAGTCATGCCTGCCACAGGTGGGGTTCCAAAAACCTAACAATGACGTCGCTAGTGGGTTTTTGTACCCGCTCAAGATTTTCTATTATTTTAGAAATATCGAGATAATTTGCCTTGATTTCTGAAGCAGTCATCATCCTTCCAGCTTCCTTGTTAGCGAAGAATGAATTCAACAAGTCTTTAATTTCAGCGAGAGTCATGCCAACCATAAGCGGTGTTCCAAAGAATTTATGTACGACATTTTAGCGAAAAGTATTATAACCTCGCATAAGATCATTCAGCTCCCGTTCGTTGGTAGCAATCTTATCAGTGATCGTAGACACAAGTGCGCCTGGTTTAAGTTGTCCGTCGTTGGAATATAGCGCAATAGAGTTTTCAGCGGCGTCGCGCTGCCGTGTTAAAATGTCATCCAATGACACATCACTGCTTTTCAATTTACCCTGTTTGTCTTGAAATACAACTATTTCGTTCGGGTCGACGTTTACTAAATTTAACGTCTCAGCGATTTCATCTTTGATTAGTTTTTTTACATCACCGGTTGCAGTGTCATCTGGTTTGGGTTTCAGGGGTCTTCCCCAAATATCAATCATGTTATTGTAAAACTCTTTCTCTCTCTAAAAAGCGATTACTAGTGTATTCATTCACGACAACATGTGGTGGTTTTCCCCTTGGGTTACTCAAGGAGTTTGAAATAGCGTCAAGGACATTTAATACTTCGCTGCCACATATTGGTGGGTCATTCATTTGTTGTGTTGGTAGCGTAGAATACCAAGTCTTCATTGGAAGGGTTTTTATATAACGCATAAACTCTTTTGGTGGGGCTAATCCATATGAATCGAAATAAACAATCCCACGTGGATCAATAGCGTATGCAACCCAGTGAGTTCCAGGTCCGGTGCTGTTATCTAAATTAATAATACCGGTTTCAACGCTGTTTGGTTGATGTGGTAATTGATCTTTCATAAAGACACCTCTGAAGTTTTTAATCGCTAGTTTTTTAGCAGCATCAAGTAAATCAAAATTGGACATGGGAACCATCGAAGATTTCTGAATTAATAAACCGTTCCTAGTTTTAGACCCTTTCCGCTGTACCACGAATACGGGGTTCCTGGTAGTCTTAGGCCCTTTCCGCTGTACCACGAATACGGGGTTCCTGGTAGTCTTACGATGTGGTCATCCACCCTCTCTGCTGCTAAAGTTTTCAGTTCTGGGTTAACAAAAAATAATAAATGATTTGATCCAGTCTTTAGGATTTCACAAAGAGACTAATCGCTAACACCTCCTCTTGTAGATCAATTAGATTATTAGATTGGTCTGTGAGTTTGAAATTAATTCTTGTTAGCGAATCATTATGACACCGCATATAGACTGGATTAACCGGAGACTCAATTATTAAAAATCCTGGAGGAGCTGTTGGTGCAAACGAATAAAGAATATATCCTTGCTGAGCTTGATTTGATCGTTCGAGATTAATTTGATAGCTTCCTTCGATAACATCACATACTAAATTGAGCGCAATCACTGAGGATATATTCACGTTGAACGGAGCGATATGCCTACCGCCACCGTCTGGGTCATTATTGTGTTTGAGGATTTTTATTTCCGGTGATGCTGTTTTTTTCCACGTATCATGAATTATTTTGAAACCAACATCGATGGCATCATTGAGAAGTTTTTTTAGTTCTGGTACGTTATATCCTGGTAGTTTGAATGTCGGAATATCCTTCACGGGGATATTATAGTCTGTTGCAAATCTTGTTCTCGATTTAGGATTATCGTCATCTAATATATCCTGAATAATTTTTAGGTTAAATACTTCCATATCGTCGATAATTTTGTTGCATGTTTCTACGACGCTGATAAATTCATCTCGGGTGAGAGAGCCGGATTTAAGAGATATTAACAACAGCGATAAATCATTATTCATTGCTGTGAAATTTTTAATGATTTCAGGTTCGTTAACAAAATGAAATCCCTCCTCTTTTCTAATTGCGTAGTATCCGAAATAAAAAAAACCTAAAGTGTTTTCGTGCTCTTTATAACTCTTTATTGGATTATCGGGTTTTATTCTGTCGGTGATATAATCAGATTTTTGTGGTTCTGGTAAATCAACAGTTTTTCCCCCTGGTGGTAATTCAGGCCATCCTAGTACGGTTCTAATAGAACTCTGATAGATATCTACGACGTATCCTTCTGTGTTTATCTCAATTGCGGATGATAGCGTCGGCTCATGAACTGTTATAGCGATTTTCGATTCTGTTCCAGTAATCGATTTTATTCTACGCGCTAATTCATCATTGATTTGTTCGATTTGGTATGACCCTGTTGGTATCGAAACGACGTTCCAGTCTGGGGTACCGTCGTCTTTATTCTTATTTGCAAATACCAGTGAATTATTCGGTTGTTGACCACCAAATGATTTTGATCTGATATTAGGCCAACTGTGATACACCCGTAGTTTTGCTAGCGCTATCTCCTTCACGGGGACTGGGCTAAGGAAATTCACACTAAACTCGGGTTCCGTTGATGTTATTGATATCATGCTTGTTTGTACTGGGTTCGTGTTCTCCACTACTCGTTGAAGTAATTCCATCGGTGTTGTCATCGTTGCTATACTGTTGTTGTCGCTCTAATTTTGATATCGTGGAATCATAAATACTGACCATCACTGAGAACTCACAATCTGGTATGTTTGAGATGATTGAGATCATTTTGGTTTTTGGGTTCGTGTTTTCTAATACCATCGGTGTTGTCATTGTTATTATATTCATGTTGTCGCTCTAATTTCGATATCGCGGAATCAAAAATACTGACCATCGCTGAGAATTCACTATCTGATATAATTGTATTATCGAGTGACGACGATATCATCAGGGATAACTGCGAGTATGCGGTTGATGCAATATGAAATTGAATTAAGTAATTCTGCAGTTTACTCTGGCTGCATGATGATATCTTTTTTGCTATCCCGGTTGATATACCCCCGATTGTAGCCACCGCAGAAATGCAAATTGGAACTACGACCGGGGCAATCATTATAACCGATGCAAGTATTATTCCGGCGCCAGTGAGAACGCTTGACACCGAGTACATAATAACATCAATTGCGGTGATTCTTCGTCGGTATTTTTTTATTTTTATTTGATACTCCTCAGTGAGGGTTTTGAGTCTATTTTGAAATTCTCTGACCTGATCATAGCGACATTGAGTTGATGAAATCATTGTTGTTATTTTAAAACTACTAGTGTTTTCAATTATTTGTCATCGTTAGCGGGAATTGCTAGTACTTCAGCCGGAAAAATCATCTAAAAATTCTAAACACCAAATTATTTTTGTTCTAATGGTGGAGCTATTAACCGCAACGACATTAAAGTCTAGTTTGCGACCATTAAAAATAAACGTCGCGGTGCCACCAGAGTAGGTTTTACCGTCCGCGATCATATTAAATTGATCTACAGAGATCCACGTTAGCCTGTAGATACCATCGATCCACGTATGCCCGATGATATCATCGAAACTCACTCGGCTCAAGAGACCGATGGACAGCGTAGTATAAACGTCTCTTGTCCAATCCATGGTTCCATGCTCGACCGTATACACGATATTTTTAACTTCAGTGTCTAGATGCGGAATCTTTATCCTTTCAGAGTTTTCTTTTAGTTTAAGAAGATCGTCGGAAATATCGAGATAATTTACCCTGATTTTGGTAGGATCTATTGTTTTTCCACTCTCCTCCTTGTTAGAAAAGAATGAAACCAGAAGTTCGTTGATTCTAATCCGTGCTTGGGTTTTAATATGGTTGTCGATGTTAGAAAATTTCGTCGTGATATCTTGGAGGCTACTGCCCTCAAAGAATTTATTAACAATATCGCTGGTGTGCTTTTGTTTGTCAATAGCGCTTTTAATTTCCGCGAGAGTCATGCCTGTCAACGATGTGGTTTCAGAAACAGGTGTTCTCCCCAAAAATCTATCCACGATGGTATTAAGTGTTGTTTGTCTCACCATAAACATATTTATATCCTTGAGAGTCATTGTAGATGTAGCCGGGACACCAAAGAAACTATTAGCGATGTAGGTATTGTGAGTATGCTTGCCAATAAACTCGCTGATTTCAGCGAGAGTCATGCCTGCCACAGGTGGGGTTCCAAAAACCTAACAATGACGTCGCTAGTGGGTTTTTGTACCCGCTCAAGATTTTCTATTATTTTAGAAATATCGAGATAATTTGCCTTGATTTCTGAAGCAGTCATCATCCTTCCAGCTTCCTTGTTAGCGAAGAATGAATTCAACAAGTCTTTAATTTCAGCGAGAGTCATGCCAACCATAAGCGGTGTTCCAAAGAATTTATGTACGACATTTTAGCGAAAAGTATTATAACCTCGCATAAGATCATTCAGCTCCCGTTCGTTGGTAGCAATCTTATCAGTGATCGTAGACACAAGTGCGCCTGGTTTAAGTTGTCCGTCGTTGGAATATAGCGCAATAGAGTTTTCAGCGGCGTCGCGCTGCCGTGTTAAAATGTCATCCAATGACACATCACTGCTTTTCAATTTACCCTGTTTGTCTTGAAATACAACTATTTCGTTCGGGTCGACGTTTACTAAATTTAACGTCTCAGCGATTTCATCTTTGATTAGTTTTTTTACATCACCGGTTGCAGTGTCATCTGGTTTGGGTTTCAGGGGTCTTCCCCAAATATCAATCATGTTATTGTAAAACTCTTTCTCTCTCTAAAAAGCGATTACTAGTGTATTCATTCACGACAACATGTGGTGGTTTTCCCCTTGGGTTACTCAAGGAGTTTGAAATAGCGTCAAGGACATTTAATACTTCGCTGCCACATATTGGTGGGTCATTCATTTGTTGTGTTGGTAGCGTAGAATACCAAGTCTTCATTGGAAGGGTTTTTATATAACGCATAAACTCTTTTGGTGGGGCTAATCCATATGAATCGAAATAAACAATCCCACGTGGATCAATAGCGTATGCAACCCAGTGAGTTCCAGGTCCGGTGCTGTTATCTAAATTAATAATACCGGTTTCAACGCTGTTTGGTTGATGTGGTAATTGATCTTTCATAAAGACACCTCTGAAGTTTTTAATCGCTAGTTTTTTAGCAGCATCAAGTAAATCAAAATTGGACATGGGAACCATCGAAGATTTCTGAATTAATAAACCGGTCCTAGTCTTAGACCCTTTCCGCTGTACCACGAATACGGGGTTCCTGGTAGTCTTAGACCCTTTCCGCTGTACCACGAATACGGGGTTCCTGGTAGTCTTAGACCCTTTCCCCTTTTTTTATATCCTTTCCCAGTTGCCTTCTTTAGTGCCATTCCTGCTGCAGTACCAACGGCTCCCAACGCTGCCGCTTTAGCCACCGCTGGGGCTGCTGCTGCAATCAAGGCCGGAATCGCAGCTAACAATGGAAATATACCACCTGTTTTAATCATATTTTTGATAGCAGCCGCAGAAAGAGTAATCTGAACACCTTTTTTTGCTACAAGTGCATCATTGAAATGTTTCACCTGACGAGTTGTCAGCGATAGTTTATTTGCACCACCAGTCATTTGATTAGGTTTCAACGTGATTGTGGTTCCACATTTTTTAGCTGATTCCGATTGTAGTTTTTTTAATTGACCGGGGGTTAACGCAGCACTAATAACACTATACGACATTATACATAATTGATTGATTCTAAATCGTTTACATGTTTTCCACTGGTGCATCTACCACTCTCATTCTTCCACCAACACCTTCGAGTAGCATTGATTTATCACTAAGAATGACAGCAACCGCTCTATAATTAGCAATACCACCAGGACGGGTTACACGGGCTCTAAAGTGTATATCAACAACAGATTGTCTCATCAAATCGAGATGTTCCAGTGAGAAGTAATAAATCGGATAGAGGCTTTTAAAATCCAATTGTGATATTTGCAAACCAGTATCCACATTTTGATCACGTGCCATAAACGACAATAGGTTATGATATACACGTGCAATATGGTTGTGAGTGTAATCAAGTTGTACATCTTCAGATGGTTCCTGTTGTCCGTTTATTCTCAGTGAGACCTCTCTAACACCTAACTGATCAAATATCATATGGCTTCGTTCTTGATTACCAACTCGGGCATTATTCTGTAACGCCACAAATATATGACGTGGAGCTGAAACACCTTGTTTTGATGCCAGATGCCATGTGAATATATCATCAACATTATCCTGTTTGATATCCGTGGTCACTGATAACCAACTCAACAATGATTTTCCTCCTTGTTCCATAAATGACAACAATTTTTCTTCTGCTGTGATTGATGGAGTTAACACTGGCATCCATAATGCCAGTTTTGTTAAAATGACTTTACCATCAGCAACACCAGCATCATGCCATATTGCATCATTATCAGTACCCTTTCGTACAAGCGCTACTGTATGCTTCGCTCCATAAATAACTTTTCGGACATTTCTACAGAATCCAAATATATGATGCAGTGGGATCGCACATGAAAACTGTCGACGCTGTCCTTGCAACGTTAATACGCGTGTTGCAAACCCTAGGTTATAGTTAGTAATATTATTTATGACATCAAAAGTACCAGCTGGTCTTGTATATCCGGCTGGTGCTGGATCAACTGCGGTAGCTTGTGTTGCCTTGACTCTAGAATACTGGACGTGTTCAGGGTGATCAGTGATATCCTTCGCGAACATCATAGATGGACCCGCTGATCTTGTATAATCATCAGAGTATCTAGCTAACCCTATGATTGTTGTGGCAACATCAACTTCACGGTCTATTGATTCAATTTCTTTTCCATCAATGAGATATCTAGCGCTTTCAAATAACGCCATGATCCCATTATTAACAAAACCAACTTTGATAGTTGGGTTATTGTCATATGGTGGATCATCATGAGCAGCATCATTTGTTACAAGTTCTCCTTCGATTTCGATAAATGCCTCACACGGTAGGAAGTATTTACTGGTATCATGAACTTGAAGTTCAATTCGCGATCGGAGATCTGGTTGTACTGCGTGATAAGAATAAAATTGAAAATCGCGTACAGAATCATCTTTACGCACTGGGGCATCCATATCAAACGCTGGATCAGGTGACTGTTTGAACATTTTATTCTATTTATCAGAGTCTAAATCGCGATTTTCCATTTCATCGTCGTGTTTTTTTAAAGCCACTTCCTGCTATCATGTTTGCTATCATGTTATTTTGGTCCCCTTGATTTATCAAGGGAGTCACCATCGACGCTAATTTTTCATCTACTGCGTTATTTATAATTCTACTAACACTCGCAGGCATTTCCGCTGTAGACGGTAACGGTACCGGTTTCTTTTTTCGTCTCACTAATGATGTTATTTTATTCTTCGCAGTTGAAAACGCTTTTCCCGCAAGATCTCCAACAGCACCAATACCCTTATCACGAATAACATCAATGGCTTTCATTCCTAGTTGTTTAGCCAACGGCATCACTTTTGGAGCCATTCTCGCAAATAACCCTGCAATGGTATTACCTAAACCATCTCCGTAGTATGCTCTATAAACTGGAAACCGTGAATTAACTACATAGACGGGGGTTGGTTTATCATGATTGTAGTGTATGATCATTATTTAAAATCAGAAACAATTTTTCAATTGTAAAACAATTTATCAATTAATCACTGTGATACCCATTTGCTAACTCGTCAATGAAATCTCGATATGTGCTGATATCCATGATACCACCCTGAAATAATCGTCTACAGATATCAGCTGCTTCATTAATTATTTCTGGAGAGTTATTTCCGGCTCGTTTTCCTCCGATGAGAACTTCTAATCGTGATATATCACTGAGAACACTATCAGGACATGAAATCCTTGGATTCTCACTGGAATTTTGCAATCCGCTTCCGCTATAACCAGCTGCTTCATCCTGTTTATCATCATCATCCGTGGGTTGTAAATAACCAAGAGGATCATCATCATCACGTGGTATTTGTTGTTTTTTAGGCGAGTATACTTTCCTTGCCGGTTGCTGTCGCCGCCTTTGCAATTTTGGCGGTTTTTGTTGTTGTTTTAGTTCTTCGTATTGATTATACACGTGATCTACCGCATTGATATATTCAATGTATGATGCACTATCTGTCTTTTTTTGACTTTTTTCAGTTTTGATTTTATAGATTATATCAGCCCAGTGAGTTATACTTCTAACATATTTATGATGTTCTGGTTTCAACATTTTTTTTCTGTTTTCATAAGTCTTAACAACAAACGCAGGAATTTCTGCTGGATCAGTCTTATCAATTGTTGCTAACCCTTCCTTGTTAAATCTCACGCGTAAATCATCTACTGTTCTTTTTGATTCTATTTTTTGTACGGCCTGTTCTGTTTGTTCAGTTTTCGCTGCTATTTTTTCGAGTTCACCAATAACAGATTTCCCCGTCTCGGGACCATCTCCCAGTAAAGCGCGCTCTACTCCTTTCGTTGCTGTTGTTACTGGTTTAAACAATTCTTCAGACCCCAAAGCAAAATCAGTCTGAAGACTCTGTCGTTGTTGCAGTTTATTCCGTACAGAGTCACGAATTGGTACAAATCTCTTAATTGCATCCAGTCGTTCACGAGCCAATCGGGTTGTTAATGCTTCATTGACCATTATTTGAAATCAGAAACAATTTTTCAATTGTAAAACAATTTTTCAATCCGACCTAACACCACCGTGAAGTGTTATTTCATCGTGAGACAGATTCGTTCATCGATGGCGAAACTATCAAAATTGTATATAAAATAATTAATACTGATAGTTTCGCCACTTTTCTATTGATCAATCCGAACCAGTCATCAATTTTTTATTCACTGATTTTGACATTTTTAATCAAAAAATGCTATTAAAAAAAATGAAAATCTCTATGAGGGACGGAATGATAAATGGTCAATCAATCAAAATTGTTCATTTTCTTGAATTAACGCTCGTAGGTTTCTAACCTTAGAATTAACCTCCTTTTTCAATTCGTATTCGTACCCCAATTCTTTTCGTATTCGTTCTACGATGGTATACAACGGAGCGAACACACTTACGTCACTGGAAAATGCGAGAGAGTCCCGAATAGAATTCTGAATTCTCTTGATGAGCGCATACTTCTTTGGTAGCATATACTTGTTAGTGCTAACTCCGTATTCTATATCCTGAAAATCAGACATGATTTGATCAGGATTTAACCCATCTGATAGTTCAATATCCCAACCTTTAAATTTTGAAATCTCGGATATGATGCTATTCATGTTTTCAGAATTCATTATTCTATAATAATGATATATTTCTAAATGAAAAATATGACGCATTAGACATAACTAAATCGAATTTTCTGTCCAGTCCCCTTTGAAATAGCCGATCGACAAATCCCCTCTGCAACTCTTTGTACTGAGGGTGAACAAATATCGAAGTGCCTACCGGCTTCATTCATTGATTGAAATATATTTTCTTCGTTAGTTATCGTATTCAAAGATTTCACAGGTCTCTTCCCAACCGTTTTGCATTTTCCAGTCTTCCCTCGTTTGGTATTCTCACTTTGTGTGATAGCCTGCAGATTTGATAAGGAATTGTTCTTTGGATTAGAATCGATATGATCAATAACAAAATCATCCTCGATCAATCCATAAAAACATTCAAATGCGAAACGATGATTGAGAAAAGTTTTCTTCCCAACAGTAAACACCAAATACCCCATACCATTGTCAGCGCCAACTGGTTTCTTTAGTCTACGGTTTCTGACAGTACCATCACTGGATGCTTCATAATTTGTGATCACAGGGTGTTGTCTGAATTCTTGGTTCATTCGTATACTAAATACTATTTGTCTAATTCATTGTTTGGTTTAATGATGAATCTTTCGATGTAGTCTTGAGGAGTTCTTATGATTTTGTCAGTGACAGTGTCAGTGTCAGGGACTTTTTCAGGGTCAAAATTTCTGATTGATTGTCCATTTTTTATTCTTTTATCATAATAACGCTTCAATTCCCTGTATCGCTTACCACCGCAATTTAGACACAACTGCGATTTTCCCCTAACCCCAACCCCACATAGAATACAGGGTAACGGACCAAGGCTTCCACGACGAAAGCTTTGCATATGATACCCACAGAACTCATTTCTGCATGATTTGTTACACGGGGTTACTGATCCAATCATAAGCCACTTGCAGTGATTCATTATACATAATTCTTTCATTTAAATGCTTGTTTTAATTATAGCATGAGGGAATTAAGGAGAACGCCTTCGAAAAATGCTGAATTCAATGCTGATAAGGAGTTTAAAAGATTATTGAAAATCAATCCTAGATTTAATATCGATAGACCCAAAAAACGTCCAAGAGACGGAAACATGAAAGAGTTTAAGAGATTATTGAAAATCAATCCTAGATTTAATATCGATAAACCCAAAAAACGTCCAAGAGACGGAAACATGAAAGAGTTTAAGAGATTATTGAAAATCAATCCTAGATTTAATCTCGATAAATCCAAAAAACGTTTAAAAGACGGAAATATGAAAGAGTTTAAGAGATTATTGAAAATCAATCCTAGATTTAATCTCGATAAACCCAAAAAACGTCTAATAGACGGAAACATGAAAGAGTTAAAGAGATTATTGAAAATCAATCCTAGATTTAATCTCGATAAACCCAAAAAAACGTCCAAGAGATTATTGAAAATCAATCCTAGATTTAATCTCGATAAACCCAAAAAACGTCCAATAGACGGAAACATGAAAGAGTTTAAGAGATTATTGAAAATCAATCCTAGATTTAATCTCGATAAACCCAAAAAAACGTCCAAGAGATTACCCTGGAAGGATGCTCAATTCAATCTCGATATAATCTCTGATACACCCAAGAATACAATTCTTGATAAAGCCATGATTAGTAAAATCAGAGACTGTTTTAATGAATTTAAGCGTGATGGAGGATCCTATTGTTGGTCAACATTTCGAATTGATGGTGTTGTTGATGCTACCATGACTGATGAAAAAGCAGCAGTGATAATTTCACGTGTTGGGGAAAAACGATATTTTTTCCGAATCAAATTCATTATCGAAGTCGATGGCAAATGGATTATTAGGGATAAATTTGAACCAATCCTCAAGAATAAAAAAGCTGTCATTGTGAGTAGAGATTCCAAACCAGGAATTCTAACCGGCATTGACAAACCATACTACGAGAGATCTTATCCCGTAACAGCAATGGTTTATGGGATATATCCGTTAAATGATAAACCCGACATCGCAAAACTAGCTCCTATGAAATATTCTAGTTCACTGAATTGTGTAGCAGAACGAATAATAGAACACTTCACAAATGCATCCCGAGGAAATAAACTAACTGATCTGCGACGTAGGAAAAGAACCGAGTGGGAATTAACGGTAAAACAGCATGGTGCAAAGATTTCTGATATAGCTAAATTAGAAGCATCATTAAAATTCCCAATATCAGTAACAACAATAACCGGAGAAGTATTATACGAACCGAAATATCAATCGCGAGGAGCTCCAATACAGATTATTGATCATAACAAACACGCGTGGACACCTGCGGTAACAGTATTTCCACGAGAACGAACCGTGAGATATATCCCTAAGGAGTTCGTCGGGGATGTTTTCTATGAAGAGAGATTATTCGATGCTATTCATGCGTTGTGTAAAGATGATCCTGTGTCAGTGTGGTTACTTAGAAGTGATGAAGATCCCGAAATAGGATTTGATCAATTTGTACGACCAAATGGTGAATTATATCGCGTTGAAGAATTAGATAACAGAATGAGAAAAATCGCTAATGATTTTTCACCGGAGAGTTTCCATGAAAAACTACTCACGGATAGTTTTACTATTCCATCAGTGGTAGCTCACTTCGCAAGAGAAAAAAACTCATGGCGTCCAACACGAAGTGATTTTCTCGAGGACGTTAAATCGAGTTGCGTCGAATTCGGTCATGGAGGACTGTGGAATACGAAATACTCACGTGATGGTATGATTTCAATTGATATATCCGCGTGTTATCCCGGAAGTTTTCTCGGATATGGGGAATGTGCTGAGTACTTCAAACGATTTGGACACCCCACGCATGAAATGACTCGTGTTGCGATTAATGGACCATTGCCTGATTTTGATTTAACCGGATTCGCTCGTGTGATATCATTTGAATTAGCTACAGGGTTACATCCGTGTAGTTATGTTTGGCTCGGTAGACACCTATCTGAAAAGGCCTGGATGCCAATAGTGCTATTGAGATATATGATTGATTGTGGTATGCTAATATCGTTGATTGTTTCCGAGGCTATTATATGCTATCGAGCTCAGAAAGAAGTTTGGCTACCACAACCCGATCTAGATCGTATAATCAGCGAATTACGAAAACAGTGTCCAGATTTCAGTGAAGAAGAAATCATAAATTGGTCTAAGAACTTATTTGAAAGTAAAAAAGAACAAGCAAAGGATCTCGGACGAAGAATAATCGGTAAATTTACCCAGGGTGGGCGATACGACAACGCAAAATATTCTTCGCGGTTGATCATAGATATCGCTGAATACGATTTTATTGTAGCGGATTTAATGAAACAGGGAAAACTTGTATCCCGTAAGGATGCTTTTCTATCCAATGGTGAGAAATTAGGTACGGTTGTTACCTACTGTGATGGACATAATTCCCAGTACACACATTTGAGAAGTTCAATGCTAGCCTATACTTCTATTAATCTATTTTCGATGATAAATAGATTTCCTAATACCGCGGTTAGAGTGGCCACTGATTCGATGTATATACACAATAAATACAAATCAGCAGTGGCTGAATTCACAGATCCCGAAGAAAATTGGGGGCGTTGGCGATTTAAAAAGGAGATGCTACATGAGTATTGTGAATCGGCAGACGTTGCCATGGATGATAAATATCTTTGTTGTAACCGTATTGAAATTCAATCAGAATTTTCTAATGCACCATCGGTATCTGATCCAGTATGTAGATACAAGACAGTTTATTTAAACGGTTGTGGTGGGTCAGGAAAGACAACTCGTGCAATTGAATTATTTCGTCAGTCAACCATGATTGTGCTAACACCGACTCACAGACTCGCCAGAGAGATGATACAGCGAGGGGTAAATGCTTGCACTTACCACAGTTTCTTTCGATGGAAGGGTGACAAATGGACTCCTGAGCGTATGGGTGATAAATTCATTCCTGAAATCATCATTTGGGATGAAATATGCACAGTGTCATTAGATGTATTACAAACATTTCTTGAATGGTTGTTAAACAAAAACACAAAAGTCGTCATGTGCGGTGATCACGGCCAACCACCACCATTTGTCGGTGCATCTCCACATGAATGGCTAAGGGGTTTTGTAGACTATTATGAAGAAACTACCACTGATTATAGATCACTTGATGAACAATTACGAGAATTCAAAGCGCTAATTAGATTACAACCGGATAGAATCCAGTGTGAGATAGCGCGTGAAGTGATTTCAGAAACTCCAATGAATGATTTCTGGGAAACATGGAGACCAAATGATTTGATAATTGCAAGTAGAAAAATAGTCAGAGACACACTTCAGATGAAGTTGTTTGAATTGCATAAACAAAAATTTGCAACGCTTCCAGTACCCCTTTGTTATAGGCCATCGGATACACGAAAACAGAACATTGAAGTTGATATTCCAGGACAGAGTGAAAAACAAATTCTCGTATTAAATGATATTGTGCTGGTTGATATCAATGTCGTTGAAGATGCATTGCGTGCTAATAAATCCCCGTGGACGCTAGGATACGCAGCAACAATACACTCTTCACAGGGATTGACTATATCGGATACAATTGTTTGGATGGTGGATAATCACATCGAATGGTCGAATTTAGTCTATCTCGCAGTATCCAGAGTACGAAAAATAAATCAACTTCGAAGAGTTGTTTTCGATGATAATGACACCACAATAAGTGATATTGATGTTAGCATCATTAATAAAAAACTCTCCGGTTACAAACAACAGGACAAAAAAAAACAACGAGAATTTGATATTGATGCTGGATTAATAATCACTTTGAAGAAACAACATAATAATCACTGCGCGAGTTGCAATTGTATAATGCGTTGGCAGTATTCGGATAAGGATCCTCGCCAATTTACCGTAGACAGAAAAAATAACAGTCTCGGTCATGTCAGAAATAATGTGATGTTGACTTGTCTTGAGTGCAATAGACGCAACGGCGCTAGTTAAGACCATGCGGTGGTAATTGAGTATCCTCGGGAATTACCTGTAGTTGTTGTCGAGTAAATCCTCGTTGAGGGGCAGTTGAATCCAGTTTATAGACTGGAGATCTACCAGTTGATCGTGTTATACTAGATATCTTGTGTGCAGTAACACTCCAAATAGGATCAGTAGCCCTTTTTCTGCCACCCTCAAGCTCTCCTGGTTCGTATAAGTACCTCACAATGACATTACTACCAAGAATTGGTTCTTTGAAATCTTTTTGTGGTTGTACGGGTATAGACTTCTTTTTAATAGCGTTGATAGGTTTCATGTTGATTGTTGTAGTAATCTCGTTATTCAGTGCAGTAATCACAGCTGGTAACCTTTTTACCCATTCACGGGATCGCTTTTCTTGAATGAATTCTTTTGCGTATTGATATCCAAATAACGGATCAGCAATCGTCCGATTAAATCGTTCGACAATGGCCTGATCGCGATGTAGCGCAGTATGCCCTCGTCGTATGGTGACATTATGATGTTTCATTGTAGATAACACTGCACCCTGAAATTCCTTGCCAGGATCAACCTGCAATAGATTTGGCCAGTGCAGAGGACCTCGTCGATAAATCCTCTCAAATGCAGAAGCGACTTCAGTGGCTGATTTTGTTTTTAACGGTTCTGCTTCTTTGTATCGACTTGCAATATCAACTACGGTTAAAGCGTATTTGTAACCACGATCATGTGGCAGAAATAATATATCAGCCTGATGAACTTCATTAGGAGCGGTCACATCAAAATGCGAGAATTGAATTTGTTTAGGCGGTGGTAGATAAATTTGCCATAGTGCCTGTTTGGATAACCAATTAGCCGCAGTGGTTTTTTTCACTTTTGCAGCGCTAGCGAGTTTATGGACTGCTGATTTACCCCTCCAGTATCCTCTTGGGGAATAATAAATTGATTCCATATTATTAATTACCGGCACCTAACATCAATTTGCTTTTTATAGCCGATTTTATTAAAAATGAAGCCAATTTTTCTTTGAAGGATTTATCAGGAATAGCATTTAACGCATGAATTAATTTCACATCTGCTAGATGCCTGTGTTGCAGATTGCTGCTTTTATAAGCAACATCATGAAGGTGACAGGCCTTATCAATGGCGTTTATTGGTTCTTCACCGGGTCGGGACTGATTTTGATCATTGAGTCTGATATCAAGTCTGGTTCCCGGTCCACAGTAGCTATATCCCGGAAGGTGCTTTTCTCCGGGGTACTTTGCCCATGGGGTTCCAGGGAGCTTTGCCAATTTGGCTGCGATATCACCTCCTCGTTTTTTTTAAAATCAGATCTCATAGACACAAATCTAAATTTCTTTGTACCACATTGCACGCATTTACCAGAAAGCGCTGATCTGTTATTTTTAGTTGTAACCGTCGTCACATCATTTGTGCTAGTACGCGTTTTACACTTCACACAATATAGATCCATAATTTATGTATAGAGATATGGATATAATTGATTTTTCAGCGACTAAAACAAGAGAACCAATTAAGCATCATGCAGCGCTACCAAACTCTATCCGGATGATTATAATCGGGCCATCTGGATCCGGTAAAACGCAATTGTTGCTCAATTTAATAATGAGATGGATGACGTGGGATAAGTTGTATTTAATTGCTCCTAGCGTAGATGATCAGCGTTGTTATGAAGTGTTAAAAGATTTTTACGACAGCGCGGTAGAAAAATCCGGAGAGGGTATTATTGAGTTTATAACCGATATCGATGAAGCACCGAGCATTGATGATATTGATGGAGATATTAACAATTTAGTCGTATACGACGATATAATGTTGGATAAACAAAAAAATCCTGCTAGGATATTTTCCAGAGGCAGGCATAAAAACACTGACGTGATATATGTCACTCAACGCTACACTCAGGTTCCAAAAGTCATCAGAGATAACTGCAATATTCTTGCTGTATTCAACGGAGTTGATACTCATACTCTTAGAAATATATGGCAGACATGGTGTTCTGATATGGACTTCAATCAATTTCGAGATTTCTTTAGTCATGCTCAGTCGACTCCTCACGGATTCGCAACAATAAATCTACATGATCCTCGGACACGATATCGTATCGGACTGGATCAAATATTCGGTTAAAATCATTTATTATTTTTGTTAACCCAGAACTGAAAACTTTAGCAGCAGAGAGGGTGGATGACCACATCGTTGTGAGCAAAATTGATTAAAAAATCGTAAAATCTCCATTTTTGCAAAAATGGAGACTTTTTTTTGGTTAAATGAGATTTTGTTGGAAGTCTTATATTTTGCTTGAAAACATGATCTGTAGGCCATATTTTGCTCGAAAACATGATCTGTAAGCCTTAATTTTGCTTGAAAACGTGGTCTGTTCACCCTCTCTGCTGCTGGGTTAGTTCTGACATCCACTTTGATAGGTTTTAAAATACTACTTTACGAATATCTCGTTTTCCTCCTATGATAATTTTGTTTCGTTTGAAGTCATCGAGAATATTGTTATGCCATTAAATAAGACCACTTACCCCAGTGCTTCAAATATCACTTATAGTTGCGCTGCCAGGATCATAATGTTATGCTTCTTTTGTTTTTAGTTTATCTCCGTTTACATAAAACTTGAATCAAGCTGGATCATCGTTACTATGACTACCCTTATTATGATGAATTCTAAAGATCACATTGCGATAATCATCTTTATTAAGTCCATGATATTTTTTGTAACATATCTGAAAAATAATTTGAATCATCTGCAGTATATTTAGTTAATTGGAATTCATCCATATCTTTAATTTTTCATAAATTCCATTTTCAAATTGATCAGTTAATTTTGAATGGATGGAATAATTACTCTTTATTGTAGTTTCAGCTGTTTTTGTTAGTTTCTCTTTTTTACGTTTCATGGCTTATTATTTTCGTTCTTCATATTGACCAAACGCATTTTTTACCGCATCGATGAATCCTGTATATGATGAACTTTGTGTGTCGATTCGACTTATGCTAGTTTTACTTTTATAAAACACATACGCCCAGAGTGGAAACAGATTTTCCATATGTCGGTCTCAATATTTTGTGTTCATAAGTAGTAACAACAAGAGCTGGAGAGCTGGAAACTCATTTGGATCAATTATATCGATTGCTTTAAATGCATCTTCCATATATGTGTAACGTAATTTTTAGATTATATTTTCTTCAGTGCTTTTTCTCTTTTGTAATAGGTTTTGCTAGTTGAGACATTCGACTAAGACGAACTTGTAAAACACTTGATGTTTCTTTACTTTTGTGGCTATTGTTTCAAGAAGAGGATGAAGAGGTTTAGTTGTTTCACTAACGGGTTTAAATACTTGTGAGGAGCTTTCTTTATAATCAAATTGAGATTCCTGACGTTCTTGTAATTTTCGCCTGACAGAATCACGGACTGGTAGATATTTCTTAATTGCTTTTAGTCGCTCACAGGCCAAACGAGTGATGGTATCACGGTACCAATTGTTTTTCCATAGACCTCAATTCTAATATCTGGAGAGATAAATATATTTTCTATCCTAATTTGGCGTGCATCTCACACACTGTTATAGAGAACAATGTTAGATTGTCAATTTGACGATGACAAAACCAGGTACTCCATTGCATTTAAGAGAGATAACTCTGCTGGAACTAGACAGGGGTATGAGTTATCTAGTCACAACATACCTATTTTCAGTCAAGTGTATTACATTTTCAAAAAATCATAAAAAATACAAAATATGCTCTATATAGGAATTAACATAAATGCACATGTTGCCAAGAGGCTAAACTATTTTTTAAGCCTAACAGAAAGTACAACTCTTACATAATCCACCAATCAAAGCTCGTGTTGTTGTTTACTTTGGACTGCAATGGACCCTACACCTTATGCAACGCCCACCTGGTCATGCGCAATTGGTACCGTTATACCTGATATACTCTTCTCCAGACATTATTGAAAGAACTATGTTTTTATTTACAGCAGCAGAGAGGGAGTGACCTCGAATAAATGTTAACTGGTGAACATCACGCGTATACCTTTTAATAAATACCAATATACAAATTTAGTAACAAAACTATTTATCCGAGTGAGACTATCGGAAGCTAGAGACAGTAGTTTAGCGAACATTTGTTTTTTTCCCCTTCATTTTCGTAAGAATCTTAGTTTAGTAAACGGACACTTTTAAAATTAGCTCGGTTCTTCCTCTCTGCTGCTTTTGTATAGTATGGTTTTAGTTTTAATATTACTCAAATGAATTGACCCTAGAACTCTTTGTGACGCACTTATGATGGTCTGCATTTACTGTTATCCTCACTTTGAACCATGTAAAGGACCATCATAATATACTATTGTTATTCAGCATAATTCGTCACGAAGAGATAAGCCATATGTATCGTCTGGTTGGGATTTACCACCATTTAAAATGTATGACAGGATCCACAATATTTACAAACATGCAAACAAAATGGTTTGCAGACTTGTTCTACTTTTAATGATAAGGAGCTATATTTCCTTAAGCCGCCAATCAACATCATCATAGGTGAGAGGCTGATTTATCGGACTAAGCCCATCACATCCCGATAATTAAATGTCCAGAACCATACGGTATTTAGATTTGCTATGTTTAGGTTACGTGTTGTATAGTGTGCAATCTAAATCAATGCAGGATGATAGGGTATTGTTACTACATGGGCTTGGTGGAGAGCTATGTAGTATTGTTACTAAATCAGATTTTGAAGAAAACAAACAGTGCTGAGAAATAGGGTATTCTTACTACATCGGTCTGGTTTAGAGCTATATAGTATTGTTACTACATCAGTTTATGGAGATCACAAAATCAGTGCTGGGAAATAGGGTATTGTTAATACAGATGTTTGGGAATCAACCGTGTAGTATTCTTACAATAGTCAAATTCTCTTAATAAGTTCAAGCAAACAATTCCTTTTTTATTCTGACAGCCATTAGCTATGGATACACGATCAAGCTTACACTGTGAAAACACATTGCTGACATTAAAGAGAATATTGACATCAAATTTAGTGTTGATACTGAAGCGTAGAATTATCTAGCAATATTTGCATTGGGTTTAGAGGCAGTGACGTTTGGAGTGGAATGCCAACATCCAGGAAAGATGTTTATCAGATAACACCAGTGAACATTTAATACACTTACTACACGAACGACGAAGTATTGGGTAACTTTAGAAATTACATATATAGCATACAGAAAACAAGTGCTCCTGGAAATCGATTAAAATGTCGCATTCTAAGTATTAACACGTGTACTTAATGCATTCACATTCGCTATAGTTTGAAGATGAAATCTATTTCGTTTCCTTTATTTATTTCCTTTCTATCCAACTGTTTTCTGCGATTTTGATCAATTTATAATTCAGTTGTCCGCTGGCATTTTTGACTGTTGTAAAAGGTTTCATTAAATATCAATTGTAACATATAATTGTATTTGTCACCATTACATTATGACAGATACAACAGTTTTCTAGTTGTTGAGGAACACATTTGGATGTGTTATATGTTTAAAAAAAACTGACATTTATTCCACACATCAATGACTGAACAGTTAAATGATTGAAATCACACGATCTTGTAAACTTAGTAGTGCAAACTGGGGTGCTAACGGAAATGTAATTTCCAATTTATACAGAACGTGTATTTCTCCAACTGAATGATGGTTGCATTATTATTGGTTCCGATAGGAAGTCATAATTGACGATTCTTGGTCCAATTCATCATCAAAGAAAAAGACTCGCTCTGAGATCAATAATAAATCTCAATGTGAAAACTTTCTCGCGGTAACACACGAACTACCGTTATCACATCGTAACTAAATCCTTCTCCCACAGTATGCTCTCAAATTAAGTACAATACCTGATAACCTTGCTTTGTCGGCTGCTTTTTTGTAATCCAAATACAAAACCTTGTACGAAAACAACTCAATGCCATATCTTCCTTTGGCTTCATAATATCATCAAACCTTAATAGTAACAAAAATGTTCTTTCAAAAATTTTGAAAACGTTTGTCTCAGAAACACCGCCATGTCTATATAAACAACCAAACGTACGTTTTGCGCTTCACGATGAAAGGCATTGGGATTAGGTTACTACATATTCCACAACTCTTTTCATGAACACTTCACCTAAGGTAATATATATATATATATATATATATATATATATATATATATATATATATATATATATATATATATATATATATGTATCACATCAGGTAAAAGCGATTTTCACGTTACCAAGGTTATAATGATAATACCATGTAATATAAAAACAATATTAAGACTTTCAAACAAACAATTAAATTAAGTCAGATATATATATATATATATATATATATATATATATATATATATATATATATATATATATATATATATATATATATATATATATAACACTTCCTTCAATGTTATATGCTAAATCTGTCTCTTACCATATATTAACTTAAGATGATGTTTCAGAACAACATTAGAAAAACTCTTATGAACTATAAACAATGTATATAAAAAATAATACATTTCCACACAAGTGAAAAAGCATCTGCTACGACATTTTTTTTTCTTTTAATGTTCCTGATGTCAGGTTTATATTCCGGATACAACGAACTTCACGTTAATAATCTTTGATTTTTCTCATGTTGCCAATAATCGAATTAGTAGCTGAAATAAGGTAAACATCAACATGATGTTATGCCAGTTTTTTTGTTATTTATGATTTGACGCCATTTTTCAGCACAATATAAGCTATACATGGCGGCCAATATTAATGGTGGAGGAAGAACCCGGAAAAATCCCGGAATGAACCATCGAAACACGAGTAGCTAATGGCAAGCTTTCTCACATAACTACATTAGCCGAATCTTAGACTCGAACCCACGCATACAGAGGTGAGATGGCAGTGATCCGTAACGGACATCGCTTTAGACCACTCGGCCACTCGGAACTCCCTATAATGTTATGCCAGTATGAAAGCCATACATTGTGACATTGAGTACAATGTTTCATTGGCAAGTTTAAATCTTCTGCAACGTTTTAAAAACGAGTAAAATATTTGTCTACTTCTTTTTCTCTGAAAGCGGGAACTAACCCAATATTCTTTGCAAGATCAAAACTTAATTTTGGATGTATAAATGTGCTTTAAACATTACAGTTTCATTTATTTTAATTTAAAATGATATCCCCACTCTTTCTTCCAACTGCATTTGGCTTTCGTTCTCACTTTCTTATCTCATCTCTTTCTTTAATTTTAACTGCATGTCTTTTGTTTTGTAACTACATTTGTTTTGCATGTAACTACAGTTATTATTTTTCAATTTGTCTTCTGCCTGGAATTGTATTTGCTTTTCTTCCTTTACTTTCTGAAGTTCGACCTTAGTTATTTACAATACATTATTGCATTTTAATTTGAATTATTTTATACTCCAATTAGAGGCTGATACAGACGTGATAACCTAAATCAAACAATTAGATCTAAACTATTCGTTTCTACCAAATATTAGACCCATATCGTTTTTACATCTTGTTTTGTTGATGACGCTTTTGTCTCAGGAAAATCCTATTTTCTGGCAAGTTGAATCACTTCATCTTTTTGAAAACGTCTAATTGTTTCTAGGTAGGATTTGAAAGAACGATTTACACTTTTGATGACATTTTAGAAACATATTATCGATTTCACCAAGGATTTACAAAACTAATGGAATTAAAAATTCACAAACTGACTTATTTTGCAACATTTAAATATCCGAGCCAAAACTTACAAACAAACAATTAAATTAATTCAGATATTCGTAACAATATATATATATATATATATATATATATATATATATATATATATATATATATATATATATATATATCTTTCTTCTTTCTTCTTCTTTCTTCTTTCTTTCTTTTTCTCAAGAGTATATAGTCACGCAGTTACACAGAGGTATAAATAATTATCTTTTACATATACAACGGTAGCCATCAAAGTAGAATTATATTTTTATTCTCCACATTGTTTCAATAATCATGTAGCGATACGTTTCCCACAATTCCTGGATATATCAATTTTTGAAAACTATAACCCTGTGATGAGGTATATGATCTATCGTTAGCCAAGTAGTTATTATACTCTTTTCTCATTTCTAAACAATTCTCTATTCCGAGATTATTTTCAGGTTGGCCCGGAGACCAAAAGTAAGCCCGTTTGAAATTTGGTCTCCCATCACCGTAACAAAAAATTGTACCCGCTAGATGGTCTTGTAGCCCGGAAACATCACATTTGATTGCACTTTAACTGTTACCCAAAAATGGGAGACTCATTCGTTTTTTTTTATTCCTGAGACGTGTACCAACGGATAATTATTATTTACCTCACATCATCTTGCCACATAAAAAAGTTTTTTATTTGTCATTCGATTTAAAGTTAATGTATTGTATAAATTCAATAAGTGCTAAGCTTTTCAAAATTCAATATAACCTCAATATAAGATTTAAAATGGAGATTGAGCCAGTTCGTCACACAAACGTTAAAACTTGTTATACTATAATGAACTTCTTCTAAGTTTCGTTATAAATGACGGTGATCCAGCCTTGAAATGAAAAATAAGATTTGTGAGGCTCACCATATCTTTGTAAGCATACATTTCAGCAACAAATGGTCAATATTTTTGGATAAAGTTATAAAATGATGAGGGTTCACTTTGGTCTGATAATCTTTTTCCAATCTTTTTAAACCGGGATAAGTAAGTTCTCAGACATGGGTACGTCGTCTGCGTTTTCTGTCTGCTTTCAATGTGTTTGTTTTTATATGGTGACTACAGTTCATTTGGCATCTACCGCATATTTTGTACTTTCGGCGTTCAGAAAATTTGTGGAAAATGTGTTCGAATCCAAATCTTAATCGAATCCATATATGGTAAATAAAATATGCAGAAATATCATATTCAGGAAAGTTGTTGACGTTCCCATCATGACAAAGAGTTTACATGTAAGACAAGGAAACTAAGTCACGTGCCAATTATACCTTATGTACCGTATGCTTTCAACACTATTTGCAGCTCATGATATATTTATTTGTCACGTTTTGTTTCTTTCATTTGATATACGACCTAGAAACTTACAACACTACTATTAAGTACGAAATCATATTAATACTAACGTAAGTTAATAAGACAGTTATGTAGTTTTAACAAAGTAATCACTTTGAGACACATGGAAAATGTTAGACAACAGCCACTAGAATTAGTAACATAGTTCGTTAAATATCAAACCAAACGGACTCTTTGATAAGGGACACAAAGGACACTGACAATCAAACACCTGAGAATGGTAAGGTTTGTAAATGAATATTAAGTATAATATCATACACTTATATAGTTACATGTAACAGTGTACAGTGTATCTTTCTAAACAAATAGGCCACTTTGAAAACTAAATTTTACATCAAAATAATTTAGTTTGTTTCAAACATATTTCATTGCATTCTTTTAATTTAGAAGAGATGCAATCGATGTGTTTAAAATTTGGTATGCCATGTTCATACATGAAATACTACACTTTAGATTGATGTATAGGATATTTGTATGAAGTGTACAAGTGAACAGTCTAGGTATATCATTCATCAAGCTGACCCTAAGGACACTAATATAATCTTTCTTAGGTGTCATTCACGTTTTAATACTGTACTTCCTCTTCACACGACTAACTACATCGACAGACTGGTTCCGTCGATGTTATTTAAGGAGTTTTACGCAGTCGAGATTGCATGCTGGGACATGCACGCAGGCAAAGCTATGCAACAACCCACATACCCCCGATTCGTATTTCATCGGAGGACTTGTTACTCGTCACTTAACCGATAATAATACTATTCTTTCTCGAAATATAATACTATTTCGTTTGATCACTTATCCTCATGTACGATACAAGGATATCTCTTTTCAATCTGCTTAGTGTATATTTGTGTTTGTACCACATATGTCTATCAGATGAAGAATTAAAAACCTTTGTAAGATGTTCAAGTTATTATGAGTTACAGTTTATTTACTGAAAATACGTCTGTTTAGTGTTGACTATAATAACATGCTGCTTTTCCGAATACGAATCCTTAAAAAATGATATAGAACTATTGTTATGATTGTTGAAAACGTGTGTTGTGTGTGCATGCAACGGTAGAAGAGAGACACGAAGGACGAGACGATAGGAAGGTCACCTGGGGCTGGCGTAGTTGTAATTCGGGCTGTCGTCGTAGGTGTAATTCGGCTTGGAGTTATAGGTCTAATATTTCTCTGACCAAGAAGTGTTCGAAACGTTAATACAGCAAATAGGGCCAAAGCTAAAATAAAAGAATTATGTCCAAAACAACCATCTTCCGTACTTACAGAAGTCATGAAGAACAAACGAAATGTATAATATTACAAACCAAGTAACAATTAAGAATTATATAACGAAATTAACTTATTTTGTCATCTGGTTGATCGATTATGGATAAAGAACAGCCGGTTAGGAGGAACGTAAGCATCGTCAATTTTGTGTGTAGGTAATACAAGTAACAAGAAACATCACAAGAAACGATTAAATGAGTATGAAAGAGAACTGTAAAAACATAGAACTTTGCAAGATCATAGTTTAAAATAATTAACTCAAAGATACTTTAAATCAAACCGTCTATCTAAAAAAACCAAACATTCAGAGACTTTTTTATTATTTTAGTTTTCAAAACATCACACATCTAGAAACTAAGACGCCAATGCATCATTGAGATACGTCTTTATTGCTCTAAAAGACATACATACATACATACATACATACATACATACATACATACATACATACATACATAGGGGCCCCGAGTTGCCGAGTGGTATACAGCGCTATCCGTTACGGATCATTGCCATCTCACCTCTGTCTGCGTGGGTTAGAGTCTCAGATTCGGCCAATATGGGTATATGAGGAAGCTTGTCAGTAGCTTCTCGTGGGTCGGTGGTTCTTTCCGGGGATTTCCGGGTTCTTTGTCCATCATTAATACTGGCCGCCATGTATAGCCTATCATTTGCTGCACAATGGCGTTGAGGTATACAAACAAACAAACAAACAAACAAACAAACAATCATACATACATACATACATACATACGTACTTTTGTAGGTAGATAGGTATATATGTATTTATATATGCATGTATATTTATGTATGTAATATCAAATTTAATTATCCAGATCAATTTCCAATTAACACATTTTACTTTTATTTACCAGTCGAATATTATACGTTTTCCGTTATTTGGCAAGCATCATTTAGCATGCTTCTTGTCTATAATTTCGCATGTTATTGTTCGCATAATGGCGGAAAAAAAACGTTTTCTAGCGTAGAAAGGGATGGAAATGATAATCATTAGTGTGACCTGAAGTCTTCATAATAGTTGCAATATAGTGATGTAGTATACGTCAGTGCTTAGAGTTTAGCGATGTGTGCCACAAATCATTATTGGTTAGTATTATAACGCATTATCTCATATAAATCAGATAGACCTTTTTCTATTATGTCTGTGATATTAATATATACGTGTATGTCAAACAACCTCAAAATACATTGAGGATGAAAATGGCGTGTTTCTCCTATCTAAGATATCCCCATTAAAGATCAGCAAGTTAATATTGTATGCATTCAAACATATATTTGAACGGCTAAGAGTTTATTAATAATTGTCACTTTTTCAAACAGATTCTGCATTCTATTTGTATGTCTCATTGCGAGATTAGATAAGCTGATCAACTGAAAATAAATTGGGGCATAAGAGATATTGCCGATTGGATAATAACTACTTCCGGATAAATGCTACATAGTTACATACATACTGACATACACTTTGAACCGCCCAACACAACTATTATGTAATTGTATAAGAAATTCAACTTTATCATTTGATCAATGGTATTTGCACTTCCTTCTGTACTTCCGGGAATGTTTCCTGTTTATACATATAAAGTTTTAGAAATGGGGTCGATCAGTTTCTTGTTAAAACGTTGGCTATAATATTGCAAACTATTTTGCTACACTGGAAATTTGTAGAAAAAAGAAGACATTATTGATACATCTGAATATACGTAAACATCTGAAACCTATCTCTTGTTTTCCTCAAATAGGAAACAATTGGTAACTGATGTCAGTCAGTGTAAACAGTCGATCGGTGGAACAAGTATAAATAATCACTGGTTGAAATATAAAAACAGAATGTCAAGGACACTATTCGATATGATCATTTTAGTCAGTACAGGAAAAATATCGGTAAACACTTAAATGTTCTCATGTCCCTCACAAAAATGCTCTCGAATGTTACTTAATAACACACTTATTTGTTAAACAGTCTTTGCTCGAAGACGAGAAGGATTGTATAAGTTGTAACAGTACTGTGATTATCACGGCTGTGATGCTATTCACCGAACACGTACAATCACCATAGACTAAATATTCATCAGAGACTTCATACAATTGTGTGACCGCTGTATCAGTAAATGTACTACGTGTGTTTTGCAACGACGGCATCACGTTCATAATAGAATAACCATGGGACATACTAATTGTTACCGACCTGAGAAAATAATCATAGAAGAGCACTTACAACGGACACAGTAGTCAGGAAAGATGCATTACTCATAAAATACAACGGTTTGTGTGATCAAGTATTATATGTGCGTGATTGGTGTAGCAGCAACAGTTGGATGATGTTGCATGAAAAAAGATTGCAGCAGCCAGTATACGTACACCAATCCGGAGTGTTGCTGCATATAAACAAATAGTAACCAGTGTGACTGGCAACGGTTGCACTCGTCATTACGCGTCTATGTCAGAACGTAAAACGGCGGCATAAATTAGCCTCAATTAGCATTTGGAGTAGGTATGTCTTGATTCTGATGCCCAGTTTTAACGTTGCAGTAAACAACAGGTCCTTCCTTCTTGCAAAAGGTACACGAAGGAAAAGACAAATATCTATAATCTTACAATTGCATTTGTGTATATTTCATTCTGTCATGTCTCTCTCACAACTCTTTCTCTAAGTATAACTTCATCTGTTTTTTTTGTAATTAAATTTGTTTTCCTTGTAAATGCATTTATTGTTTAGTTTGCTTTTTCTTCAGCTTGTATTTGTTTTTATTCTTTCACTTTCTTCTGAAATTTGAGCTTCGTTAACTACACAACCCCATCTTGTATTTTAAGTTTTAGTCGGTTACTTTTAGATCAGACTTACTGATGAAAACCAAAGCAATTTTATCAAAAACATTCTTTTCTACCAAATAATGGAGCAGCATTTTCTAATGTCTTGTTTGGTTAAGTAAACTTTTGCCTCAGAAAGATCATATTTTCTGGCACGTTGAATCAATTCAACTTTTGGAAAAGAGTCTGATTGTTCCTGGGTATGGTTTGAAAGCAAGATTTCTACGTTTGATGAATTTTTAGAAAAAGCATGACATCTTCACTAAGGATTTTATATATTCGTGCCAACAATTAAAATTAACTCTCTTTCTCTCTCTCTCTCTTTCTCTCTCTCTCTCTCTCTCTCTCTCTCTCTCTCTCTCTCTCTCTCTCTCTCTCTCTCTATATATATATATATATATATATATATATATATATATATATATATCAGCAGGGAGGGTGGACAGACCGAAACTATTTCAAGCAAACCGAAACCAATTCAGGCAGACAAAAAAAAAAGAGAACCTATTTCAAGAAAATCCTAAAGGATTTCAACCGAAACCAATTGAAGCAGACAAACCCGGTACAGACCCGGCACCGATGTCGCTGCGGAGATGAATTGTTATGGTAAAACTCTTTACGATTTCACAAACAGACTAATTTGTAAAACCCCACCTCGTAAATCAATTAGATTATTGGATTGGTCAGCGAGTTTGAAATTAATTCTTGTTAACGAATCATTATGACATCGCATATGGACTGGATTAGTTGGATCCTCAATGATTAGAAACCCTGGAGGAGCTGTTGGTGCAAATGAATATAAAATATATACTTGTTGGGCTTGATTTGACCTTTCGAGATTTATTTGGTAACTTACTACGATAACTTCACATACTAAATCCAATGCAATCACCGAGGATATATTGACGTTTCGGCGAGTATCAGAGAAAAGTTTTCTTGAATAAGATCATTAACAGATTTTTGTAGTTCATTTGCGTTATACCCAGGAAACTTGAAATTGGGTAATTTAGTTTATGTTATATTGTAACTGGTTAGGAATTTTTATTTATCTCGGTTCTTATCATTCATTATTACTTGAATTCTTCGTTTGTTGATATATTCCATGTCAGATACAAGCTGATTTAATATCCTAACACATTTTATGATCTCATCACGTGGCCTTGTTATATCAGAGAGATGCTATTGGAAGCTCCGTCGTAGTTGCTCTAGTTGTGTTCTATGTAATTAAGTAATCTCTTTCAAATAATCAGTGATGTTAGTTAACGTAAATGTAATTGCAATGGATGAAATAAGGAATGTAAATCTATCGGTTGATTTTGCATTTTTTATACTAGGTAAATATTTTCGATATGATGGGTTGATTTCGTGGTATGATTGTACATCCGTGATATAATCACACTTTTTAGGTTTGTGTATTTGATAAGATGCCTGAGGTGGGTTTTTAGGCCAACCCAGCATTGTCCTTAGAGAACTCTGATAAATTTCTACGGTATAACCGGGCAAGTTTATCTCAATGGCAGATGATAACGTCGGCTCATGAACTGTTATAGCGATTTTCAATTCTTTTCCAGTAATGGATTTTATTCTACGCTGAAATTCATTATTGATCTGACAGATTTTGGTAGGACCCAGACGGTAGCGAAACAACGTTCCAGTCTGGAGTATCATCGGGTTTATTCTTACTCTCAAACACCAGGGAATTATTCGGTTGCTGACCACCGAAACGTTCTGATCTAATATTTGGCCAACTATGGTATACTCGTAATTGTGCTAACTCTATTTCCTTCACCGAAGTCGCAGTGTGGCAATTCACACTGAATTCAGGATTCGGTGAGGTTATTGAGATCATGCTGGTTTTCACCGGGATTGTGTTCTCCGCTATTCGTTGAAGTAGTTCTTGCGATGTTGTCATTGTTATTATACTCATGTTGCTTTTCTAATTTTGACATCGAGGAATCATAAACACGTACCATCGCGGAAAACTCTATCGGATATTAATGTATCATCGAGTGAGGATGATATCATCGAGGATAATTGGGAGTATGCGGTTGACACAATATGGAATTTAATTACGTAATCCTGCAGTTTACGCTGGTTGCATGATGATATTTTTTTTGTTATAATCGAAATTATTCCCGCGATTGTTGTCATCGCTGATATACAAATTGGAATAACTATCGGGCAATCATTGTCACCGAGGATAGTATTATACCGGCTCCGGTGATTACACCTGATACCGAGTACACGGTAACATCAACTGCGGTTATTCTTCGTCGACATTTTTTTATATTTTTACTTGAAACTCCTCACTGAGTGTTTTGAGTTTAGTTTGAAATTCTCTGACCTGATCATAGCGATACTGCTGTGATGAGATTTTATTTATTACAACAGAATTCAATTCAGTTGTGTACTCAAATCCGCTACAAATTTCACATACCATGTTACTGAAACCCTAGCCAAATTATTATCAGTGGATGGTATTATGAATCGTTCAGTTGTTTCCTTGTCGATGATCGTTGATATAATATTGTTGATCCCAGATGAACTCGTTGATTAAATATTAAATTGAGTCGGCGACACTAGTGTTAATCAATAATTACCTTTGAAGGCCGCGGTGATATTTAATATGTTAGTGGATTTTGTCCTCGTAAATGATCCGTGTTGAATCGCGTACACGTTATTTATGATATTTTTTGTTCATGAGGGATTTTTAGTTTTTCAAGTTTTTCTATCATCCTCGGTAGATCATCCCTGATGACATCGTTGGTCGTTTTAATATCTTCGCGAATAACTTCTATTCGCCGATTAATCGCTGTTATTTAATCGAGTTTTGTGATAATACAAGTGAGATTTATTTTAACATCATCGGGTTTCAAATTTTTTTTTTACTAAAACATTTATCAATGGAGTCATCAGTCCTGTTAAAGTTTTTAAGTAACGTAGTAAATTGAGATACATGTCATAATTGGATCGCAATTTTGCCAAATTATCGATATCGGTTTTTACGTGTATGATATGCAACTCGACTTGCGAACGTGGAACACCGAATAAATTATTTATCGGGGCTTCGATGTTTTCAATTATACTCTGTTGTAATCGACCAAAATTAATTATATGATCGTTGTATTCTGATTGTAGTTTTTGTTGGGCATCCACAATAGTTGAAACGAGGACGCCTGATTTGAGTTAATCCTGATTGGAAAACAATGCGATATTATCTTCTACTGCGTCGCGTCGTTTAACTAAAATATCATCAAGGGAAATATTACTAGTTTTCAATTTACTCTGACGATCTTGAAATACAACTATTTCATTGGGATCAACACTTGCGAGATTTAACATCTCAGTTATTTTTTACATCACCGGTTGCAGATATTTCCGCGGTGGGTTTTTCACGCATGATAAAGATCTCCCCCAAATATCAATCATTAGACTCTAAGATCTCTCTAAAAAGCGATTACTCGTATAATCGTGTACAGTTTTATGTGGTGGTTTCCCCGAAGATGTAATAGCGTTGAGGACATTCAATACTTCTATGCCGCATATTGGTGGGTCATTAATTTTCTGTGTTGGTAGCGTAGAATACCAGATAGAAGTTTTCAAGTGGTTTATATAACGCGTAAATTCTTTAGGCGGCGCTAACCCATACGAATTGAAATAAACAATTGCACGCGGATCAATCGCGTATGGAACCTAATGAGTTCCAGGTCCGGTGCTGTTATCGAGATTAATAATACCGGTTTCAACGCTGTTTGGTTGTTGTGGTAATTAATCTTTCATAAAGACACCTCTAAAGTTTTTATCACTAGTTTTTTAGCAGCATCGAGTAAATCAAAATTTGACATGGGAACTATTGTTGTTAGTAAACTGTTCCTAGTCTCAGGCCCTTTCCGCTGTACCATGAATACGGAGTAGCTGGTAGTCTTAGACCCTTTCCCTTTTTTTGTATCCCCGCCCCTTTTTTGGTTCATATGATTGAGCAATGCTGTGTACTGGTTTTGCACCAAGAGCTCCATCAGCTCCTAACGCGGCGGCTTTACAAGCTGCAATTAATGCTGGAATCGCAGCGAGAATTGAGAATACACAACCTGATTTTATCATCATTATTATCATGCTTGATCGCTGCCGCAGAGAGAGTGATCTGAACCCCCCTTTTGTCTTTGATGGCATCATTGAAGCGTTTTATCTGACGAGTTGTCAATGACAGTTTATTCTGACCACCAGACATCTGATTGTGCTTCAGCGATATTGTGGTTCTACATTTTTCAGTTGATTCCGATTGCAATTTTTTAATTTGACCAGGAATTAACGTTATAATAACAACACTGTATGACATTTTATTTATAACAGATTGATCTAATTGTCTACATATTTTCCACTGGTGCATCAACTACCTTCATTCATCCACCAACACCTTCGAGTAGCATTCATTTATCACTGAGAATTACAGCAACTGCTCTGTAACCACTAGCAGGAACATTGGTTACACGAGCTCGAAAATATATTGCAACGACGGATTGTCTGGTTAAGTCAAGATGTTCCAATGAACAATAGTAGATGGGATATTGATTTTTAAAATCCAACTGTGATATTTGCAGACCGGTATCTACATTATTATCCCGTCAAATAATGACAGCAAACGATGATACGCTCGTGCTATTTGGTTTTGATTGTAATCAAGTAAAATATCCTCGGTTGGTTCTTGTTGACCGTTTCCACTCAATGAGACTTCATTAACATCGAGTCGATCAAATATCATATGGCTGCGTTATTGTGAACCCAATCGCGCCCTATCCTGTAACGCAACAAATATATGTCGCGGCGCAGAAATACCTCGTTTTGATGCCAGTTGCCAAGTAAATGTACCATTCATATTACTCTCCACCATATCCGTGGTAGTCGTTAGCCAACTTAGTAATGATATGCCACCTGTACTTATAAATGATAGTAAGTTTTTCTCTACGGTGATTGATGGAGTCATTACTGGCATCCACAGTGCTAGTTTTGTTATATTCACCTTGCCATAAGCAACACCAGCACCATGCCAGATTGCATGATTATCACCTTTTCACACTAAGTCTACTGTATGCTTCGCTCCATAGATAACTTTTCTAACATTCAGCAGAATCCAAATATATGATATAGTGGAATCGCGCATGAGAATAGTCTACGCGGTCTTTTCATCATTGAAACGCGTGATACGGTATGATAGCGGGAAGTGGCTTGAAATCGCGAGCGAAATCACGATTTGGATCAAGAAATATATATTAATATGTTCAAACAAAAAATCAGTAGGATTTTCGGCTAGCTCATCAATAAACTCTCGGTATACATCTATTTCCATGATACCACCCTCCAATAGTCGTCTGTAGATATCAGCTGCCTCATTAATTGCTTCCGGTGAGTTATTTCCGGTTCGTTTCCCTTCTACGAGAATTTCTAATCCGAGAGAAAACTATTAGGACAACTAAGTATACCACTACCAGATACCCTTGGAGTTCCACTCTGAGAAAATCCATTTTCTGTTTGCATTTTTAGTGATACCATTTGCACCCTGCAAAGAGGGTTGTGTTATATCAAGAAGTTTTGATCTTTCTGGTAATCTAAGAAATCTAGGATCTGATTGTTTCTGTGTAAGAGATTTAGCTTTTTGTATGGCTTCTATAAAATCATTATATGTTTTATCATCATCAGATACTTTAGATACACCTGTATACGCACGATATTATACCACATATTTTTACTCATTACAAAATAATCATCGTGGATATACTTTCCTCTCTGAGGAAAACTATTAACGACGAAATCAGCTAATTCTTCAATAGTATTAAATTTAATATTTCTTATTTCATCTAATTTACCCAGGCAGAATTTGTCATTGAATGCAACTCGTCCACCAACAATATGACCCTCTTCTTCTTCTTCTTCTTCTTCTTCTTCTTCTTCTTCAGGTGGTTTAGATGTTTTAAGGGGAAATTATATCATCATGAAGTGTTTATAAAGATTTCTTTGCTTGCTTGGATGTCTTTGCTATTTTTTCAAGTACAGGAAGAAGAGGCGCTTCTTTTCTTTTTCCTTTCTCAGGTATAGCTCCACATATGGCTCTTTGAGTAGTCGATACGTCTTTAGTTGCTGTAGTAATAGGTTTGAATAGCTGTTGAGTGTCCGCAGCAAGGTCCGTTGGAAGGCTTTGTCTCGTTTTGAGCATATTTCGAACAAAATCACGAACTAGAATAAATTTCTTAATCGCATCTAGTCGTTGGTGTGCTAAATTAGTTGTCTGTGCTTCACCCACCATTATAAATTAATGTACGATCTAAATGTAATGACTTTGTTACAAATGAAAAATCCCTAGATTGCTTTACCCACCCCATTTACTATATTACTTCCGCGTAGTGACGAAGTCACCAGTGACAAACCATTGACAAAGTCATCATTGATTAAATTACCATGCAACAAAAACGTCTATATAATTTTGTTCTAGTTGAGTAAGCGCACATACCTGTTTTAGGTGAGTAAGTGCCATACCTGTCTGTTTCATACCTTGTATTATTCATGTATGGTGTGTGTTTACTCTGTTGAGGCAATCATGGGGGGTTTCTCAGTTTCTCTCTTTTATTGTTTTGATCTATGTAATTAATGGTGTGTTTTATTTCGGGAACAGTGAATAACGGGACGAACTTATTAATGTCAGTTCTCATATGCGAGAAAAGTTATAAATCGCTTCTTGAATTCGTTTGATAAAAAAGTACAATTTTGGATACACATACCTGTTTTATCTTGAAAATCAGAAAGTATCTGATCAGAATTTAATATTTCTGACAATTGAATTTCCTGATTTTTCAAATTTAAATTTTTGGTTATAATCTCGTTTTCATTTTCAGAATTCATATATATCATAATATAATATAGTTCTAATATATCTTTCAAAAACAAAAAAATTGGTCGTCAATAATGTGACCCGTTTTTTGTATGAACTCCGTTCGCAATAAGGTGTCATTCACATCTTATTACGCCTAGAGGTATATATGAAGGTTATATATGATTATGTATGATTATATATGATGATGAACTCCGTTCGCAATTGCGCATAGAGATATATATGATAAACCCCATTTGGAACCCCTCAGATGGTATTCACATCGGAGTGACCCAGAGGTTACATATATAAGACAACACATCCCAATTTATTACCCCTCAGGTGTTATTCACATCGGAGGGGCCCAGAGGTACCACGAAACGTAGTCTCCAAGCGGAGATCTAACTCACCAAATAAAAATCCAAGAAGATATGCTTAGTGAATGGACGTTACATTTACACACATTCGTATTGATATATAGTACAGCACAGCCTTTTTTCAACTCCCAAAGCGTGTGTTATGGCGAGTTTGTAAGGCACACACACACACACACACACACACATATATATATATATATATATATATATATATATATATATATATATATATATATATATATATATATATATATATATATATATATATATATATATATATATATATACAATGACATGGTTATGGTATTTACAATGAATGATACATGAAATATAACAATGGATTATAGAGGACAGCACAAGACAATACAACATGTAACAATGGATTATAGGATGACAATAGTATGAAACCACCATACCCCCCAACAAAATCACCCCTGGTTGAATGAAAAAATACATTCACACTGTCTGACGGTGTGTGTAGTATGGTGGTTTCACGGTTTTAATTTCGAATCGCTTCAAATATCCATGATTATTCACAACACCAACTAGGTTCTTCAGTCTTTGTCACAGAATTAGGCGAAAATTTAATTTATTTTCTAATTGAATTACAAACTAATTACACCATTTTTTTTGTTTCGTCGTACATGCGTTACCTGGGGTGAATAAGTGGTTTTCTCCAAGGTAAGCGGCGTGTAACGATTTGCATGTGCCTGACTTCGAATTACATGAAGTCCGGAGCATTAGAATCACGGGGTGCACGGTAATGTTGCCGTGAATTCTGCTCACCTTTTTGAGGGTATATAAGGCAGAATATTTCTGATAAATATTACGGGACCAAAAGTATCTTATCACAGGAAAGATAGCTCGTCATTCAATCTCCAGCCAAAGGGGTGAGTGTTAAATTTATATTTCGTTTTATTGTGAATTTTATTCAGTTTATCATTTCATATAATGATGCATTTATTACAATGCAGATTTTAAATTACTAGTCACTATTAGACTTTACATGCAATAGCGTAATCTAAGGTTTAGATTATTTTTTGAGACAACTATTATTAGTCTGGTTTTCTTTATTGTAGCTGATAACGTCTTTGAGATCGTAGCTAAAATTGTAGATGATTTGTTGCGAACATCTCTGATAACATCTCTGATAACGTCTTTGAGATCGTAGCTGAAATTGTAGATGATTTGTTGCGGAACATCTCTGATAACATTTCTGATAACGTCTTTGAGATTGTAACTGAAATTGTAGATGATTTGTAGCGGAACATCTCTGATAACATCTCTGATAATGTCTCTGAGATCGTAGCTGAAATTGTAGCTGATATTGTAGCAGAGCATCTCTGTTTGTCGGATTGTCTGTCCGTCTACATCTGTCGTGACGTGAAATATCCGGAAATCTAGAAGTCCGAGTGTCTGAGCTGTCTAGAGTTGTAAACATCCGGGGTGGCATCTAGGGTATTGAGGAACGTTAGTTCTAGTAGATGTTGTATGCTGTCTGTACGTATAACTGTGGTGGATCCGTGAAGGGCAAGTGACCGATAAAAGTATTGTGTCAACCCTAGGTTTTCGGAGAAACTGGGCGGCGATTCAACTGTTGGTGAATCGTACGGTTATACAGGGTCGAGACACATGTGTGTGTTGCAATTGTAGTACAATTGAATACATTGTTGTATTTACATAGTTACTTCAAATCACAATAGTATTTCAAGGCATTGCATGAATCTCAATAAAAGCTAGCAACTTGATTAAATGTATATGTTCGTGCTAGTTGTCGCAATCCATACGTGCGATAGTATAGTTTGATGCTTGTGTTTATTATCGTAATTTATACTTGCGTTAATATAACTTTTGTAAAGGTTCCTTGGATCTGTATATAGTCCAAGAGATTTCTTTGTATCTGTGTTTTATTTTGTATTAATATTTCATTTATTCATGTATTGTGAATGGTTGTGAGTGTAATTGTGGGTTGAACGCATGAGTTATTGTGTTGATACATCATTATTTTTCATTAATAATCTGTTTCATAAATTTATATTTTCTTTCACATATTGTGTTTGTGTTGTTCATTTAATCCACCATCCTCTCGGTAACAATTCTGTTACAGTCTTCGGTGTCTGACAATACCGTAACGATACGCTTCATAATTGGAAATCACAGGATGTGGTTGAAATTCTAGGTTCATTTATATACTATAATATTATTTGTCTAATTAATTATTTGGTTTAATCATATACATGGTAATCTATAAATATAGTCTTGAGGTGCTCTTATGATTTTGTCAGGGACAGAGTCAGTGTCGGAATCTTTGATAGAGGTTTTGATTCGTTTATCATAATAGTGCTTCAACTCTCTGTATCGTTTACCACCACAACTGAGACAAAACTGCGATTTGCCACGCACACCCACCCCTTATCGGATACAAGCTTCGACGACGTGCACTTTGTAAATGATATCCACATAATTCATTTCTGCATGATTTGTTACAGGTGGTTACTGATCCTATCATAAGCCATTTGATTCATTATATAATAAATTCTCTATTTAAATACTTTTTTTAATAATAATATGGAGGAGTTCGAGAGATTATCAAAAATTACGCCTTGGAAAGATGCTAAATTCAATCTCGATAGAGTCTCCACTGATTTACCAAAGAGTATAATAAGTGATGGAAGCACGATAGGTAAAATCCGTGATTGTTTTAATACATTCAAGCGCTATGGAGCATCTCACTGTTGGTCGACATTTCGAATTGATGGTAGTGTTGATACTGCCATGAACAACGAAAGAGCAGCAGTGATAATCTCGCATCTTGACCAGAAAAAGTATTTTCTTAGAATGATATTCATTATCCGTTCAGAAACAGTGAATTGGATTATACGCGACATATTTGAACCCATCCTGAAAAAATAATAGAACCATCACTGTGAGTCAGGATTTCAAACTAGGAATTCTGACTGGAATTGACAAACCGTATTACGAGAGGTCCTATCCGGTAACAGCGGTTGTTTATGCAATCTATCCGATAAATGATAAACCGAGTATTGAAAAACTAAAACCAATGAAATATTCGTTGTTGAATTGTGTAGCAGAACGAATAATAGAAGACTTCACAATTGCATTGCGTGGAAACAAATTGACGGATCTAAGACGCAAAAAAAGTAAACGAATGGGGATTAACAGTGAACGAGAGCGGAGCAACAATTCAAAATGTGGCCACGTTAGAGCGGATACTAAAATTCCCAATATCCGAATAGACAGTAACAGGCGAGATATTAAATGAACCGAAATATAAATCCAGAGGATCTCCAATCAAAATTATTGACCATAATTCACACGCTTGGACACCTGCGGTAACAATATTTTCGCGGGATAGAACCGTAAAATATTACACCGGAAATCTATTTGATTTTATTTTCGAGTTAAGTAAAAAAGGTCCTGTGTCAGTGTGGTTACTTCACAGTTTTGAAGACGAAGAGGGTAAATTCGATCAATTTTTAAGACCCAATGGCGAATTATACCGTACTGAAGCCCTCCACAACGAGATGAAAAAACTAGCTAGAGGTTTTTGCAACGGATTACGAAGAACAATTATTAACAAACTGTTTTACAATATCGTCAGTTGCAGCTCATTTCACGAGAACGAGAAATCTATGGAAACCATCATACGCAGAATTTCTCTCAGATATCGAATCAAGCTGCATCGACTACAACCATGGTGGGATTATGGAATACAAAATACGACCCCGAAAGTATTATTTCGGTTGATATGGTTGCGTGTTATCCAGGGAGTTTTCTTGGGTTTGGAGAGTGCTCTGAGTACTTTAAAAGATTTGGACATCCCACACAGGAGATGACCCATGTTGCGATTAATGGATCACTGCTTGAGTTTGATCTCACCGAATTCGCTCGTGTGGTATCATTTGAGTTAGGTAAAGGACTTCATCCGGGTTGTTATGTTTGGTTTGGTAGACACATCTCTGAAAAACACTGGATGCCAATAGTGTCATTACGGTATATGATTGATTCTAAAATGCTGATATCGCTGATTGTCAGTGAAGCAATTATATCATATCGAGCGTAGACTGAAGTCTGGTTACCACAACCCGATAGTCTAGATAGTATAATCAGCGAAAACAAAAAAAAAATCAACATTTCTCTGATCTCGACGAAGAATATGTCTTGAAATGGTCCAAAGAAATCTTTGAAGTTAGAAATAAAAACGCACAAGATTTCGGTAGGAGAATAATTGGAAAGTTCACACAGGGTGGAAAATACGACCACAAAACCGATATTCTTCGCTGTTAATTATAGATGATGCTGAATACGATTAATAATCGTAGTTGTAACATCTAGGGGTATATACGTCGATCGTAAAGACGCTTTCTAATCCGATGAAACCAAATTGGGTACAATTGTTACTTACACAGATGGAGAAAATCCTCAATACAATACTTAAGGTCGTCTTTTCTGGCTTATGCTTCTATTAATTTACTTTTGATGATAAATAGATTTCCTGAATCAGCAATTAGAGTCATCACTGAATTCACTAATTCAGACGAGAGTTGGGGACCATGGAGAATTAAAATGGAAATACTGCGTGATTACTCTAAATCAGCAGATGTTAAAATTGAAAACAATTACTTGAAAAATAATCAGATATCAGAACTATCTAATGCACCGTCGTGTTCCGATCCAATATGTAGATGTAACACCAGTTACTTAAACGGCTGTGGTGGGTCAGGAAAGACGACTCGAGCGATTGAATTATTTCGAGAGAAATCTAACATGATTATGATAACCCCCGACCCATAGACTTGCAAGAGAAATGAAACAACGAGGAATTAATGCTTGCATTTATCACAGTTTCTTTCGATGGAAAGGTGACGAATGGACTCCTGATTGAATGGGTGAAAAATATATTCCTGAAATCATTATTTGGGATGAGATATGAAAGGTGTCGTTAGATGTATTACAAACGTTTCTTGATTGGCTATTGCTAGCGAATACAAAATAGAAAACGTGTGGCGAATATGGTCAACCACCACCATTTTGTCGGTTTGTCTCCAGACAATTGGCTAAAGAATTTTGTAGACTATTATGAAGAAATAATTACCGATCATACAGCACTTGATAAACAATTACGCGAGTTCAAGAAACTAATAAGATTACAACCGGATAGAATCCCGTGTGAAATAACGCGTGAAACAACAGGACAAAGAAAATAACAGAAAATGTGATATTGATGCCGAATTTATAATCACTTTGAAACGACAACAGAATAATCACTGTGCGAGTTGCAATTGTATAATGCGTTGGTGTTGGTCGGATAAAGAACCTCGCCAACTTATCGTAGACAGAAAAATAGCAGTATTGGTGATACCAGAGATAATGTGATGCTGACTTGTCTTGAGTGCAAAAGACGAAGACGTGCTAGTTAAGACCACACGGTGGTAATTGAGTATCCTCGGGTATCACTTGTAGTTGTTCACGAGTAATCCCACGCTGAGGAGCAGTTGAATCCAGCCTATAAAATGGCGGTCTACCCGTAGATCTAGTTATACTAGATATTTTATGTGCGGTGAAACTCCAAATATGATCAGTAGCTCCGTTTTGCCACCTTCGAGCTCTCCTGGTTCATATACATATCTACAGTGACATTGCCGAGTATGAGTTGTTTTGAAAAATCATTTTGTGGTTTTACGGGTATATACTTTTTTAATAGTGTTATTAGGTTTCATATTAATTCTTCGAGTAATCTCATTATTCAGCGCGGTAATCACGCCTGGTAATCTATTGACCCATTCACGAGATTGTTTATCGTGAATAAATCCCTTCGCGTATTGATATTCAAATAATCGCTCAGTAAGTGTGCGATTAAATCGTTCAACAATTGCCTGATCGCGATGTAGTGTCGTATGTCCTCGTCTGATGGTGACATTATGATGCTTCATTGTTGATAACACTGCACCCTGAAATTCCTTGCCAGGATCAACCTGCAATAGATTTGGCCAGTGCAGAGGACCTGGTCGATAAATCCTTTCCAACGCAGAAGTCACTTCAGTTGATGATTTTGTCTTTAGCAGTTCCGCTTGTTTGCATCGACTCGCAACATCAACTACGGTACTTGTAAAAACCATCATGCGGCAGAAATAATATATCAGCTTGATGAACTTCATTAGGTGCGCTGACATCAAAATGCGAGTAGTTAATTTGTTTAGGTGGTGGTAGATAAATTTGAAATATCGCCTGTTTGGATAACCAATCCGCTGCAGTGGTATTTTTAACTTTTGCGGCGCTAGCGAGTTTACCGATTGCTGCTTTAAACCTCCAGTATCCTCTTGTGGAATAATGAATAGATTCCATGATGTTATTAATTACCAGCACACAACATCAATTTACTTTTCATCGCAGATTTTATCAACCATGAAGCCAATTTTTCCTTGAAGGATTTATCAGTGATATAATTCAACGCATTCATCAATTTTACTTCTGCGATATGTCTGTTTTGCAGATTACTACTTTTATAAGCAACATCATGAGCATTACACGCCTTATCAATGGCGTTTATTGGATATAAATCGGGTCGGGGTTTTTTTTGATCATCGAGTCTGATATCGAGTCTGGTCCCGGGTCCACTATATCCTGGAAGGTGTTTTTCTCCTGGATACTTCACCCATGGTGTTCCTGGGAGTTTACCAACTTGGCTGCAACATCACCTCCTCGTTTTTTTAAAAATCATCTCCAGATTTCATAGAAACAAATCTAAATTTTTTTGTACCACATTGTACACACTTAACAGCAAGTGCTGATCTGTTACTTTTAGTTGTAATCGTCGTCACGTCGTTTGTGCCAGTACGCTTCTTACATTTCACAATATAGATTCATAATTTATTTATAATAATATGAATGTAATTGATTTTTCGGCGACAAAAACACGAGAGCCAGTTAAGCATCATGCAGCGCTACCGAATTTTATTCGCATGATTATTATCAGACCATTTGGAAGTGGCAGGAAGCATCCGCTACTAAATTTGATAATGATATGGATGAAATGGGAAAAAATGTATTTAGTAGCCCCAAGTGTAGACGATCAGCGATGATCAGCGATGTTACGAGGTAAAAAAGGATTTTAACGAGAAAGCAAAATCGGAAACCGATGAGGATATTATTGATTTTACAACCGATATCGAGGATGCACCGAGTAAAGATGATATTGATGGAAGTATTAACAATTTGGTCGTCTATGAAATGATGTCATGTTAGACAATCAAAAGAATCCTGCTAGGATATTTTCCAGAGGTAGGCATAAAAATACCGATGTGATCTATATCACTCAACGATACACTCAAATACCAAACATGATCAGAGACAACTGCAATATTCTTACTGTATTCAACAGAGTTGACACACATACGCTACGAAATATTCCGCAAACTTGGTGCGGCGGTGATATGGATTATAATCTGTTTAGAAATTTCTTTAGTCACGCTCAGTCAATTCCACATGCATTTGTAACGATACATTTACACGATCCTAGATCAAGATATCGTGTCGGATTTGATAAAATATTCGTTTGAAATCGTAGAGTTTTACCATAACAATTCATCTCCGCAGCGACATCGGTGCCAGGTCTGTAGCGTGACAAACCGAAACCGTTTCACTTTTTTTTTGTCTGCCCGATTTGGTTACTGTTGAAATCCTTTAGGATTTTCCTGAAATAGTTTCTCTTTTTTTTTGTCTGCCTGAATTGGCTGAAATAGTTTTGGTCTGTCCACCCTCCCTGCTGATATATATATATATATATATATATATATATATATGTATATATATATATATATATATATATATATATATATATATATATATATATATATATATATATATATATATATTGCAAGCTTATAATATTTACACACACTGACAAAAATCTAAATACTCATAATCACATATTCAAAGATAGACGTCAAAGAATATTTATATTTATTATTCTCTCCCTATTGCGCTAATAAACATGTATATATTTGTTTTCAAATAGTTACTTATTATATCGATATTTGACAGATAAAACCGCGTGCTTCGTTATCTACATTGACCTTAGCCAGAAGTTCTTCGATTTTTGCCAGGTTGGCCTGGAATCCGAACGTGAGCCTTGCTCGAAGTTTGGTCTTCTCGGACCGTGCGAAAATTGGCCACGCTGCTTGCTCATTGGTTTACGTGTATGTTCATTGCAAAACGTTAATACGTTCAACAGACACTGGGTGCTCTCAATGTGCCAATATACGATAAAGTACTTCTATCACTAAGGCTAATACAAAATCGGTATTTTCTTCACGTTACAACACTAGCTACATAATCATCGCTTTTATATAAAAACTATATAGATCCGAAGTTTTCTTCCAATAGTTCAACTCAAATTAACACCAATAATCACTCTCTAATCGATGTTTTTTCATGCCAGTGTTCTTCATAGTGACATGAATAGACTGATAAAAGAAACTTATTGAATTTATGAGTTTGATAGTATCCTAATGGCCTTGCTACCAATGCACTAAATAAAATAGTATAATGTGCTGAAACTTTTTTTTTAAAAATTGATAACTTGTATAACCTCCGAAACACCATTATTATATGTATGAATTTGATTTGTTTACTTTACTGTAATTACTGAACTGTATCCCTTTTAATCACGAGAATGAAATCAACGAAATGGGAATTACATTTACTGGAACGTGTGTAAACATTTATATTTTTTTCTTTCCTGCGTTCTTGTTGTGCATCTTTTCGCGAAATCACTGACGGGAAAAGATACGAGCCAAGATAAATGCAGAGTTTTAAAAAATAGTGACTGAATCTGTAGATGCATGTAGCTACTTCTAAACAGCTCATTCGATTGGAGTATTCACTTTGCCGCAATTAATCTGATCAGTTTAAGTTTGAATAACTTTATAAATACACCCAAAAGTACTATGTAGTTCAGATAAATATGGATTAATCAAAGGAAACAAGAGATCGTATCGTACGACCAGTATTACTGTAATATAAAATAAATGAGACGTACAGTCAAATTGTTTCAAATGAGCACTTTATATCAATTTTATCCGGCTAGCGTTATCGATACCTGACCGGAATGTAATCGTTTTGTAAGCGTATAGACGTTCTCACTTGCATCACCAAATAACGTTTCCTCTATGATATTCATTTTTCATATTTAATAAACAACTGTAATATTTCAATGAACATTTCGAGTTCACTATCGTACATCTTGTATTATTACTTAGCGGTGTTGACTTTTGCGAAGATTACGTGTTAGTACCCTTTTGAATGGCCACATGACATTCGTCTGCGGCAACGACTGGATTTTAAAAATAGTTGCCGTGTCTTTCACATACCATCGATCTTGAATTCCTCTATTGGTAACCAAATTTTATTTCCTGTGAGCCTTTACAAAAATATCTTTCAACCTAATTTTCTAAACCTCATCTAATATTATAAATTCTTTACTGTAACAATATTGTAGAATATGAAACATTCGTTTAATTTGATAAATCGTTTGCAGCTTAGGATATTACCGTGAAATTATTGCTAATTGACTGTATAGTCTGGCTGTCCATATCTATCTATCTATCTATCTATCTATCCATCCATCCATCCATCCATCCATTTATCCATCCATCCATCTATCTATCTATCTATCTATCTATCTATCTATCTATCTATCTATCTATCTATCTATCTATCTATCTATCTATCTATCTATATATCTGTCCATCCGTCCGTCTGTCTGTCTGTCTGTCTGTGTGAAATATACACTTGAGACATTTCATATCAGCTTATAAAACGTAATCTTTTATTACTCGCTGCTACATAGTGAATGTTTTACTTGCTTTGATCACACTAGCTAGTGCTCACTATTCCTGATGTATTTTCATGATTATTGTATCAGCCAATATTTATATTGAGATCGAATTATCAATATTTTTAAACTGAGTCATTCAAATTGCATTGTTTCAAACCTTCTACAAAAGTAATTTCCTATGATTATATTATTTAACATTGCGCTGTAAAGACTGTAAAACCTCAATCAAATAATCCGTTATGGAAATGTCGATTATCCTGTTGACGATGTATTAGCTGCAAAGAAAATTCTGTGAACGTCACTTTGTGGGAAACGATAATGCATCATTTAAAGCAAACTTGTTGCTTGATAACTTGTTTGAATCGCTTTCTCGCTATATTTGTCGTCTTTTTTAAACTGCCTAAGCTTTGACGTCTTTAATTCAATGTATGTCTTTCATCAGTGTTATACATTTAATTCTAGGCTGTTCATTTATTGTTGTTTAATTGCTTTGTTTACTACTCTATTTTTCATGTGATGTTTGTAGAAGTATTTTAATCAAGACTGTATCATTATCTATTTTATAATTTTCCATATTCGTACCTATACAGCTTACATATGTCATCATAAGATATTTCTCTCTTTATCTTATAATAGGTTTCATGATTATTAACAATAATTAATTTCTGCAGTTGTATATATTTAAAGTTATATGTCGCAGAATATCGATGTCTTCTTCCTGATATAAACATGGATAGACCATCAGGCGATGAGGCCAAGTGCGCGGATTTAGGAACCACCGGTTACTACAGCAAGGCATTCCCCCACCACTCATGCAGAGGTGGACTTGCCGTCATCAAAAAGAACTCCATGATAAAATGTTTGAAGCACAACACAACCTTCTATTTCTGCCACACATAGTTTGAACTTGTCCAAACAACACTCACACTGGAACAAAGTTCAGTTCATTTTGTCTTCCTCTACCGCCCTCCACCTGATAGAAAAAAAACAGACCGAATCTCTATTTTTGGAGCAGTTTCCGAATCTCCATGACTATGACATATCGATAGGTGGCAACTTGCTTATTCTTGAAACTTGCATCTTTCACTTTCACATCCTGGAAACCTTCTAGATTTAATTCATGTTATCAACCGTAAACAGTCAGTTGACCAACCCACCCATATATATGGTCACGTTTCATACTGGATTCTTCATAGACATGATGATAATATTCAATGGTCTACCTTTGTATACCACGAACGTGCATCAGATCACCTCTGCATTATATGCCATCTCGACGTTTCAGTCCATAACACTTCACTTTATTTACTACTAAGAGAAACCTCCGTATGAAAAATAAAACCAAACTAATGCATGACATCCAAGCAAACCTAACAACTTGCTTACCTGCTACAACATAACAGCTCGATAACTGCCTGCGTTCATTGCCGGAAAAAAAACATGCCACGTGCATCAAATGCAGATTATCAATTCAAGCGTGTTTTCCATGATATAGCAGTGTTAGGGACCAGCCTCGCACTGCTAAAAGAGACAGCCGTGAGGCGGGTATGCTTAAGCTTTCCACCAGACTCACTATTCATAAAAAAATCTATGAAACAGCTAATAAGAGCGTCACATAGTCCATTTCGCCAATTTATCCCACTACAGCACCTGCAAAGAACTATTCGAGATTATCAACAAACTAATGTCAAGAAAGAAATTTATACCACTTTCATTCGCTTTCTCTCCAGTAGACATTCAGGACTTGTTTGTACATTTCTTGCGTCACAAGGTACAAAACATTAAATATAAGCTTGACCTCACAATTTCAATTGACTCGTCATTACTAAACAGTAGCGATACTGAGCTTCAGCGACAACCGTTAGCAGCATGTAAATCTGTCTCTATCGATGAAGTACAGACAATCGTGCTGAACATTGTAGCATAGATAGTTGAACTTGATCTAATTCCAACATAACTACTGATTGGGTGCTTAGATATAATATTAGCATCACTAACTGATGTGTTATTTACATCTCTCTCATCCGGAAATTCCCATAATTTTCTGATTACCTCGCAGGTTTTAAGCTCCCGTTCATATCAAATATCTTAGATAAATTAGATTGTATCTCAACTGAGTTCAAACAGTCATTTTAGTAATGTACAGTTTGCATATAACCCTTGCAAAAGTAATGAACCTACTATTCAAATTGTATCTGCAAATGTAATACATTTCAGATCAGTCAATATAGGTTGCGATGTTCTACAGTGGTCTGTTCTTGGACATGCACGCTGCTTTCTATGCTTTCTATACGCTCAGCCTCCGTCAAATGTCATATATATAAATATATATATATATATATATTGATATATATATAGATTTATTAAGTGTCTCACCAGTTGTACGCAGATGGCACCCATACATACAAATCTAGCCACACAACGGATGTTAATGCTACCATCCACGGAGTAGAGAAGTACATTTCTGATGTGAAATCATGGATGACATGTAACAATGTAACAAGTTGCAGATGAATGATGATAAAACTGAGGCCATTCTGATCACAGCACAAGCAATTTCTAATTCACATGCTTTACCTTAAAGAATAAATATTAGCAGCACCAATATTAAACGCACACATTCAGTACGAACTATAAGTGTTACTCTAGAGAGTATTATCGCATTAAACTAACATATAATGAACATATGCAAGGCTGCATATCTTGAGCTCAGACGCATCAGCTCCATTAGCGTTCTATTTCAGTTTATGCAACTAAAACACTTGTGTTAGTACTTTCAAGACAGGACTATTTCAACTCATTTAGGTCTGATTCATGTTAATATCTACTCCTGAAACTTAAAAAAAATCAAACGACAGCTGTTCGGATCATCGTTATAGCACCAAGATATGTGCATACCTCAATGCTGCTCTACACTCACTATCCATTCCATACAGAATCCCATACAAAATTTGTTCTCCGTGCTACGTTTCACTGACGCATTCCAGTTCAACATACCTATCCGGCCTCACCCATGTGTACACACCAGGAAGATGCTTACGCTCCTCTTCTAACAATCGTATACTCATTAGTCCACACTATGCAAACGAAGTCACATGGACAACGTTCTTTTGCATAGCAGGGTTCAGCAACGTAGAATAAATTGCCCATGGATATTAGATACAAAGATTACTTTCAAGAGTACTTTGTCGAAAGCGACACTAAACTTAAAGACCTAATAATGTTATTTACAGCATTGTGTTTGTTTTCCACATTCATATTGTTTGTTTTTGTGTTTTGCTATTTGTAATCATATCATTATAGATAGTGAAAAGCGCTTAGAGCTTCTAAAGATTTGGACCTATACAAGGTCCTCATTATTATTGCGAAAAATGGATCAGATACATTCCACCTAAACATCAATTTGATTTGTATTGTCTCCCTTGAAACACACCATAGCGTGGACACACAGAGATAGTGATATCAGTTCATCGATGCTAATGTGTGCATCTAACGCGGTAGCTTCTGACTGCAATATGCAATAATATTCATCTTAAAGTACTTTGACTCTCCACTGTGAGACAGGTGATAAACATGGAAAACGTGGCCTGAGCTAATACCCAAACAGCCCGGTATCATTATGTTTTTCTACCATATCTTTCTTCATTGGTGTACGGATACATACAACACCATGCCAGTATGGTTCGGTGTCTACGCTGTCTATATGTACTCATCACGCAATATGTAATAGATAACCATGGCGTTTTTATAAATAAGACAGAAATTGCGAATGCCACAGAGCAATATCATCCATGAGGCGCATGACACGTCTATTTGCGTTCTTTTGTGTGAAACAGTTGAAACATCTAACGAAAGTATTGTACAACGAAATCATAATGCATACGGTGCTGACGATAACGTTGTCGGATTTCTCAACTGCATTCGCGGTCAGGATATGTTCTCTCAGGAGGCAATACTGAAGAAACTATTGAGCGTCGCGGTTGAGAAGGGATCTTTTTCCAGCAATCATCACAAAGGACATATTTGCGACAATTTTATATACGCCCGAACCCGCGAAACCCTGACAATGTCGAGGTGGACTCTCCTGGGGTTGAGATGCCAAGCTTAAGCTCGGTTTGGAAACGTGTGTAAAAATACCTAGTCTGGAATGTTTATGTGGAACAAAATTATCTCTGGACTGGAGCTCGTGATATATTAGTGCTTTTTTTTCTTTCGCAAATGCCAATATGGTACTACGTTTAATTCTTATTATTGATGCATTTTTGTCTGTTCTTTTATTGTAATCATTTAATATTGTTGGTTACTGGTGAATAAATATTTTGTGGAACAATAATGTTCTGCATAACATTTCATCTAGAAAAGAATGAAGTTATATATTAATGGTATTTAACGTTCGTAATCTTTACATACTTTACCTGTAGCAAAATTAGCGACTACAACAGTATAATTTCCCACTATTCTCTTCCATTTACATCCCTGGATATTACTTATCATAAGATTGTAAAAATTTCCATTATTTCTGGACCGTATGAAGCGAAATTTCAGATTATTTATAGGAATGCAGGAACATCGCAGATTATGAGACTGAGACTAAGTCAAAGAAAAAATAAAAGTGCCAGCTTGTCACTAAGACCTGAATCCGAATGATATACAAACAACCATGATAAACAAGCTTGTGTGCATATCAACGTTACATTAGAATTGTATTCATGCCGATAATCTGATGCAAAGGTCATTATTCAACAGCATGAATTGTGCAGTTTTATGAAGAGATTAAATGGATTTATATTTTGTCAAATGTTTTGCTTTTTCCCTGTCTGTGATATCTTGTAATATATAATGCCCCAATGTTACAATGGTGCTCTCTAATATCAGGTGTGTTCTCTACAGTGTCAACCGATTTAATATCTAACCGTCCTTATTTGAAATATGAACTAGACTTTTTTACGGTGAAATGCAAACATCCATATAACAAGGACAAAATTACCACATATTTTCTTACCAGCAAATATATTGCTTTAGAGGTTGATAAGTCACTGTGGTAAACATATTCTGTACAGATTAGCAAAAGTAGACTTGCCAATTCATGCTCTTACACAAGCACACATAGGAAGAGAACCAAAAGCCATTTCTATCTGAAATCACTCCAATGCAAGACAGACAGTATTAAATTGGACCAATAGTTTCTCTGTATAGTACCGCCTTCGTTATCTTGTTTTGGAGAACGATGAATAAATGAACATGTGCTGTATTATAATATTCGCGAATGCGGGTGACGTTTGAGAGGAAAACACCTATAGTGCAATATAATACATACATACATACATACATACATACATACATACATACATACATACATACATACATACATACATACATACATACATACATACATAAATACATACATACATACATACATGCAGACAGACAAACATACAGATACACAGACATACATACATACAGACAGACATCAGCTTATTGTTACTATTTTGACTATAATCTTGCAAACTATTTTGCTAAACTGTGGAAGTTTGTAGAGAAGATATGGAATTTTTTATATATGAGCATACGCGTAAACATTTGAAAACTATCTCTGTTTTCCTCAAAAGGAAGTTATAGAAGACTGATTTCATTCAGTGTAAATAGTCGAACTGTTTAACAAATATACATAGTAATTTGTGAATATAGAGTAAGAATATTTACAGAAAAGTTTTCGATAAGATCATTTTAGTCATTACAGTAAACTTTTCATCAACTACTTAAATATATATCGACCAATACAGTTCTGGTACATGTGGTTAGGTATTATTTAGTACACTTTTGTTTAAGAAACATGTATTTGTGCATGTAAAAAACAAAGGATTAAATAATACGTACACACGAATATCCTTATGTATGTATGTATGTATGTATGTATGTATGTATGTATGTATGTATGTATGTATGTATGTATGTATGTATGTATGTATGGATGGATGGATGGATGGATGGATGGATGGATGTATGTATGTATGTATGTATGTATGTATGTATGTATGTATGTATGTATGTATGAAGGTATCGATGTATGTATGTATGTATGTATGTATGTATGTATGTATGTATGTATGTATGTATGTATGTATGTACGTATGTATGTATGTATGTATGGATGTATGGATGTATGTATGTATGTATGTATGTATGGATGGATGGATGGATGTATGTATGTATGTATGTATGTATGTATGTATGGATGGATGGATGTATGTATGTATGTATGTATGTTTGTATGTATGTATGTATGGATGGATGGATGGATGGATGGATGGATGGATGGATGTATGTATGTATGTATGTATGTATGGATGGATGGATGGATGGATGGATGGATGGATGGATGGATGTATGTATGTATGTATGTATGTATGTATGTGTGTGTGTGTGTGTGTGTATGCATGTATGTATGTATGTATGTATGTATGTATTGTAACGTGATGGGTTCCGAAATAAATCCATAAAGTAATTCTGCTATTTACATGTTTATTTACAATATACACTATGTACACTCCTTTAGCCTTGTGTTGCATTAAACAAGAAAACCCCTACTTTCTGTAGAGTTACCATCTAACTATCCGTTATAACAGAGAGAGAGAGAGAGAGAGAGAGAGAGAGAGAGAGAGAGAGAGAGAGAGAGAGAGAGAGAATCTCTAATTGATCCTTTCACACTGAAAGCTACAAAACCTCTCCCCTCTCAAGTCTGTGAATCTTCTTAAAACCCCTTTCCCAGCCCATAATTCAGCCTAGTTCCAAAAACCTGTTACTTGACACATGTAAACAGATAAAGTTTCTCCCACTCTAGGGTCAATGCCCTCAGCCAGATTGTTCTGTTATAATTAACAGTTCTAATTGTTTCAACTAGTGCAATAGGGAAAGCATAAATGCCCTTATCATTGTAGCATCACTCTCCCCAGGTATCCAATTTCATCACACTGCCCCCTTCTTTGAAAACATGTGTCCCACATGTTACTGTCTGGTTTAATTCAATTTCTTTACATTACAATGAACTTTTAAATTACAATGAACTTTTAAATTACAATGAACATTTGTTTGGCAGAAAGTATACCATCGTATTAGTACTTTTAAGACATTAATTATGAAGCCATCTGCTATACAAGTTCACAAAATCTAAAATAAAATGAGATATAAACGTTTGAAAACATTTTCCTACTCAAGTCAGCTAAATACTATTTACACACTAAGCACTTATGCTTAACGATATAGTCCACGAGTATTTGGAAAGCAATTTAGTTATTTACACATTTCTACTAATTTAAGTCACTTGATAAACACAGAACACAGTCACTTTATTGAACCTGTTCATGTTTTAGTTCAGTCTACACTCCAGGGTCAAATCTCTGCGGTGGGCGTCGCACCCGCTTGCCGCGCCCATACTCCATAACATCCGGAATGCCAATCTCACTGTCCGACCGGTCGGATTCATTTTCATCACTAGATCCACTGTTAGGAATTTCTTTCTTCGTGTTTACATTGTCCTTCAACCAGTTTGTACTGTCGCCATAGAATGGTTTTAGTCTATTATAATGAACCACTCGCTGTTTATGTGTTGGAGATTTTTGAATGCGATATACCAGGTTACTGATACATTTTAGAATAAGATAGGGTTTATCCCAAGTTGACTGTAATTTCGGGCTAATCCCAATTTTCCTTTTGGGGTCATGTAGCCACACAGCGTCTCCTGTCTTATACGTTGTGTGTCCGGTAGTCGTAGTACCATTTCTGCTTTTCGCTTGCATTTTTTATGTGTTCCCTAGCTAACTCATGGGCACAATCCAAGTAGGTCCTTAATTTTGATATAAATTCTGTAGAATTCCTGGACTCCAAAGACTTTTCATTTAGAGTTCCATACATCAAATCAATGGGTAACCGCACTTCTCTATCAAGCATCATTTCATTTGGTGAGAATTTCGTTGAGTCATGAGCAGCACTACGGTATGCCATGAGTGCCAGTGGCAGTATATCATCCCAGTTTTTATGATCTTTTGACACAAGGGTAGCCAGAATGTTCTCGATAGTCTGATTGAAACGTTCGACCATTCCATCTGACTGTGGATGAAGAGCAGTAGTCCGCGTTTTATCTACCCCTAAAAGATTACACATCTCCTTGAACAAATTCGACTCAAAATTTCTTCCCTGATCTGTATGAATTTGCATCGGTACACCGAATCGAGCGATGAACTGATCCACTAGAATTTTTGCCACAGTCTCTGCCTCCTGGTCTGGCATCGCGAAGGCTTCTATCCATTTCGTGAAATAGTCCCCTATCACAACGACATACTTGTTTCCATGATTTGACACAGGGAAGGGTCCCAAAATGTCTATGGCGATTCGTTCCGTTGGTGCGCCCACATTATAAATTTTCATTGGGGCTCGGTTAGCTTTATATGGCCTTTTTCGTGCGGAACACTGCCCACAACTACGAAACCAGTTTTTAACATTTCCTCCTACACCCGGCCAGTAGAATCTCTCCCGTATTCTCGAAAGAGTCTTGTTCACTCCCAGGTGACCAGCAGTAACGGCATCATGCAAGTTTGCAATAACATCATCCCTGAATACCGCCGGGACCACAAGCTGCCAGGAAATGCGCTTGGCCGTCATATCTTCCCATCTTCGGTACAAAACCCCACCCCGGAGTTCCAACCTGTCCCACTGACTCCATAAAGCCTTCACCGCTGTATTTTCCATAGAGATTTCATGCCATTTCGGGCGCTCACCAGACTTTTCCATACATTTGATTGTGTAACCGATATCCTTATCCTCTCGCTGAGCCTTCCTCAGTTCTCTTGTCGGAATTCCTACGATCCACGAGGACTCTTCCTTCTGCCCGCCCTCCTTACTACCTCGCAGAACATCGCAGCGAGGATGTTTACTGGCGCTTTGTGACGCACTCCTATCCTTACTTTCAACATTTTCGCAATGTGAACAATCTAAACAAGGCCTACGTGACAGGCTATCAGCGTTTTGGTGTTTCTTACCCCCACGGTACACGATTTCGAAATCATAGGTCCCAAGAGTTTCTAACCAGCGTGCAAGTTGGCCTTCGATGTCTTTGAACTGAGTCAGCCATCTTAATGAACTATGATCAGTACGGATGATGAATTTCCTACCGTACAGATAGCAGTGAAAATGCTTGATAGCACTGACAGCTGCAAGCTGCAATACCTCCTCTCTGCTTTACCCATTGTACGGCTGTAGTAGGCTATAACTTTTTCTTGTCCATCTTGATTCTGGGAGAGGACTGCGCCAATTGACAGGTTACTTGCGTCTGTATCCAAAATGAAGTTAGAACCAGAAGGGTCGGGAAAAGCCAGAATAGGGCTCGAAGACAACTTTGATTGCAGAGTTCGGAATGCACCCTCACACGCCTCATTCCATTCAAATTGACTATTTTTTTTTGTAAGTATCGTCAAAGGCCTTGCAATCTCAGCAAATTCTCGAATAAATTTTCTGTAGTACGAACACAGACCCACGACGCTCCTCACCTCCTTGACCTTACTAGGAGTAGGCCAGTCTCGTACGGCTTTGATTTTATCAGGATCTGTTTGGACGCCATCCTGAGACACGATATGCCCCAGATATGAAACACTACTTTGGAACAGATGAGACTTTCCCGGACTCAGTTTCAAGCCAGAAGCTAGTAGTCTCTCGAAAACGCCTTGCAGGCGCTGTAATGTTGTTTCGAAATCTGGGCCGAATACAATGACATCATCCAAATAGACCAGGCATACCTTCCACGAAAGCCCCTCTAGGACTCTGCCCATCAAACGTTCAAAAGTAGCTGGCGAATTACAAAGGCCAAAGGGCATGACCTTGAAGTAATAGAGCCCATAGTCAGTGACAAATGCAGTCTTAGATTTATCTTTGGGATCCATGGCCACCTGCCAATACCCACTTTGTAAGTCTAAAGTACAAAACCATTTCGACCCTTGAAGAGCATCCAGTTTATCGTCGATCCTGGAAACGGGGAAAGAGTCCTTAATTGTCACTTCATTTAGTTTTCTATAGTCTACACAAAACCTGGTCGATCCATCTTTCTTTCGAACAAGAACAATGGGCGATGCCCATGGACCATCATATTGCTCAATCACATCTTGTTTTAACATTTCCTCACTATGGTTTTTCACTTCTCCACGATGTGCGAGAGGTAACCGTCGAGGACGTTGGCGTATGGGTGTTACTTTTTCAGTCTTGATTGAAAGTCTGACTATATCTGTTCTCCCTAGGTCGATCTTATCTTGGGCAAACACCTGGTTAAATTGGACAAGGAAATGAACCAACTCATTTCTCTGGGAATTATCCAGATACTTTGACGACCCTTCGAGTAAGTCTGCAAGATGAGGCGGCATCATACCAGTCGGAGAATATGGAAACGTTGGGACTTCATCATCAACCGTCACAGCTTCACACGTCGCTGCCACAGACTTCTCATACACTTTAACTGATCGTTCTGATGGATTAAGCACCCTAATAGGGATATTGTTCTTTTCTGCATTGACCACTGACTTCGCCATCAGTAACTGATACCTCGCGGTGAATTTCTCTGTTGGTATCAGTATTGCACAAGAGGGCGCAGCTTCTAGGTCTAGTACCTTCCCCGGTATGATTCTTTCCACTCCCGGAGGTATGATACTTGTCTTGTCCACTACCACGCGGCAACACCTGATGCTCTTCAATTCCACTGTGGCACATTTCACTGATTGACCATTCAGCTTAAATGTATTAGTCCCTGCATCTATGACACACTGGTTTCTCTGGAGAAAGTCAAAACCAAGAATTCCATCAATAGCTTTGTCGATTTCCGCCACCCACACCGCGTGATTAACTTTCGTATCATTTATCATGATATCCATATTTCGCACGCCTCTTGTTTGGATACACTTTCCATCAGCCATTTTCATTTGTTGACTGGCCGGTTCCAAATATGGTTTCTGTAGGTTAGACATTTGTTCATAGATGTGACTATTAATTATCGTAACAGTTGCACCCGTATCGATGAGGAAATTGACTTCCCTCCCTTGAACTCTGCCTGGCATGTACATTCCTGATCCATTGCTAGAAATTCTAGTGCTACGGGGTTGCGTCCTGCCCTGTTGACCCTGCCAGTTCTTAGTTGCTTTTAATTTCGAACAGTTCTTCTTTAAATGTTCCTCACTGACACAAATCCAACACTTCTTCGAATCCTGCCGATTGAAGAATCTTTCAACGCGCTTTCTCTTTAATGAATCCAGTTCTACTTTAATTTCTCTGATTTCACTGGATAATTCTTTGATGCATGCCTGCAGGTCCACTATACCGGATGCTGAACATTTTACATCATAAACACCAATATTTCGAACTTGAGTTGTCATTCGACGATCCCGTTGTTTATCTGCGCTTTGAATAGCCTCCAATTCAACTGCTAACCTTGTGACCTCTTCCAATGTTTTAGGATGGCTTTGCTGAATACGAAGCCGCATGTCCGAGTCTGTCAGAGCGTCAATAAAATGGTCCCGGCTCAGCGTTTCTATTAGTTCAGTTGGAGCCTTTGTGTAGGCTCTCCTGCTTAAGCGTTTTACCACCTGAGCTAGTTCTGGCAAAGTCTGATCTCGCCTCCGTGTGAGATTTTTAAGTTGCACCCTGAACAATTCTGTTTGATTCTCTGATCCAAACCTCCTGCTAAGCGCGTTTGACAATTCCAAATACGTTCTCTTCTCCGAAGATTCTAAATCTGCTAGTACTGCCTGTGCACTTCCTCGTAAATTTGATGCCAGAAACATTGCTTGTTGGTCTTCAGTCCAGTTGTTAATTTCAGCCACAAGTTCAAAGTGAACTCTGAAGTCTTCCCACGGTTCCGAACCATCGTAGGTCGCTGGCCTGACTAATGGCTTTTGAAAATTTCTATTCAAACTGGCGTCTGCGCCATATCCTAGACTTTTCAGGTTTTCCTGACAGTTTCTGTTCCCACTGGTGTTTGCCACATTTTCCAGACTTGTAAGGTTTCCCTGAATTTGGCTCTCATGTGCCTTGCATTCCCGTTCTAGCCTTTTTTATTTCTTCAAGCTGCGACCTACTTTGCACATTAAAGGTAGGAGTTGACGTTTGTAACGTTGTAGCCAAACCTGTGTCGGGATTTCTCCGATGTCCAAAAATAATTGTTGGAGTATCAAGCCCTCCTTCCGCCATTTTTGTTGTTGTTGTTGTTGTTGTTGTTGACACAGTGAATAAGAATTGTCTGAATCTGTATAAATCCAATACGTAATCCTCACTGATATCACTGTAATTTAAGTTCTGGAGTCAACTGTAAGAAAATCACTCCAAAAGAAATACACTAGCTGCGATTCATTACGTAGCCGAAATACTAAAACAAACCCACACAACTGACAGAAAAATCCATTAAGAGTGAGAATATCCCACCGCTGCCACCAAAATTTGTAACGTGATGGGTTCCGAAATAAATCCATAAAGTAATTCTGCTATTTACATGTTTATTTACAATATACACTATGTACACTCCTTTAGCCTTGTGTTGCATTAAACAAGAAAACCCCTACTTTCTGTAGAGTTACCATCTAACTATCCATTAGAACAGAGAGAGAGAGAGAGAGAGAGAGAGAGAGAGAGAGAGAATCTCTAATTGATCCTTTCACACTGAAAGCTACAAAACCTCTCCCCTCTCAAGTCTGTGAATCTTCTTAAAACCCCTTTCCCAGCCCATAATTCAGCCTAGTTCCAAAAACCTGTTACTTGACACATGTAAACAGATAAAGTTTCTCCCACTCTAGGGTCAATGCCCTCAGCCAGATTGTTCTGTTATAATTAACAGTTCTAATTGTTTCAACTAGTGCTATAGGGAAAACATAAATGCCCTTATCATTGTAGCATCACTCTCCCCAGGTATCCAATTTCATCACAGTATGTATGTATGTATGTATGTATGTATGTATGTATGTATGTATGTATGTATGTATGTATGTATGTATGTATGTATGTTAGACTTATGGATATTATATTTTCAACATCGAAGCTTAAAATTAATTCCCTCGGTTTACCTCAGGTGACGCCTAATGTTTCTAGATCGTTGCTCTGATAAACACAATTTCACTCATACATACATTTGCTGTATTAAAATGGTAAATAAGCTATGAACATCCAACTATATCTTAAAAAATAAATTAACAGATTACAATGAAAAGTATGGGGAAGTTGATGAAGATACCATGCACCGTATCATGATAATATTTGCCTATATCGTCAGAAATACCAATATCGATACAGAAAAACGTATCAGCAAATAGCGATTTGTACTGGTATTGTTTGGAAACTGAGATACACCTTGTCAGATCGAATAGCTAACACCCGTTTACAATTACAATACCTGATTTCCCGTTTTGCTCTATAAATAGTTATTTTTGGTTCTTACATAATTGTATATTTCCCAGTATAATACTTGATTCCTCTCATCTCGAAATGTACTACGGATATGATGAATTATCTGGCGTAATTAGTATTGTTTTATACAGAAGAAGATGACTTGTTTAATAAATAATAAAGAAAATGTTATACTCAGTTCAAGATATCACTAATGCTTTAAAATAGTCATTGGAAACAGACGAATTCGTAATTCTTTAATAAGCAATCAGGTCTTTGCTTCATACCAGTTGTTGTAAATTATAAAATCATCGAGGCAAGCATCACAATTGTCTAGACCAGAGTTGATCATAGTCATGAGCATCATTCCCTCTAAACGAATGGTAGATGTCCGCGCAATGCTCGCTGCTTTGTGCATACATTAGGGAGACGAACAAACCTTAATGTTGGATTGACAATTCAGCTGCGCGTGGATGTATGGGCAGCTTAGAGAGAACGTTGGTCATAAGAAGTTGAAAACAAAACCTTGGCGAGATATTACATCCCAAACGGATTTACATTATGTTGGGAAAGTCTATCTAAAGTCAGGAGTGTCGAAATTTCTTTTTCTGTCCGTTAGTGGAATTGGAAAATACTCCATTCTGAAGGGCAAATTTGGTGACATACTTGGAGTTTCAGATGTTATCAATATTCATTGTTTCTTGGTAATATGAAGGAAGACCCCATAGTGATTTTTAATGGACAGTAAGTAACTCATGCTTCGTCAACTATTGAAGTCATTTGTTCAAGTATTCCTATCTGAGAGCGTTCATCACGTGCGGATGTTGCGTCTCTAGCAAATTCAATAGGAGTTTATTCATTTTTTTGGATAGTTTCTGAACTTTTTCTGATAAGCTTCAGAGACTAACCCATCACCCTTGAAAATGGATTCCTTAACCGCATCATAGTCATTGTATTGGTTAATCGACAGTGAATCGGAAATATAAATAGCATTACAAAGGGCTACGAATTATCATAACTGTTATCATGGCAATATCAAGTTTTCTGCAACGTTTTCAAAACGGGTACACTATTTGTCTACTTCTCTTTCTCTGAAAGCGGGCACTAACCTAATATTTTGTATAATATCAAAACAAATTTGGATTTAAAGTATAAACTTGCTTACCACTTGGCAGGTCCATTTCGTTTAATTAAAATTGATATTCACTCACTTTGTTCCAACTGCATTTGCTTTTCGTTCTAACGTTCCTGTCCAAATATTTGCTTTCTCTAACGATAACTGTGTTTCTTTTTTGTAGTTACATTTGTTTTAGTGTAACTGCATTTGTTTATTTACTCATTTTCTTCTGCCTAAGATTGTATTTGTTTTTCTTCCTTCGCTTTATGACAATCGAGCTTAGTTAACTACAATCCTTTCTTGTATTTTAATTTTAATACTTCTACTTTCAGATTAGAGACTGATACTTTGATCTAAAGAACTCTTTCTACTAAATATTGGACCAGTATCTTTTTATATCTTCTTTCGTTAAGGACCCCTTTACCTCAGGAAAATCATATTTTCGGGCAACTTGAATCAATACATGTTTTTGAAAAATTCAAATTGTTCCAACGTAGGGTTTAAAAGAAAGATTTACACTTTTGATGACATTTTAGAAAACGTTTGTCTATTTCACATTTGATTTTAAAAAAATAAGGGGAATTTTGTATTTTCAACATAACTGTAATAGTTTAGTCAATATTGAAATATTTAATCCAATAGAAAAAACAATTTAAAACTTACAAACAATTACCTTAACTCCGATATTCGTAGCAATATATATATATATATATATATATATATATATATATATATATATATATATATATATATATATATATATATATATATATATATATATATATATATATATATATATATATATATATATATATATTTATATATATATATATATATATATATATATATATATATATATATATGTATGTATACACGTGTGTGTATCTTTGCAGTAGTATATATTCATACAATCACATATAAATATAAATATTCATTACTCACATATACAGTAGTAGCCATGAAGGTAGAATTATGTTTTTATTCTACATATTGCTCTTATAATCATGTATAGATCTGTATACCACAATTCCTGGTTATTATATTCTTTGACAAATATAACATAGTTTTACGAAACAGTACTCATCGATAGCCATGTAGTCATTGTTATCAATCTTTAGACAATTCTCGTCACTTTTTTGGTCAGGTCTACCCCTTCTCCAAAATGTAGCATTGTTTGGAATCTGCTCTCCTCTCACCGTGCGAAAATTTTCCTTTTCAGCTAGTTTTAGAGCCCCCAACCATGAACTTACAGCGCATCTTCCTCCTGTAACAGAAACGTTGGTTATAAGTATTCTCCACATTGCTCTCATTATCATATATCAGGCAGTTGTTAAACTCTTTCCTCATTTCTAAAAAATTCTCTGTTCCGCTATTATTATCAGGTTGGCTAGGTTTATTATCAGGTTGGCCAGGATTTCAAACGTTATCTCCATTTGATATTAGGTCTACTATCACCGTAACAAAAAGATTTCCCCCACTACTTGGTCTTGAAGCCCCCAACCAGAAATTTGTATAGCAACGTCCTGAAAACGAATCATTGAGTCTATGTTCTGTATTTGAATGTAAAATGTTTAATCTTTGTAAATAAGTACTAATATGAATCATTACAGCGATGACAAATAAGGGGGGAGGGGATATACTCTATCGATTTATTAAGATTATCCAGCAATTTATGTTACAATAGTTGGCCATATTTAAAGATCTGGACATCGAATACATCTCCAAATGTTAACTAACAATCCAAACAGATCAAACATATCTCATGAATAAGAAAGAAAAAGGAATAGCAATGAACGAGTAAGACAACTATAATAGATTCTATAAGATCGTCAAAATGAAAATAGTGACCAAATTCTTTAATTAAAGTGAAACTGTTTAGTATCACTTTAGTCCTTAAAAAATTCAAATATTTCAACTAAACAATATTTCAGAACGAATATATGTTGTACTATATTATTTTCTCAGAACAATCTTAAATTTTTATGAATTGTTTTCAAAAGATTTCGTTTTTTTACTGCTTTTAGTCAATTTGTAATGAAGAGTAGTCCATTTGGGCACACTTAATACTCAAACATCGATATAATTCCGAATCTGATCTCGATCGCAAATCAGTCTCATAATCTTTTCGAGCCGCTTTTCATTTCACTGTTTAAGTGTGAACCCAAAAGTGCCATTGCCGTATTAATCAATAATTATGCAACACTAACTTGTTCTGCTCCAACTGAAGTTAGTCTAAATATTGCTCTGAGAGCATTTCCGGTACCTCTTGTGTATAAAAACTTCTCACTTGTTGGTCCATTATGTAAAATATCCATTGGATTAAATCGTCAATCTCTAACAGGATAAACCTTCTGCATATCTTAAATCAAGAAGGTCAGTAAATTTTAAATGTATCCTTGATAATAACAGATTATGAAAAATATACGTTGGATTAATGGAGTCTTGTACAACCAAATGTCCAGGAGGTACTATTTGGATAAATGTATAAAGATTATGTCCTTGCTGAGCTTGATTTTTTTTCTCCAACAGTTGCTTCATAGCTACCATCAGATACATCACAAATAAGATTGACTGCTGCAATAGTTGATTTTATATTATATAATTTCTGGTGAAATATGACGACCTCCACCTTACAGATCATTGTTATCTCTGAGAATAATTACTGCAGGGCTATTAATATTAAGCTTTCTTTGTATTTTGTCACCACTAAATCAAGTAATGAATAGACCATTTTCCCAATTATCTTTCTATATTCTGGAGACTTTCTACATTTTCTCACATCTGAGCGAAATCTAACTTTAGCTGTAGTAGTCCTTTTTATTCTGGCTGGATTTCAGGACATCCTAACATACATCGGATCGTTGATTGATTCAAAGTTACAACATATTCTGCTGAATATATTGCAATCGCAGATGATAATGTTGGTGCATGAACAGAGATAGGTATTTTCGATTTCTCTCCTGTGAGAGACTTAATTGAACGTTGCAATTCATCATTGTTTCATCAATCTGATAACTAACAGTTGAAATAGCAATTTTTTGCCAGGTAGGGGTCTCATATGGTTTGTTTTTATTTGCAAATACGCAAGTAATTTTCGCCGGTAATTCAGATAATGACTTTCTTCTAATATTTGGCCTCAAATGGTGTACTTGTAATCTTTCACTGGAAAAGCAGCTGGAATGTTGGAAGCTGAATTCAGGATTGATTGAGTTTGCTGGTATCGTTGTGTTTTATGGAGTTTTATTAACGACGATCTGCTGCAGAGGTTATTGCGATGACGATTCTATTATCATTATTATTTATTCTTATTATTATTATCAGTATTGTTATCATTATTATTATTATTTTTATTATTTCCTAATCAAACGTAGGCATTGCCACATTGTTAATCTTGATCATTTATGTAAACGTAATATCTGTATTTAAACTTGATGATACCAACGAAGATAATTGGGAGCATGCTTAAGTCGCTGTACGCAACTTAATTATATACATATGTAGTTTTAATTTTCGCAACATGTGGATAGGTTTTGCATTGATATTAGGAACATCAGCAATTGTAGTTTTACTGAAACAAATTGTTACAACTACCTGCTTTATCATCATGTACAGATGACGCCGTTAAATACACATTTTTCCGTTTCAACCATCAAATGATCAGATTAAGCAGCAATTGCGTTTTACTAGACACAAATGGATCTATGATAATCATTCCGACAGAATTTGGTAATCCGGCATCCTGCTAATCCGGCTCTCGCTTTCCTGTTGCCGAAAATCACTTACATCCATGATGAATAAAATAATATGGATTTAATATTGTGTGAAATGAACCGCACATACTCACACAAGTGGACTAACAACTACTATAGCAAAAAAAAAGAGATCAGTAGATACAGGTAAGTATGAAAGATTTGGCACAAATTAAATATTCCTAATCCAAACAATATTAAAAAGCAGATTAAGTTGACATCTAGTTATCAAAACTACCAGGAATGCCGTGGGAAAAATACACAGGTAAAATCACCTTTCTATTATAATTAATGCGGTACTGGTACTTGACTTGGTGTTCGACTTGACATCCCAGATCAACCGAAATCCGGAGAGTATCCGTTAAACGCTATTGATAAAGCGTGTCACGCTCATGACGTAACTTTTCCAACTAAAAACCTAAAAGGTACACATACTGTAAATGTACAATTAATGCATGAGTTAAATTCCATAAACAAATCGTTTAAAGTATTGTTTTCTAAATCGTTGTTGAGATCTGCGAAGACATTTACACAAGCATTAGGAGCTAGTAATTAATCAGCCAACTATTATCATAATATTTGCGACTTATTACTACCGAAAGGATTGTTTGGAAGGTAGTTCAGCAATTAGCACATTCGTCGAAGCAGCTGGTTTTGAAAAATCTACTGCTGAAAAAAATTAGCATGATAGACAATATGACACATTTATATACCAACATCTAAAACAATTCGGTACGCAGATTTTGATGGAAGACATCGATTAGAAAAAGAGAGCCATTATCAACAACGATTACAACTCGATTAGCTTCTGTGTTTGAATGAATTTGTCGTCGTCGTGATTTACAATGGTCACAGATGCCACAAGTTTGTACTGGCGAAGAAATTTCAGGGCGCAGTATCATTGCTGATGACGCAATATAACGTCCAAATACGACGCGGGCATACCTAAAATACACTGAGATCAAGCAAATGTTGAACAAGTAAATATAACACTTGCTGAGCTGTTATTTCTATATCAGTATGTGAAAGAAAGAAATCAAAATATGACATCTTGCGAATTGGTTTCAAGATTACCAAGTGTGATAGTAGCATTAAAAAAATGAAATGTTTCGAATTACTCCACGAAATCGATCAATGCAATTACCATAAACATATACCCGTAAAACGACGAAATTTTCTTAAAACAACAAGTGCTGGGTACTGTTGCTATACAATATTTATATGAACCTGGTGAATTTGAAGATGGGGGAAAAAGAGTGACTGATCCTATCTGGATTATCACAGTACATAAATTCAGAGTGGTAAGATCCTCGGGAAGAACTGCAATCAACAGACTAGATTCAACTAATCCTCAGCGTGTATTTATACGTGAACAATTACAAGTAATTCCTGAAAACACACAAGTACCACCGCGATTACTTATCTAGCGTCCCTTCGTCGATTACTCTCAAGAGAGGTTAGCAACACATTTTCAGATATATGCTCAAAACTAAAATCTCTTATATCAACGGAAACTGACTTTTATTTGAATATTGCCACATAATGATTGTATTAAAGCTCGTAAAATAATTATTCCGTTGTTGTATTTTATATCTTAATAATTACAGCATTATTATCAAAATCGCGATTAATTTTCGTCACTTTATAAACAGCGAGTGTTTTTTTCTAATTATATAATATATAATTTCGTTGTTAGTTTTAGTAACATTTATTATAACCCTCGGCAGCTGATGCTTACTCAAACCGTTGTGATCTAACACCAAAATGTAATAATTCCTGGATTACGTTATTCTCAATAATACCAGATTTGATTGTCATCCGATTAATTAATCTTTACTTACTTATTAATGGTCATACTAATAGTAAGCAGTAGTGATTAAGTATGTGCTAGTATATTACACAAATTTGACTGTTTACCAGAATTTCGGCGAGCTAGTTCCCTGACAAATGGGAAGATACACTCGGAGGGCGCGAAAAGGTCGCCTCCTTCATCTTGACAGACTTTGCGTGCATCAGACCATCCCATTTGCATTGAGAACTCATATCGATAACAGAATCGCCCACACTCTTCGGAGTACAAGGAATATCTTTCTGGACATACTGGAGAAAAATGAACATTATTTGATGGTAATGATACCATCCTATCTCAGCCAACAATGTAAAAAAAAATTTCAGAACTTTTAAGCAAAACACTTATAGAAGACTTCAAATGCCACGTTTCATTTCTTTTATTTGATATAAACATAGAAATTTTCAACAGTACTATTAAGCAATGAATGATCATAATAATAACATACGTCAATATGAAACTGATATTAATGAATTATGAATGCATTATCAATATATACATCCAAAGATAATAGTTTATTTCAAACAAATTTCCTTGCCTTGTTTTAATCAAGAAAAGCATATGGATTGAATGTCTTAAAACTTAGTATGCAATCTCCAACAGGAAATAGTACTTTTAAGATTGCCCTATCTGCTATTTGTATGAAGTGTACAACTCATGAGACTACTACGTGTATCGTCCATCAAGTTAAATCGTCTATATATACAAGGACATCAAGTACATTAATACAATCGTATAATAATGTGTTTTTTTTTTCTCTACAAAACTACCTATGAATCGATTATGTCGATTTTGTTAAATGAGTTTTAGTTGTCAATACTGCATATTGGAAAATAGATGCTGGCAAAGCGATGCATAATGCCACAGACCCCGATGCTGAATTCTTTGGAGGACTATTCATTCATTACTTAGCCTATAATAACACTATTCTTTTTAAAAAAAATATAGCGCTATTTCATTGGGTCAGTTATCCTCATGTACGATTTATGCGTATCTTTTTCAAATCTGCCTATTGTGTATTTGTGTTTTTCCAGATGAAACAATGTTACAAAAATTGTAAAATTTATTAAGAGTTATAGTTTATGTACTTATGTTCGTAGGAAAATACGTATGTTGAGTGTTGAATCGAATAACATTTTGCGTTTCCTAATACCACGTCTAAACTAAGAAAATAGAACAATTATTGTCGTGGCGGAGAAAGTGTGATGTGTGCGCATGAAAGAGCATAAAAGACACATGAATGAAGAGACGATATGAAAATCACCTGTGGCCGGCGTAGTTGTTGTAGTTGTAGTTGTAGGCGTAATTGGGGCTAGTGTCGTAGGTGTAATTCGGGCTGTCGTCGTATGTTTAAATCTCTGACCATGAATGTTTCCAAACAATAATACAACAGTTAGGGCCAAACCTGAAAATGAAGACACATGTCGAAAATAACCATCTTTCGTACAGACAGTCATGAAAAACAGATGAAATGTAGGATATTACTAAAAAAGCCAATACAAAAATTATATAACAAATTTATGTTCTTCTTTCATCTGTTTCCCTACCAATCAATATATTAAATATAAAGAGGGTCCGATAGGAGAAACGTATGTACCCAAAATTGTATATCTTGTAGATATATAAGTATCAGGAAACAACACAAGAAACGATGAAACGATTATCAAAGAGAATTCGGAAATCAGAGAACTGAGCACGATCATGATTTACAATAAATAGCTCGAAGAAAATTAAGTAGAACCGTCTGGCAAATTGAAAACAGATTCGGAGAGAACTTTATTTTACTTTTTCAGACAATTATTTATAAATCGAACATACAAAAAATCATCTAGCAGTAAGAACTCTAATGCAAACATGTAAAAGTAAAAATGGATTCTTGAGTTTTCGCTTGCGTACATTTGTTCGTGCTTACAACCATGCATGTAGACAGAGATGGAGATAATCGCACTCACGTATGCACGGGATTACATACATGCAGAGATACATATACACATTTTTGCATGCATACAAAGGCATGCATGAATGCATAAACAGAAAATAAGTCGAAAATAAATACCTAAACATTCGAAAGGCGATCCACATACATTGAGTTCCCACGGTAGTGCTTTTGGACCCGTAAATGTATGTGATCCATGAATTAACTCGGTCAGTAGGCAATTTCCGAACAACCCAACTACAACCGAAAAGATGATCGAGTATCCCATGCTTTTTAGTACCTGTATAATAAATGAGAATATATTAAATAGTCCTATCTATCTATCTATCTATCTATCTATCTATCTATCTATCTATCTATCTATCTATCTATCTATCTAGCTAGCTAGCTAGCTATCTATCTATCTATCTATCTATCTATCTATCTATCTATCTATCTATCTATCTATCTATCTATCTATCTATCTATCTATCTATCTATCTATCCATCCATCCATCCATCCATCCATCCATCCATCTATCTATCTATCCAGATTATATATATAAATCATCGATCAATTAATCATAGCCATGTTAGGGTAGCGCTGTCACATATGCCACCATTTTAACAAAACTCTAATATATAAATATGCAACTAGCATTATAGAGTTTAAGAAATTCACATTGGCATACTTTTACCAGACGGATGAGCGTTTGATGCTCACACCATTATGATTTAAATCACTTCTGTATTTTTGTGTGTAAATAAAGTTGTCCAAACAAGCGTGTCGTTAAAGCATGACATTTAAGATCAAATTGCTATATAGCTGGAAAAAAAACATCATTTGGAAGTTTCGGAAAAGGCAAATAGTTGGCATAAGTTTTCAAACATGTTTTCAGGGCGCTCTGTAATACATATTTTCCCCCATTTCAATAGGAAAACAAATTATTGGTGAAGAATATGACAAAAGTCGCGAAATGCTGTTGTATGTATTCTTCATAAAATTATAAAAGTCGATGACTTTGAGTTACCGAACGACAACATAGAATATATTGTACGATCTAGTGATGGCATTGATGATAGCAAAGAGAGAAAGGACTGTGAACATCACTACAATGAGAAAATCAAACGAAAATACCTTCAGCATATGGCATGGATGTCGTACACACCCTGACTATATATTGTTTGCGTAGTGTTATAAACGTAGCAATAACAAGGCGAAAGGGAGACATTTTCTGAAAGTCATAACCATGTCTAATGAGCAAATATTACTGATTCGAAGTACCAACACACACAAAATAGGTTTTTCCTCTTATATACTGGCATGCTGAATGCCAGTATATAACACACAAAATGGGTTTTCCCTTTTATATACTGGCATGCTGAATGTGAATCAAACGCGATAATAACTCCAGTGGTTAAGAGAAAGAAAGGTGCTAGGCACATTATGAAGGCGAGCCAAAGTATATGAAAAGAGAGGTTTGTTGCACTAATGCGAAATGCAGGCGAACCACAGCTGCTTATGATGCACCATCCTACAGATGAACCAATGGTTGAAAACAGTATCAACTTAAGCAATCAGAACGAACGTGAATAATTAGGATGCAAATATTTACAGATATACTCGCGAAGACACTAAAAGCATCTCGTGGTAATTTGAGCGAGTACACTAATGTATTGCCAACTGTATATGCACTTGAGTTAAAAATAATGTTATATGCGCTGGAGTCCGCTCGCGATCATGCAGTTCACTGACATCAGGATGATTCAGCTCGAATATCATTAATGATTTGTCTGCTTCAAGCCACCACTAAATCTTTCAGCCGATTTTACACTCCACTGTGAGACGCTTGTGTCTGTTATTTGTGATAATCATTGGAAACATGGTAGGAACTAATAATCAAGAAACGCGCTAACCATAATATGTGTCTAGAATATCTTTGTCGGATGGTGTACTGGAAGACATGAATTGTTCGGGGTAGACGCCGTGTTTATGTAGCCAGGATAAAAAAAATACGATCGATAACAATGCCTTTTATTGAAACCGGAATTACTAATGCCACATTATAACATCATGCAAGAGGGTTATCCTACAGCTGGCTGTATTATTCCGTGACAAGGATTTAACACATCTAACGAAAATTATGTACAATGAAGAATAATGCATACGGCGTTTACGATACAATCGTCATTGAGGTTCTCTCAGCGGCGTGGTGTAGAGTATGACCTTTCTCCGGAAATCTTCACAAAGGGCATATGTACGACAATGTTACCTACGCCTAAAGCCGCGAATCCATGACATATTCTCTATGTAGACTAGTCTGAGTTTCAGACGCCACGCTTAAAAAGGTTGTAATCGTGAGTAAGAATTACGTAGTAGGGACTGCTTATGGGGAGCAAGAGGGACACATGAATGGGGTTCTTTATACATCGTTGTTTTATCTCAAGAGGCAATTATGTATACCATTCATTTATAATTGCTGATGCCGGCATTGTCTGATATAATTGTTGTTGTAATAGTTTAATATTATAGGTTACTTGTGAATACTTATGTTGTGTGACGATAATGTCCTGAATAACAGTTTGTTTAGTGAAGAATTAAATTAGATTATTGGTATTGAAGCTCGAAAACGTCACTCAATTTGTCTGAAACAAAACACATTGAATACAATGGTATCATTTCTCACTATTCTTTTGCATTTACTTCTCTGGTAACAGGCTGACTCTATTTATTTACAAAATATTGTAAAAGAAAATACCAACCTCCTTTTTCACTTGAACGTCTGATGCAGATGAAGATTATTTATTAGAATGCAAGATCATCGCAAAAACCTCTAGCTTTCTATGTCGTAGAAAATTAAAAAATACCAACATATCACAAAGAACAGAATCCTAATTTTATACCTAAGAACTTTGATAAACAAGGTTAGGGACACGTCCATTATACTTGTACTTGTGTCTGAATCATGACACACATATTAGTGAATAACAGCAAGGAAGGTCATCCTACGTAAATAAGTTAAATGGATGTATATTTTTACGATTGATTTTTATTCTCCTTATCTCAAATATCTTGAAAAATTACAATGATTATCTTTATATCAGTTGTGTTATCTACAAAGTCCATCGATTTCATATGAGTAGGAAAAAACTTTAAGGTGCGAGAAGATTGACAATTTCCGGATCACTAGAACATTCCTTCGTCGTTATAAGAACTAGTCTTTTCAGAGGGACATGCACACATCCATATAACAGGGGAAAAAGTGCCCGTAAAATACGTATCGATAAAGAGATGAACTTAGAGGCTGAAAAGGTACTGTGGTAAACATAATTTGTGATGTACAGACTAGAAAAATTAGACTTACCGTTTCGTGTTCTGATGCTATAAAAATAAAGAAGAGAACCGCAAACCCATATTTATTTGAAAATCTATCCCGGAAGTACAGAAGGAAGTGCAAATACAATCGCCCCTCGGATACAAATTAATTAGGTTCAAAATAACAGAACGAACAAAATAACAGCATGCACATTTTACGTGTTATAATATGCGTGCATGCGAAAACGTTCCAGATTAAACCTCTTTACTATAAAATAACGACTTTCGTGAATACATACATACATACATACATACATACATACATACATACATGCATACATACATACATACATACATACATACATATACAGACATACATTCATTCATACATACGTACATGCATACGTACGTACATACGTGATCATGTTCTAGGTTGTTGCTATTTACATGCATACATGAAAGCGTTTTTTAAACTTTAAAATACTAAATAATACGTGACTGCATGTATCAGAAATGTTATTATCGCTACACATTTCAGTGGCTATGACAAGTTTACTGTAATGACTAAAATAGTTGTATCGAATAGTTTCATTTTAATCCTGCTACTATATATCAACAAATGAATTGTTGTACCGTCTGATTGTCTGTTTACACTGACTAGCATCATTCTTCGATTGGTTTCGTTTTGAGGAATGTAAGAGATAGTTTTCCAATGTTTACCTGGAATCAGATATATCAATAATTCCATATCTTCTCTATAAATTTCACAGTTTAACAAAAATCCAAAATTGTAACAAGAAAGCGATCAACCACATAGCTGACACACCAATTGTATAGATTAGATACATTCACGGAAGTACAGAAGGAAGTGAAAATACAATAGCCCCTCGGATACAAATTAATTAGGTTCAAAATAACAGAGATTATGTTATCCTGTTCCACGTGCATGTAGAAATGATACGGAAATATTTGTCATGAAATCGATTACTATGACAAATGACTGATTTCATTATTTCTGATGGCTCTAATGACATAAGTAGTTACAGCGTCCGTGATGCGGTAGGTCCCGGATTCATCCATCACAAAATCATATCAAGGACTTATACAAATGGTACTAGTAACTGCCTCGCTTGGCGGATTGCATTAGGAGATTAGGTTTAGAACTCCGTGGATTGATGTAAAAAAATCTGACTGGATGGGACATTATATTACATGTCTACTGCCTGCTACCCCATTGATTGATATGATTGTAATGTTACCCATTTGCGTTTGTTATTTCTGCACTTTTACTTATCATTAACTCATCGAATTTGATGTATACAAATATAATACAAAATTATAGTGGAAATCATTAAAGTGTCACTTTTTATAAGTTAATAACTACTATACTGTATAACCCTTAACAATTAAAACTATACAGATAAGCATGACACGTTAAATAATTATAAACAAGTTGTCAGATATGACAATAAAGCTAGTACATAATGTATATATTTATGTATCGTCCGTATGTCTCTATGTCTATATGCTCATTCCTTACACATTTTAATATGTACCATGCACACATACAAACACACATACATACATATTGTCACAGAATTAGGCAAAACAATAACTTTTTTATGCTTTAGCAATATTTGACAATTATTCGTTGTACATGCGTACAACGTTTAATAGGGTGAATAAGTGTTTTTCCAAGTAAGCGATCGAACTAACGTGTATCTCGCCGGAAATTATAATCATGACATGCACAGCTATTTTACCCTATATATTACTCACTGTCCTTTCGATTTAAGCAAGATAACTTTATATCCGACTGAATTATGATATAAGACACGATAATACTAACCACATTTGTTAATATAAATATTATCACTCAGATAAATGTAAGCGCTGATATCGATTCCATCACATTATTTCAGCTAATATGAATCTTTCAATTCACACGAGTATTATTCATTCCCAACTTTTTCTAATCTGATAAATGTTTATTTTCTTCCCATTATGCGAATACAAACGTGCTCAATTCTATACAAAAATCATGCTGAATGATGCGAAAATTATTTTAAAACGTGCAATCTTAATATGGTACATACAAGTAAAATGTGTCAATGGGATATTGTTCTGGCTAATTTAAATTCCTGTTACTGAAAATGTATTATGATCTAAATGCGTAGAATGCTATATGTTATGATCTTCAAACGAATAAATTAGAACCGAGCACAAAAATAGCGGAAAACTTAATCGAGTTTGGCGCTCAATATATGCAAGCAACACCAATAATATAATTGAATGTTAACTCTAAATTTTGTTTATGTCAGCGTCGAATGATCAATGCTAACTTTTTTGATGCACGTGCACTAGATGTAGGAATATGAACTTTTGTTTGTATCATTTTACTGATATCATTCTGTATGTTTTCATTTTGTTTTCATCCATTAAATGTCTGATTACAGTATGCTGTTTCCAACAGTGTGTGTGTGTGTGTGTGTGTGTGTGTGTGTGTCTTGGCTTATGGCTAAGCCAGATTTACTTGCTGGCAACAACTTGCTTGCATGCACGCTAAATTACAATATTTAATGTCATATCGACATTTTTAAGGTGGCTTTCTTCGACATGAGCATAAAAAAGACATACAAACATACAGATACAAATATATACAATGTGAGCAATGGTCATATATCACCATAGTTTGATAATTCTATATGTTTTAATTATTAAAATTGTACAGTTAGCAATTTGTAAAAATATAGAGTTTCAAAATTTTAAATATAATTAATATTAGCTTCTTACACAGGAAATTTCATGAATGTATGATAAATATCTGGCTAATAAGAATACTGAAATAACAAAAGCTACTGAGACTCTGTACAGTCATATCTAGCACTCGAGTATCAGGCCGCAGACGTGTAATATAATATCCTATCCAGTCAAATTTTCAATTTGTGATGTGTTCCATGTAAGAGATGCCATAGATGGTTCTGTATGATATATTTCAAGTAAATTGATTCTTCGTTGTAATTCTGATGTAAGACGACAGTTCTCAGATGAAAACAAGATGATTGAGATGACTAGTGCTCTCAAAAGTACGATTGTTGTTTTAAGACAGATATTCATGTCTCTCTAGGTGGTTTTAGCTTTGATATAGCTGCCGTTGTTTGTGCTGCAAATGTCTTTTTATCCCTCATCGGTGATTATGGAACCATGATAGTTATACTGGCTCCTTTGTTGCCGGTTCCTATCCTATGATTTTAGTCTTAGTTGAGATTTGTTTGCCACTATTTGTCTTCAGCCTTGTATTATCGGCCTATATCTCCATGCCAGATCTGGAAGTAGTTGTATCAAGGTTCTTCTTTAAAGTGGCAAGTTTGCATTCAGTGCCTGCCATTCCATCAATGTCGTTTGCCAAGCGTAGGATGGTGATGTTACGACCTCCAATGCTGACTGTCCCACATTGGTGTTCCAGTGCTTGACTCATGATGCACTCTAACTAGATGTTGAAAAGGGTGGATGACAGGAGACAGATTTGACGTACTCCAACCTCTGTCATAAAACAGGCCACCACAGAGTATCGACTAATTACTGCATTAGTAACCTTTAGGTACAGCTGTGTGACGTTATTGGTGAAGTTTTGACCCATTTTGTACTTTTTTACTCTGGCTCACAATGTCTCATTACACACTCTGTCAAACGTTTTATTTAAAATGAAATCTATGAACGGATGATAGATATTGTGTTGATGTTGCGATTAATTTTTACAAAGAACCATGAGATTGAATATTTGTTATGCTGTGCTTCTTCTACTCCCGAACCCTGCTTTTTCTTCAGCGAATATTTGTTCTGCCTGTGGTTTCAGTCTTTTCAAGATGATATTTAGCAAAACATTACTAGCGTGGCCGATCCTAAAGGTCTTTCTTTAATTTATCACAGTTGGAGATTGGGTGTAGTGTAATAATCAGTGACTGGATCCACTGTATTGATCATTCGCCTCTCTGCTACATAGTTTTGCATACTTGTATTATTAGCGCTGTGACTGATGACCCCCATTCTTGATAAGTTCAACTGGGATACTGTCTACTCCAGCTACCTTCCCATTCGTCAGTGCTCATGTTTCTTACTCCACCTTTTATATGATCATGAGGAAATCATCATGATTTGAGAAGGTTGGAACTTCAAGTACTTCTGGGTCTCCTGTGAACGGATAGTTGAAGAAAACTTTACAATACTCAGTCCATTATTTGTCAATGTCATTTACTTATGTGAGGCATTTTACTTTCTCGTCTTGGATGGTACTGACTCTTTACTGCTTCTGTTTGGTGAGGTTTTTCACAATATGGTATGCGTTTTGCTGTTATTGTATATGGGACTGCTTTTTATTTCTGAGCACTTTTGTCATAACCAATCTTCGTTTACTTTCGCCAGTTGCTTCTCATATTATATGTTTTTCTTGATACTCCATTGCCCCTGTTGTGTCTCTGATGTTTAGTT